>CP139502.1:172105627-172700470 GCA_021014915.2 Artemisia tridentata subsp. tridentata | reverse complement strand
GGTTTCAACCACAACCCATAAGAACCTTTATCCTATTCGACCCATTTCTTTTACTCTAGATTTTCTTTCCTAGTCAAGACACCATTAACTATTTATCACCCTGGTTCTTAAAATCCTCATTTCCAACCCTACTGCTAATGTGAATTCGACAGCAACACCATCATTCACAGGGGTTCAATATTTTCTAACAATCTCACTGTCATCGATTAACCATGACCCATAAAAAGCTCAAACCCCATTCGACCCATTTCAACATAACTAATATCTCTTCTTCAAATTTTTAAATCAAGGGTTCCTAATTAGTTTATTGACGACAAGAACAATACTCTTACTAATTCTCAACAACTATCAATTCGACCTAACTTCTGGTTCTATGTAACGATTTAAAAAACAAATTATAACACACAAGATTAAAAGGTTAACCTGAGAATCTTGAAGTATGAACCCTAGTGAGTAAACCCTTCCAAATCCAAACCCAATAGCTCCAAAAATCAACCACCACAGCCTCCTATTCGAATCACTCGTGCCCTAGATCTTGAGAACTTCTCAATCTTCGGGTGTTTTGAATGGAGATCGAATTGCTCTCAGGGGGTGGAGATTTATGGAGAACAATGGAGTTAAACTCCATATTACTTTCGGATTCGTGGGAAAATAATCATCCCTAGTCGATGTGTAATCTCTATATGGTTTCTAATTCCTATACTCACCCGTGAAGGTGAAAGAGATAAGAGTATCATGGTCAACTATTATTAATTGTGGGTGTGTGTGGTGATGGAGATGGGTCGATCTCAGTTTTGGGGAATATGGAGGTGGCGACAAAGGGGAAGAAACGTAGCAGAAAAGTTTTGGGGAGATGGGCATAGTGGGCGGGTTTTATTTATTTAAGTGTATAGGGTGTGTGTATTTTTAATTTTTTATTAGTTATAAGTATAAGTATAGTGTAGTGTATTTAGTTTAGGAGTGTACATTGTATAAGTGTTTTAAAGGTAAAGTAGGTAAACTAAATGTCCGAGTCCCGCTAAACAGTATCAAGTCTGGTTCCGTCCAAAAACTGTCTCTAATCCAAGAGTTTATATTTTTAAGTCGTCAGATATTATTTAAGTTTATCTCCGAGTCCATAAATATTTTTATAATATTTCATGACTTTCTGTCTGTTCCTGGTTTGCGTGTGGTGTCAGTCTGTGTGAAAGTGAAATAACCTATCACAGTATTAGAATAATGGCCTGAAAATTACGGGTTGTTATATACACATACATTGAAACACAATTTCACTTAAACATTTCAATACGTTCTTTCTAGTATTCTTCACTGCCAAGAGTTCCAAGGACAGAAGCCATTCCCCCATTCATTTTGAGTCTCTTGTTCGATCTTTGGTAATCACCTACACGAGCCACAATCATATTTCTCTCGTTCTAGATCATTTCGAACGTAACACCCCACCTATAAGGTGTAGTGAGTATTCTAAACCTTTCTTAAGTCATTTCTATTCGATTACTATTCAATCATGCATAGTTCATTTTTATTTCGAACGTATATATTTCATTTTATTTCCTTTACGCTTTCTTTTAATTATTTCTTACGTTTATACATAATGCCTCCTTCATGGAATGGCTAGGATTACATTTATGCATTCATTTCATTCATATCGTATCTCATTTTCATCTTATATCGAATCACCTCTCATTTATTTAAACGCATATGACATTTTTATTATTTTCGGATCATGTGTATTCGACTAAAATTAACTCATAAAAAAAAATTCCTATACGCGACATACCCTTTTTATTGTCCATATTGTTTCTTCATAAGCTCATAAACCAATTTCGTGTTTAAAGATTCCTATGACAAGCCCTTAAAAACTCTTTTAAAAGCCTAAACTAAATGCCACTCGAACGCTTTATAAACTCTTTATTTTTAAACGTGTGGGTTAATAAGCCCAATAAGCTATTTTTAGCTTATTCGAATAAGCTGGACCCATAAACAATTTTGTAATGTTTTTAGACTTATAAAATGAGCCCAAGACCATGCCCATTAGTTCTAGAAACCCACGCATAGTGTTTTGTTAATAGGCTTTGTTTTCAAATGTTAAAGCCCATTAAGCTCTAAAATAAGCACTTTCGGTAATAAGCAGTTAAAACAAACTTAAATAAGCTTTATTAAACTTATAAAACTCTCGGATTACTTTCCCTTTTTTTTTTTTTTTTTTTTTTTGTAATTTTGGACTAAATTTGCAAACTATTTCAACTAGAGGGACTAAAACTGTCAATTTGTAAAAATAGGGAACAAACTGTCAATTCAGTAACTTAAGGATGTATATTGATAAAACAGTAAGCCTGAAGTTATTTTGTCATTCTGGGAAATAATTGGACTACAAATGTAATTACAGTTAACCAAGGACTATCGGTGCAAATGTTACACCGTTAGGGTTAAAAATGTAAAATTTGTATAAGTTCAAGGACCAACAGTAACTTTATTTTATTTTCATTTCTCTTCATATTTTACGTATTCTCATTTCATTCACATGCATTTTTCTACCTTTCATTTAATATTTAACGAATAACGTTTATATTTATATATAACGGATTTTAACGGTTAACTTAACGTTTTATTCAAACCACTTTCGAGGAAACGATATTTATGGTTTAAGTAACATAAAAACAAGATAATATTATATATAATATTATTTTTGAACTTTAAGCATTTTAAGCATATCACTCACTCTCATCACAAACCACTTCGTCATTCGATACCCTTTCAATCATTATTCGTATTAGGCCAAAACCGTCAAAATCTCAGACTTCCTTATTATTATCCAGGTCGTGTGTTGGATCCATTCCGTTAAAAACATTTGATTTCATATTTCATCTTTTCCAGTTACATTCAAGGTGAGCTCATAGTCCCACTTTTACTTTTTACTTACTTTTAAATACGTGGGGAGATACATGCTTCAAAATAGAACACAAGTATTTTTATCTACATTATATCTGATTTATTTTGCCTAAGTTAACATTATTTCCAAAAGCCCCTCAATCATGAACCATTAATCACTAGTAGTGAACGCGAATATAGTGAATAGATCTATTGGCAGTTGACTCCCCATTTGTTAGCCGGTCAGGTGACCAAATGCACTTTATTTGAACCCAAAATAGGAAGTTGGCAGTATCCTACATGAGGGCCATACCTCACACCATTAATTTGGTTTGTTACATGCCGTTTGTCGGCACATTGTTAACGTTTGCGTATCATGAGACTTAGGGCAATATATTGACCACAATATTACTTTTTCATAATAATTGTTTTTATTATGCAATTATAGACTTGTGTTCGCAACTGATTATAATTATAAACGCTATGATTTCACTCAACAATTTTGTTGACTTTTAAGCATGTTTATCTCAGGTAATTAACAGAAGCATTCAAGGCATTGGAGCGGGCATGTAACGGATGGTTTTGGTGTCAAATGAATTCTGTCATTCATATCAAACTTACAATATCTTTTGTGGAATGTTAAACGTTGAAATCTCCTTTTTGTACCTGAATTTCTAAATGAATGACAATAACTTTCAAAATGTCTCTTTTGAGTCGTTTTCTATGATTATAATTATGATCCTACCAGTAATACCCCTATTAGTCTTCCGCTGTTAACTCAAAATTTAGGGGGTGTTACAGATTGGCATCAGAGCTATAGTTATAGAGAACTAGATGTTTTTAAAACATTGGACTATAACTACATTTTCAAAACGGACCACTTTACACCATACCACGTTACGCCCTCCGTGCCTGCAGATTTCATAACATCATGTTTAGAGTATTGTTTAATAGGATTATTACATATTAACTTTTATATACTTGGTGTTATTAATTACTTACAATTACTATTTACGGGGTTATTACAGTACCAGTCTTCAGTGTCCCACCTTAGTACCCCATCATCGGACATGGAGTCTGAGGATACCTTATCATCCATCACCTCACCCGTAGTTTCTAGCACGTCGACCTCGCAAGAGGATACGACTACCCGTAGTTCCGTTTATACCACCATCACCACCTCCACCGTCGGTCAGACCCAACTACTTGTTTAACCCATTTACCCATTCCTACCCGTTCGCACAGCACCAACGAGAGCCGACTCCTAAGGCGGATGTACCCCCCCCCCAAAAAAAACCAGACCCGCATAGCAGATCCCGGTGATTCGTCTTCATCATCATTACCATTCCCCCCCAGGTTTTGCCCCTTCAGCCTGAATCTTTGAGACTGGAGAAAGAGCTCCAGGGCCGCGGCTACTCACACACCTACGCTGTAACAATTCACATTTCAGGTTAAATTTCTATTCCCGAAATTTGACTATTCATTTTTACTATTCACTGGCACTATTCATTCTCGAAAATTTTATTTCATATTCTCGTAAGTTAAACTATTTTAATGATAATCCGAGATTTTGACACTCGTTGGATCATTTCTGCAAGAATCACGAAGCCGTGTCTGAGATTTACTTTAAGGTTTAAACATCATTTAGGCATCCCGATATGTCCAAACAACATTACCAACAAGAGAAATATAAGTTTTCCACCTTCCGTGACATTTTCAAGAATTTTAGAATTTTAGGATACCCGGTTTTAAGTTTCGTGACTTTTTAGCAATTAACGGGACCAAAACCCACTCCGTATGTCAAAGATAAATATCCAACCTAAAATATCTAGATATTTTCTCAAAAATATCTAGATATTCAAAAATCTAGTGAAATTACCATTTTACCCTTGCCCTTATTTACCAAAATGCCATTCTATGTATTTACGAAAATGCCATTTTTCTCCCTATAAATAGAAGCCTAAAACCTTCATAAATTCTCGCACCACCCCCTTCTATATCTCTAAAGTCCTTAAACCCAAGGCGATTCTTAGCTATTTTAGCAAGTTTCTTCAAGAACGTGCAAGCGTTCTTGAGCAAAAGCTAGATTTTGATCTACTTTGCTTCGAGTTTTCAAGAAAGGCGTCGTTATAATCTTCAAATGATTCCAAGTCTCCAAAAAGACTTGTTATTATCTTCAAATCACTTCGGGTTTCCAAGAAGGCGTCGTTATAATCTTCAAATAACTTCAAGTCTCCAAAAAGACTTTGTTATTATCATATTTTAGTATCGGGTACTACAACACTAGGGAACTTCATGTGAGGGGTTATTTGGGTAAACGGATCGACGAGTTGTGGATTTACGAATTAAAGTGTCCTGGCTCCTCGAACGTTTACTGCGTGACCTCTGAATTATGATGGCCCGAACGGTAGTTACGCGTAGAGACTTCCTGGCTTAATCCATCGATTCCGTTATACGTTTTGACATCATTAGTTCAAGGTGAGTTTCATGGCCCCTACTCTTTTAATACTGTTTTTAACTCATTGGGGGAGATACATGCTTAAATTACTTTTCTCGGTTATCAAATACGTTTTGCATTGGTATGCAAGTCATTTATTATATTGTGCATTGGTATGCAAGTCATCTAATACATTGTGCATTGGTATGCAAGTCATCTATTCTATTGTGCATTGGTATGCAAGTCATCTAATACATTGTGCATTGGTATGCAAGTCATCTATTCTATTGTGCATTGGTATGCAAGTCATCTGTTACATTGTGCATTGGTATGCAAGTCATCTATCCTAATCATTCTATGTTAGCAGTGGGTTGTAAACACACAGGTTGCAAGTCTTTTATGGACGGGGCTTGGGACTGAGTGGATTTGCAATACCTTTGCGGGGGAAATCTTTACTCAAATACTTTACATGTTAAACAAACTCTATGAACTCACCAACCATTGTGTTGACACTTTAGCATGTTTATCTCAGGTACATTAGACGATAGCTAGATCTTGAAGCATAGAGTCGCACGGCATATTTTGAAGACTTATTCTTTTATCATTTACCATTCGAAACATTTTGTATACATTTATGTATCATACTTTGGGATCTCATGTTTGTAACTCTGAATTCATTAATCGAATGGTAACTTTTCAAAACGTCTCATTTAGAGGTCGTTTTCTATAACTTGTACTTTGTATTATGAAGTAGCACCCCAGTGACACAGTCTTCCGCTGCGGTATTTTGGGGGTGTTACAGATTGGTATCAGAGCCTTGGTTATAGAGAACTAGGTTGCATTTAAGAGCCTAGACTATAACTGCTTTATACGTTGAGACCTTCCACTCTATCGCCTTGCACAGTTTAGACTTTTTCGTAACTTTAGCACTTAAGGGAGATTTCTATGAACTGACTGAAACACCGAACATCATATGAGTCGATTAGTCCAAGCATTGCTTGTTACTCCTAAATTATACATAGCCTGATCACCTATGTCTAATTCAGGAAGAATCATGCAATGGAGGGAGTAGTAGTCTCATATGTGTAAGCAATTCCATAATCGAGCCAAATTCTCAAAAGACCTCCTTCAAACCACTTGTTTCCCAGCTTGATCCAAGTGACAGTTCTTGTTTGATGAGTTTCGAAGATCAAGCTAGAATCAAGTTGTTACTCAAACCGATTTAGCCTAATCCCATGACAGTTCTTGTCTGATGAGTTGTGAGATTAAGTAAAAATCGGTTAACTAAATGTCTTTTGAGGGTTATGCTCGAGAATGGGAAAGTTTTCCTCATTAAACCTAGCCACAAGAGAGCATGTATTCAGAACGGGAAATAGTCACGATGGTCACGAAAACGTACCTAGATGGATAAGGAACCCAGATACATAAGCTTTGACGTAACTACATAGACTATCACACCTTTTCTAGACACACTGTTAGCAGTTAACATTCACAGAACTTCGGGACGAAGTTCCCTTAAGGGGTAGAGACTGTAACAATTCACATTTCAGGTTAAATTTCTATTCCCGAAATTTTACTATTCATTTTTACTATTCACTGGCACTATTCATTCTCGAAAATTTTATTTCATATTCTCGTAAGTTAAACTATTTTAATGATAATCCGAGATTTTGACACTCGTCGGATCATTTCTGCAAGAATCACGAAGCCGTGTCTGAGATTTACTTTAAGGTTTAAACATCATTTAGGCATCCCGATATGTCCACACAACATTACCAACAAGAGAAATATAAGTTTTCCACCTTCCGTGACATTTTCAAGAATTTTAGAATTTTAGGATACCCGGTTTTAAGTTTCGTGACTTTTTAGCAATTAACGGGACCAAAACCCACTCCGTATGTCAAAGATAAATATCCAACCTAAAATATCTAGATATTTTCTCAAAAATATCTAGATATTTCAAAAATCTAGTGAAATTACCATTTTACCCTTGCCCTTATTTACCAAAATGCCATTCTATGTATTTACGAAAATGCCATTTTTCTCCCTATAAATAGAAGCCTAAAACCTTCATAAATTCTCGCACCACCCCCTTCTATATCCCTAAAGTCCTTAAACCCAAGGCGATTCTTAGCTATTTTAGCAAGTTTCTTCAAGAACGTGCAAGCGTTCTTGAGCAAAAGCTAGATTTTGATCTACTTTGCTTCGAGTTTTCAAGAAAGGCGTCGTTATAATCTTCAAATGATTCCAAGTCTCCAAAAAGACTTGTTATTATCTTCAAATGACTTCTTCAAATGACTTCGGGTTTCCAAGAAGGCGTCGTTATAATCTTCAAATAACTTCAAGTCTCCAAAAAGACTTTGTTATTATCATATTTTAGTATCGGGTACTACAACACTAGGGAACTTCATGTGAGGGGTTATTTGGGTAAACGGATCGACGAGTTGTGGATTTACTAATTAAATAGTGCTGGTACTTTTCGAACACGTATTTACTACTTATTCTGATATTTTAAGTAATGCCGCACCGCAACGGTAATTTATGACGCGATATAGTGATTCCTTGGCTTAACTCCACATTGTTAGCGTTAGGTGACAATCACTTATTCAAGGGTGAGTATTCATGAGGGCCTACTCCACATTATTTTTTTTAATCCCTGTGGGCATTTTAACGTTCTATATGGGGGAATACTATTGCAAATTTACTTTTTCTTATAAATATGCTTTTAGACTTGGTATGCAAGTCATTTAATTATAAACTGCTATGATTTCAATCATTTGTTTACATTGTGATTGGTATTAACAAAGCATTCAAGCATTGGCGGGATGTAGGGTGGTTTTGGTAATGAATTTGTCATTCATAAACTTACAATATCTTTGTGGCATTGTAAGTGAATCTCTTTTTACCTAATTTCAATGAATGACAATAATTCAAAATGTTACTTTTGGTTTTTCATTGAATGCAAGTATCTACCATAATCTATTATCTTGCTGTTAACATTGGGTTGTAAACATCAACATAGTTTGGAATGTATTTTTGAACGTGGCTTGGACTGAGTGGATTTGCACATACCTTCGTGGGGAAAAATCATTTTAAGTATTTTTAATGGTTTACAAACTTTTATAACTTGTGTAAATTACTACAAACCATTGTAGGTTATACTTTACATGTCTTATTCCACCTTAGGTACCCATATGGACATGAGCTAGGATACTTAACATCATCAGAGTCGCACTCGCGCAATGAGGCCCTATATTCTTTATCACTCACCACTGTCGAACCCACTATTTTTATACCATTTTACATCTTTACCGTTCGCACACACGAGAGCACTTAATCGATGTAACTCCCCCAAAACGACCTCATTTAGAGATCGTTTGTCTATACATTACCTATTAGGTTTATGCCCCAGTGACAATCTTTGAGTTGGGATAATCTAGGGGGGTCTCACACATACGCCCTCCACCATCATGCCACGACTGATGCGTCATGAGGAGCAGATTATTACACTTCTAAGCAACGTTGACAGAGCATCACTCGACCGCCCTCGAGACGGTCAACGGCACTATACATGACCTCGTATCCAAGAGAATGGATCTACAGGATGGTCTGACGAGGAATCAGACAGAGTTGTTTGAGACACGATCTCATATGACGGTTTTACAGTGAAAGAGACAAAGACGGATTGAAGAAGTTCTACAAGCGCGTCGCAGGGCTGCTACATTAGAGAACCTCACCGAGGACATGCAGGTCAGACAGCAGACAAATATACAGAGACGTCTGGATCAGGTCACAGAGCTGAAGAGACACATGGACGAGACATCCAGTAGTTAGACATACATTACATCAGTTATAGTTTTGAGGCATCTTAGCCTACCGCATGAGGCATTCATAAAGGACCTTGTATCGTTGCGTTTTGTAAAACAACTGATCAAGTTCTTAATGCATGTGGTTGGATTAGATTTACTATATATTGATGTTGATTTATGTGACCATGGTTACCCATGTGTATTGTGATTAGACATGTCGAGATGCTACTTATGAAGGTTACAGTTCTTTGAATGTTACGACTGGGATGTAATTACAAATTCATAATGAAGAATATTTCAGAAGAAAATTGATGAATGTAGAGAAAGTTGCTGAACTTCAGCCTTTGTAGATGATGAATCAGTTTGTCCCTTAGCAAGCCTATACCAAGAGTTGATAGTACCCAAACATGTCATGATTTTATGATTCTCAGTTGGTTGTGATTTCACATTGTGACCGTATTGTTAGGACTAGTATACAATTACCTTGTTACTCGAATTATTCTAACATGGTCATTATGTGGACTCTAAAATTGTGTTTTCTTGTGGCATTAATAGACTTGTGGCTCGCAAAGAAAGGAAACTACCACTCCCGCACAAGCAATGACTCCAGCGGAAATCCAGAAACTGGTAGCCGATAGTGTGGCTGCACTCTTGAGACTCAAGCGGCTACCATAGCCCGCTCGAGCAACAACAACCAATCCACCGCTGAAAGCGAGGCATCTGCGTCTCGCAAATGTACCTTTAAAGATTTCATAAGTTGCAAGCCAACTTATTTCAAAGGGTCAGAAGGAGTGACTGAGCTTGCTCAATGGTTTGAGCATACGGAGACGGTGTTCATGAGAAGTAAATGCCCAGAATATAGCAAAGTCACATTTGCTATGGGGACATTGCTGGAAGATGCTTTGTCATGGTGGAGCGCAACCGCCCAGACTATGGGAATGGAAGAAGCGTACCAAATTTCTTGGGCCAAACTGAAGACGAAAATGCTCAAGAAATACTGTCCGCGTACGAAGATTAGGAAGCTAGAGGAGGAATTTCATCGGTTGACTGTGAGGGGGAAACGACATCAGGACCTACAACAAAAGGTTCCAGGAACTGTCGGTACTATGTCTAACTATGGTGCCAGATATTGAAAAGACATTGGAGAGATACGTCAAGGGTTTGCCTCCAAGCATCGAGGGAAATGTCACCTCGTCAAAACCGGCAACTCTGGGGGAAGCGATCTCCATAGCTCAAAAATTGTTGGAACGGGAAATTAAACGGAGTTCTACCTCCGAAAGCAATGATCACAAGAGGAAGCTTGATGACAAGAGAACTACTCAGCACCACAACAACCATCCCAACGGTAACAACTACCACCACCAACAAAATCGCAGACAGGAGGCTGGCAAAGGCCATATCGCCACACTTACTGAAGGAAACAGTTATCTGGGAAGCAACCCCAGTGTGACCGATGCAGAATGCATCACACAGGGCCTTGTCCTGCCCGATGCGGAAAGGTGCCAGAAAAATGGGCCATAAAACTGATGACTGCAGAGCCACGAGTGCAAATTTACAGCCAGTAGGAATAGTGTGTTTCGGGTGTGGTGAGCAGGGACACTACAAGAATGATGCCCAAATCAGAATACCAAATAGAATGGTACGGCCAGTGAAAGAAGAATGGAAGTTCGTTAGGACCTCAACAACGTCAAAGGACGACAACAAGGTCTAAACGGAAGAAGAAGTTCCCACTGCAATAATAAATCTTAGTTCAATCCCTCTAGGGTTGTATTTTCTTTTGTACTTTACCTTCGGTACGATGACATAACCTAAGTGTAACAAATACTTTCCTATCTTATGAATCTTTACCTTTCCATTTTTATCTACTTCATTTTCCATTTCATATACCTTATTCATAAACTTTTCATAACAATACACTGATATCCTATTAGGAATTTGATTATCTTCCTTCCTGACCAGATAATAGACTATTACCATACTATAAGATTTCTTCACGAAACCTAGAATTCATTTCAGGCTAACCTACTACCACCCCATAAGATTTTAATCTATCACCGATGTGCGAACCGATTTCTCTTGTTACCTTAAAAACTTATTTAGGTTGTCATTTTTCAAAAATAACACGTTGAACACCATCTAAAACTTCTAGGAAACTTAACATTACTTAGACTGGACTAAGCATCACATCATTTGTCCTCAATTATACATAGCCTGATCAACTATGTCTAATTCAGGAAGAATCATGTCATGAAGAAAACAGTCATCATTTCAAAATTTCCTATTAACAATCTTCATTCAAAAGCGAGTTTTATGACAAGATAAACTACTCCTATTGCCAACCCTCTATAGATATCTACACCCTTTTTCAACATCCCAATGAAAAATTCGACTTAATGACAAACTCGTAATTACCGAAGAACCGGAGTAAACATGGGAACGTGAAGACCAGATGCACGATAAATACCCACATTTACTTCCGTAGGTAACCCTAGCAACTACCTTCAGATTTTAATTCGGGACGGAATTCTGTTTGACTGGTGGGTACTGTAGCAACCTGTAAATATCCCCAATGATTTGTAAATATTAATTATGTATTAAATTACTATTACAGTTCAGTTAACCATTTTTACGAGCAAAATTTAAAATTTTTGTTTATTACATTACATTTATTCTCAATACATTGGAACGAGCTCACACACGGACCACAAATGATCCAACATACTCAAAATACATCAAACGGATCCAACACACTGTTTCTAGCCCAAGTCTTGGCCTATTACTATTCATCAAGCCCAACCCAATATTTATAATTTTACTAAACTTCATATAACACTCGAACAAACACCATTTGCTTTGCCCCATTTTCTTTTGATTTTGATACACGAGACATACATTATCTTACCTCATTCGAATCCTCTCCTAGCATAGAATTGGTATGTCGAATCTCGATTACTCACTCGAACGTTTGTTGCATGAACGAGACTCAAAGTAATTGACCCATCTAAAATATCTTAAATTAACTACTTGCATTTTTAAAACTATACTATATTATACATACATACGCGTACTCACACTTGATCTAATATCTATATTAGATTATTTCTTATCCTATCTACTGTCAACTTAAACATTTCAAGACATTCTTTCTAGTATTCTTCACTGCTAAGAGTTCCAAGGACAGAAGCCATTCCCCCATTCATTTCGAGCCTCTTGTTCGATCTTTGGTGATCACCTACACGAGCCACAATCATATTTCTCTCGTTCTAGATCATTTCGAACGTAACACTCCACCTATAAGGTGTAGTGAGTTTCTAAACCTTTCTTAAGTCATTTCTATTCAATCATGCATAGTTCATTTTTATTTCGAACGTATACATTTCATTTTATTTCCTTTACACTTTCTTTTAATTATTTCTTACGTTTATACATAATGCCTCCTTCATGGAATGGCTAGGATTACATTTATGCATTCATTTCATTCATATCGTATCTCATTTTCATCTTATATCGAATCACCTCTCATTTATTTAAACGCATATGACATTTTTATTATTTTCGTATCATGTGTATTCGACAAGAAATTAACTCATAAAAACCAAATTCCTATACGCAACATACCCTTTTTATTGTCATACTGTTTATTCATAAGCTCATAAACCAATTTCGTGTTTTAAGATTCCTATGATAAGCCCTTAAAAGCTCTTTTAAAAGCCTAAACTAAATGCCACTCGAACACTTTATAAACTCTTTATTTTTAAACGTGTGGGCTAAAAAGCCCAATAAGCTGTTTTTAGCTTATTCGAATAAGCAGGACCCATAAACGATTTTGTAATGTTTTTAGATTTATCAAATGAGCCCAAGACCAAGCCCATTAGTTCTAGAAACCCACGCATCGTGTTTTGTTAATGGGCTTTGTTTTCAAATTTAAAGCCCATTAAGCTCTAAAATAAGCACTTTCGGTAATAAGCAGTTAAAACAAACTTAAATAAGCTTTATTAAACTTATAAAACTCTCGGATTACTTTTCCCATTTCTTTTTGTAATTTTGGACTAAATTCGCAAACTATTTCAACTAGAGGGACTAAAACTATCAACTTTGTAAAAACTGGGAACAAACTGTCAATTCAGTAACTTAAGGATGTATATTGATAAAACAATAAAACTGAAGTTATTTTGTCATTCTGGGAAATAATTGGACTAAAAATGTAATTAAAGTTAACCAAGGACTAACGGTGCAAATGTTACACCGTTAGGGTTAAAAATGTAAAATTTGTATAAGTTCAAGGACCAACAGTAACTTTATTTTATTTTCATTTAATTTTATATTTTACGTATTCTCATTTCATTCACATGCATTTTTCTACGTTTCATTTTATATTTAACGAATAACGTTTATATTTATATAAAACGGATTTTAACGGTTAACTTAACGTTTTATTCAAACTACTTTCGAGGAAACGATATTTATGGTTTAAGTAACATAAAAACAAGATAATATTATATATAATATTATTTTTGAACTTTAAGCATTTTAAGCATATCACTCACTCTCATCACAAACCACTTCGCCATTCGATACCCTTTCAATCATTATTCGTATTAGGCCAAAACCGTCAAAATCTCAGACTTCCTTATTATTATCCAAGTCGTGTTTTCGAGCCATTCCATTAAAAACATTTGATTTCATATTTCATCTTTGCCAGTTACATTCAAGGTGAGCTCATAGTCCCACTTTTACTTTTTACTTATTTTTAAATACATGGGGAGATACATGCTTCAAAATAGAACACAAGTATTTTTCTATACATTATATTTGATTTATTTTGCCTAAGTTAACATTATTGCCAAAAGCCCCTCAATCATGAACCATTAATCACTAATAGTGAACGCGAATATAGTAAATAGATCTATTGGCAGTTGACGCCCTATTTGTTAGCCGATCAGGTGACCAAATGCACTTTATTTGAACCAAAATAGGAAGTCGGCAGTATCCTACATGAGGGCCATACCTCACCCCATTAATTTGGTGTGTTGCATGCCGTTTGTGCGACACATTGTTAACGTTTGCGTATCATGAGACTTAGGGCAATATATTGACCGGAATACTAATTTTTCATAATAATTGTTTTTATTATGCAATTATAGACTTGTGTTCGCAACTGGTTATAATTATAAAAGCTATGATTTCACTCAACAATTTTGTTGACTTTTAAGCATGTTTATCTCAAGTGATTAACAGAAGCATTCAAGGCATTGGAGCGGGCATGTAACAGATGGTTTTGGTGTCAAATGAATTCTGTCAGTCATATCAAACTTACAATATCTTTTGTGGAATGTTAAACGTTGAAATCTCCTTTTTGTACCTGAATTTCTAAATGAATGACAATAACTTTCAAAACGTCTCTTTTGAGTCATTTTCTATGATTATAACTATGATCCTACCAGTAATACCCCTATTAGTCTTCCGCTGTTAACTCAAAATTTAGGAGGTGTTACATAACTTATCTTCAATTAAACATGGGTGAACAAGGCTGAAAAAGCCCTACAAATAAGCTGGAAATTGTATGGGGTTTATGACCTCTAAGATGCTACAATGGAATGAAAAAGATTCGAAAAATATATATAGATTTACAACCGTGATGGCGTCACTTGCAATCTGTGACGCCGTCAGCTCGCCTCCAATTAGGGTTTCGTCTGTGTAATTCGCCATCATGACGCCGTCAGGTGTGTCTTGAGGCCGTCACGTTATAAATCTTCTGAGCCGTCACGTTATAAAATTGCACTGAGCTTGGGTCTTCAAATACAAGTGAGGGCGTCAAGTCGTGGACTGTGACTCCGTCAGGTCTCGATCTTGACAGGTTCTTGACTTGGTCGTTTTTCTTCGTTTTCTTATCGATTTTAGTCCAAAACATGCCGGTTTTCATATTTCTCGTCCCAAGTAACTAAAATCCAAAAAGAAACGATTTAGGGCAATATTTGATCAATTACATACGACTTTTAGGCTTAAATGACCCCTTAAAAAGGTATCAAATAAATCCTTATCATTTATCCTCTTGGGGTAACATCTTGGAGTATCAATTTAGAGAGCCAAATTTCTGCTACGTTGTAAATTTTTTTTAGAGCCTTTTTATCCATGTTTCATTGAAGATAAGTAATTCATTCTTAATCATTCAATATGTCTATGTGTTGTTTGATTGTATGCTTTTCTTCTCTTCACTTTAACATTCTAGGCTAGATTAATTAGTGTTTGCTTAGATCTAATGAAACATAGTTATTGATTATTGATTTGTCGTCTCTTGTTTAATTGATTGCCTCGCGTTATAACAAGAAAACCTGCTTAACTCTTATAAGTACTAGCTTGTCCATCTTATAAAACGCAACCCTAGAGTGCACTAGTTGGTTTTTCTCGTTGTATTTATTGCATGAATTGCGGCTTGCAGATGCTAGAAGACTTATTAGACTTTAAGGTTTCTAGGGGGGACTTATACGTTCATAGAGTTGGGGCATTCAGCACCTCCCCACGACCAATAAAAAGGAATACAACGCTTCAATTAAAACAATGACATGACAATTCAACTAATCAATAGGAGATAACTAGGGAGTAAAGAAATCTAAGTGAATACATTCTCCTATCATAAGAGTTACCACTTTTACTTTTTTTGTTTATTTAGTTTAATCATTAGTTTTGTTTTAGTTAATTAGTAGCTAAAACGCCCACTCTTCCAAACCCCGAGATTCTTACTTACTTTTATAAAATATAGAAATACAAAAAGAATTGTCCCTCACCTTTAGACCTATCTCGACATACACTTCGACCTTCACAACACTATTCCCTTAGAGAATGATCAATCCCCCGTGTCTTGCCTATACTACACTACAACGGTTAGGTACACTGCCTAGGAGGATTGTAAAACTTCTTGTGAGGTCTTACAACTGCCGCATCAACTGGAATACGGCGTATTCCATAGATGTTGGGTCCGCTTGAGTACATACGTTCATGCAAACCATGAAGGATAAGAACAACAGTTTTAGCAAGTGAGGAAAACTGGTGAACATCGACATTGTTGAGGTTGGGTTTGCTTTAGAACGACACAGACATGCTAATAACAGCATTTGTACTTTTTAACTTTATAAATCTAATTAGAAATGAATAAAAGATTTACAAGGGATAGCCTACGGAAAACTACCCCGGTTGATGATAGATTCTCTCCAAACTCAAACAAAAAGAGGTAGCTAGCTTTGCGTTGTTGTTCCTAGGAGATGAGGATCCTAACTATAATACTTTTTATTATTTTTTTTATGTTAGAATCTCCACTTAATATAATTACAACATTTGGTTTATATAGAGGGGGAAACAGTGGTTGCACATGGGTCCACAGTAAATTGTCCACTTGCTGTAGATAGGCACGTGCCTAGTAGGCTAGTCTGAAGCGTACTTTTGGCTATCCCGATTTGGCAAATTATAGTTCCAATGCCTGTTTCTCGTATATTGATAAGCACTTGAACTTATCTTCTTAAGGAAGTTTCCCGCCCATGCATTCAGAGGTTGAGGTTGTAAAACTCAATCAAGACTTCAGAGTCATAGAGACATTTGTTAGATCCCAGTAACCCTGGTGTTGTTTTTAACTTCTTGTAAACCACTCCATGACACCGCATTAGTTTGTTAAATGTTTTCTTCAGTTGGTGTTTGACGTCCGAAGCCATACAGGTGGTTGAGCTTTATACAACACTCACTGATTTCTTTATCAGTGAGTATCACTTTCTAAATAATAATCAGAGATACATGTTCTCTGATAACTTATCAGGGAGTATCTCACTTCTAATAACTATCAGGTTCACATTGATGGTTATGAAGTGACATTCTCTCTGATCGTTATGAGAGACTTTATGCTCACTGACCTTCAGAAGGTGTATTAGGATATTTTATATTTAAATACTTGTCAGAGACAATTGGGTCAGTTTTTCAGACCCAACAATCTCCCCCTATTTGAATATACAAATAAACTAATTATCAGTAGTAAGTGAGCATAACGGCTTATTCTTACATACTGATTTTACAACAAGGAAAAATAACAAATTAGTTATCTTCTGAGTCCTCATTGTTGCTGAATATCCCACAGATCCTTAGAATTTTATCTTTCTTTGTTGAAGATCCTGAGTCAATTGTGGTTCAACACTTTAGTTGTAACACCCCAACCCGACAAGGGTAAAGATATCACAACAATGGATTCACATCAGAATAAAACCAAGCATACATCTTCATTAATACAAAAATCTCAAAGGATACAAATGAGATACTAAATCTATAGGATTACAAATGGAAACTTCTACAACATTATATCTAAAGTATATTATCTTCGGTTCAATTCTAAATCCCGCATAGCTATCCAATCTTCTAAGTCCAAGGTACACTCTTCACTCATTCCCAGCTTCCTACTAATACCTGCCGCGGGAAAAAGAAAACACGGCTGAGCTACGAGAGCTCAGTGAACAGATATAATGGTAACAAAACAATAATAGGTAATAGTATGAAAGAATTCAGGAATACACGTCATACCGATAACTCAAGGTGTAGGAATGAGACGTTAGGAATAACAAGAAATAAGACAAAGGAAAAACAAAGAGAACAAATAAAATGAAATTCATAAGTTAAGGAAAACAAAATCTATCACGAGCCCAGAAACCAGCCATATCATATCATCGCAAATGTAACCAAATAGAGTAGCTAACTCCCAGATATGTGAAAGACGTGTATCGCACACACCATCAGTCACCAGATAAATATAATAATAAACATATAACATAACATATACAGATAACAGGTCAAATCTAGAGTGCACCCATACGCCCCACAGACAAATCAATAATCATAATTATAATGGCCATAGCAAATAATAAATAAGGGACGGAACAGGTCATCACTCTCCTGCCCTAGAGTCATGTCAGAGGTGCGTCAATGACATGGACATGAAACCCTCATGCCTAGTGATTGGCTCGTAATATCAAACTGTAGGTCAAAGGTCAAACGTACTATCAAATAATCAAAAGTCATATCCTAAGGGTACATGGCAAGGTTCATGTCAACCAGTTCAGGATTATATATCATAGGTTCAACTTAGAATTTATCAGGTTAAGTTTTATATCAACAGTTTATCTAAAAAGGTTCTATTTAAAAGTCCATTTAAATAATCCTTCAAAATGGTTTTCATAACACTGATCTTACAAAACAGTTTTCTTCAAAATGGTCTTCCAAAACTTTTAGTAACTTTCATTAAAAGTGATAGTACTTATTCTAAAGTAGTTTATTCCCAAAACGTTTCATATGTAGTCGAAGAACGGTTCAAAATCAGTTAGGTTTAAATAAGGATTTAACAGATTAAAGTTTATATCAAAATAAATCAAGTATATCGGATTTCGGTTCAAAACAAGGTTCACAGGTCAGGGTTCAGGACAAGCGATCAAAACAAACAGTTCATGGAAGGCTCACAAAACAAAAGATCACATGGAACGTTAACAAAACAAGAGATCATATGAAAGGTTCACAAACAGCAGGGAACATAGCAATGGTATAGGGAATCCTAATAAGGAAATGAATTCTGAAAGAAAAAGAACTGAAAAGCCCTTACTGAAAGGACGGAATATCTGTACCTTATTACGAATGCGAGAACACAAAGATAAAAGCTGACAAAGATGAGATTACTCCTTCCTCGAACCTAAGGAGTAGAAGACAGAAGTCCAAAGGGTCTTTAGTTATATTTCCATTACTAGTAAGTTAATAAATCACAGATTAGGTTAAGTCCTTATTAAGATTATTATGGAAGTAAGGTACATTTTATCAGGTTACAAAAGTTTAAGAGTTGTTATGACAAGTTTACATAGTTTAGGGTTTCACTTGCAATTTCATCTAATTCAAAGGTTTAATCATGAAAATACTTTAAGTTACTGATTTAATACACACAATATTCAGAATGACATTTTAATCTCTTAAGTTTCACAATTCACAGTTTATACCCCTTTAGTTCTCATATTTCCAAATCAAACCTTACGTTTACATAATTCATGTTTTAATCCCTATAACATTCATGATCAAACAAACACCTTAATTTATCAATTTACAGAACCTACCCTCAAAATTATATGCATTACAATTTAGGTCCTTCAGATTTCATAAATTACTCATTTAGTCCTTTAACTTCCTAAAACTTATATTTCAAATCCTAACTTAGTAATACTTACATATCAAACCCATAATTACTCAAAATTACATAAAACACCCTTTATAATATTATTTACTTAAAATAACTTCAAGTTTCCAACATTTACACTTTCAGTCCCTCCATTTAAATAATTTCCAAATCGTACCCTTTAGTTATCATTAATTCAATTTCTTGCAATATTTACACTTAGGACCCTCAAGTTATATTTTTCCTACATTTGTACTGACCTAATTAACATTATAAAAATAAACTTTAAGTTTCAAAGTTGGCAAAACAAACCCTTGTAGTTTTATTTTCAATCGCATAACCTTTTTAATATCCAAACCCTAACCCTAAAGTTACCAATCATCAAACCATCATTACCACATCATTAATGTGCATTAATTAGACCAGATTAATCACCCAAAATCCTAACCCTAATCGTTCTAGGGTTTCTTACTAATTCTTTCTTATTTTTCTTATAATCCGATTTAATCATAATTCAAGATCAATTATTTTGAGCTTCTATAAATCAAATGGTTATTTTTCTAGACTTATATTAATAGTATAGAACATGTAAAAATTATGGTTACACCTCAGAAAATTCATATAGCATGATTAACAAATTAAGTTTGTTTTTAACCCTTCTAATTTCGTACACCCAAATAAACATGCATGATTCGTGTTTATTATTTTTCTTAGGTCATATTCGACATGTAGATCATTAGAAAAATACTGGATAATCTTTAGAACGTAAGGATTTGTCGCAAGGAATTTATACCTCTCGTACGTATGAACCGAACAAGATAATACACCACGATCCCACGAAGGCTTCAACACTCCAACTCCTATTTTTCGTAGCTTGTTAATACTCCAAGGAACACCAGGAAATTCTTTGCTCAGGTCCAGAAGTCGTGTGGGAGGGTTGGTCGATTTTAGTTTTGGGCGATTTAGGGTTTTCGGTAAAAGGGTTTTATAAAATATAAAAGATTTGTTTATATAATATACAAACCGACTTGGAGGGGGCTTGGGTCTAGAATTTCGGCCCTAAGGATTATCACAAGATCAAAGTTTGATTTGGTGTATAATTCCTTTATTTGTTTTGGTATTTATCTTAATTATATGATTTTCACAAAATATAATACATATATAATTAATTATTTTCGGATCATATATATATGTATAAGTGATTTTATAATTTTTTTGGACATTCAAAATAATGTAATGTTGTCCCAGAAATTAATTTGCTTCATATATAGTTCGTTTTCAGAAGTTTTGGAATTGTTTCAGAATTTTATAACTTATTTATTTAGGTTTTATTGTTTCAGGGGTAATTAGGTCTTTTTACAAGTTATCTGAATTTCAGGTATTACATTAGTAATAGTAGGCTTTTTCTAAGTAAATCAGAGATTGTAGGGTCAACATTTCCTACCCAACAGTCTCTGAGCGTTTAAGTATGGGAATAGCCTAAAATGAAAAGTTTGTAAGTGAGCATAACGGCTTCTGCTTATAAACTCATATACAACAAAGTATTAAAGAAATTAATAAGGCTTGATACTTTGTTGCTCTTATCTTCAGTGAAGTTTAATAGGGAATACTCCATCTACTGAGTATTCCCTGGTGTCTTTTTGAGCATAGTCTGAAGACAATACCATCCTTCCCCTGCTGTTCCCACTAAATCATCTCTGAGTATTCCCCGAAGCTTCTTTCCTCATCTTGGTTACTGCATCTACTGAGTATTCCCAAAAGCTTCTTTACTCATCTTGGTTACTGCTAAAGGCAACCATTTTTCATACCTTTCAAGATCACTCTTCATGGCTTTTAAGTATTCCCATTCATTCTTGAGATGCTTTGAAAAAGAAATTTTTAGGATATTTTCAACATCATATATCCTTTTTTTGAACACAGTGTGATGCGGATATTGTAAACACAAGAAGTTTTACAATCCTCCTAGGTAGTGTACCTAATCGTTGTAGTATAGTATAGGTAAGACACGGGGGGTTGATCGTTCTCTAGGGGAATAGTGTTGTGAAGGCCGAAGTGTATGACGAAATGGGTCTAGAGGTGTAGGATGGTTCTTTTTGTATTTTTATATTTTTTTATAAAGCAAATTAAAATATCTCGGGGTTTGAAGAGTGGGTTTTTAAACTACTAATTATACTAATTAAAACTAATAAAACGGAAAATAAATTATGGTAACTCTTATGATAGATAAAGGTGTTTACTTAGATTATCCTTACTCCCTAGTTATCTCTTATTGATTGGTCGAATTATCACGTCCTTGTTTTAATTGGCGCGTTGTATTCCTTAACATAGGTCGTAGGGAGGTGTCAAATGCCCTGACTCTATGAATGTATAAGTCTCCTTTAAGAATCCTGAGGTCATTAAGACTCTTAATATCAACAAGCAGCAATTCATGCAATAACTACAACGAGAAAAACAACTAGTGCACTCTAGTGTAGCTTTTAGTCGGATGTACAAGCTAACACATTTAAAGAATAAGCCACTTTTTCTACTCCTAACGCGAGGCAACCAATTAAACAAGTGAAGACAATCAATAATTAACAACTAGGTTTCATTCAAATCTAAGCAAACACTAAGTAATTTAGCCAAGCATGTTAAAGAGAAGAGAAGAAACACATATAATCAAACAACACATAGACATATTAAATGATTAAAGAGAAATCACTAATCTTCAATGAAACATAGGTTTGATGGCTGGAAAAAACCTTACAAAACTCTGAAATTCGTCCTAGGGTTTACCTCTCCCCGATGTTACACGAATAATGGAAAACATATGAAAATATATATAGTATTACACTTGTGACGGCGTCACTTTATGGTTGTGACGCCATCAGCCCGCCATCATTAGGGTTGCATCTATAGCTGTGTCGCCTTTATGACGCCGTCATGTTGTGATGTGTGACGCCGTCAGCTACTGTTCCTTTGGTGGTGACGTCGTCAGCTCTCAAGCCAATATATTTATCTAAACCGTCACTTGTAAAATTTGCATCAAATCATCATGTCGAAATGTAAGTGATGGCGTCACGTTGTAGCTTCTAACGCCGTCAGGGTCCCTTTTCCTGACGAATTCGTGACTTGGTCGTTTTCTTCGTTTTCTTGTCCAAATAGGCCAAAATCATGCTCGTGTCCATCTTTTGCTTCCCAAGGACCTAAAATGCGAAAAGAAACGATTTAAGGTAACAATTGATCAAATATATACGAGATTATAGACTAAATGACCCCCTAAAAATGCACGTTTTAAATCCTTATCACTGTAACATCCCAGAATGTAAGGATTAGAAGAGTGTGGTAAAGAATGCTGGAATAGAGGCTACTGGTGCTTCTTTATTCTTACAAGATTATTGTGAGAAGACAAGATCTTGCAAAAATGAAGCATAATGATTTTTGGGGAGGGTAGATTTTGGTGGGGTTGGCAGAGGATGGTTTTGGATTAGTGTTATTAGCCGTCATTCAAGAACGACTATATTATTAGCAGTCAATCAAGAATGGATTTGGATTAAGAAAAACCCACCCAATCTGATACCACTTGTTAGGTCCGCTTGAGCACACACGTTCATGCAAACCATGAAGGATAAGAACAACAGTTTTAGCAAGTGAGGAAAACTGATGAACATCAATATTGTTGAGGTTGGGTTTGCTTTAGAACGATACAGGCATGCAAATAACACCATTTGTACTTTTCAACTTTATAAATCTTATTAGAAATGAATCAAAGATTTACAAGGGATAGCATACGGAAAACTACCCCGGTTGATGACAGATTCTCTCTATACTCAAACAACAAGAGGCATCTAGCTTTGCGTTATTGTTCCTAGGAGAGGAGGATCATAACTATAATATTTTGTATTATTTTTTTATGTTTGAATCTCTACTTAATTCAATTAAAACCTTTGGTTTATATGGAGGGGGAAACAGTGGTTGCACATGGGCCGACAGTAAATTGTCCACTTGTTATAGATAGGTATGTGCCTAGTAGGCTAGTCTGAAGCATACTTTCGGCTTTCCCGAAATGAAAACTTATAGTTCCAATGCCTGTTTCTCGTATATCGATAAGCACTTGAACTTATATTCTTAAGGAAGTTTCCCGACCAAATGCATTCAGAGGTTGAGGTTGTAAAATTGAATCAAGTCTTCAGAGTCATAGAGACATTTTTCAGATTTCAGTGACTTTGGTGTTGTTTTTAGCTCCTTCTAAATCACTCCCTGGCACCGCATCAGTTTGTAAAATGTTTTCTTCAGTTAGTCTTTGACGTCCGAAGCCATACAGGTGGTTGAGCTTTTGATGTGCGTGCGTGTTAGTGCTCTAATTAATACCCACAGTATGTCGTTGTGGTTTTAGCAGTATTCAAGTTTTAAATTTATATTTAGCTGACTTATCAATAACACACACACTTAACGAGCAGTGTACCCGGTCAGTATGAATATAATGGTAAGTAGAGTGTCGATCACTAAGAGTGGAACGTATTATCTAGTTATTCTAATCAGTATTTTAATATCTTAAGTCAATTATACAACCTAATCTAACGCAAGGAGGTTCAGCCTGAGAGACTGGCACGTTTTGGTTGCAATTAAATAATAAACTAAGCTAATGAGCACGAATCAGCGATAAGCACGCACGTACATAGATAAATACTTGAGACAATAAGAAGACCTGTCCTGATAATTAAGTAGCTTGTCACTTGTTTTATTGCTAGTTTTATATGAAGTGTATGTAATTAACCCTTTCTCGTTGGCTCTAATCTTATCGGCGAGTAAACCCTTAATGATTACTTATGTCTAAAAGTTATTCCTAAGTGATCAAATTAGTAATAACCGTGGGAGCAATATGATCTTCCGTAGTCACATACGACAAGCCACTAATAGACACAGAGGTTATCAATGCACTAATAAAAGTCACCAAAGACATCAACATATAAACTTTAATTAATGGGAAAGCAGTTTTAAGGGAGTGCAACCTTTCCGTTGTCACATTACACAAGCCACCAATCCTGATGAATTAAAGTGTACTAATACAATGAAACAAAACTACTTAATGAATTAAACACATGCAGGACCTTCTTACAGCTCTTGTATCTTCGTTCGGGTGTGTCTTGTGCTGCCTATTCGATTGAATTCGGCCATAGGGTTTCCGTGGTCTTCGGTCTTCTAAAACTGTCCAACCCCGAATTTCGTCTGGTCTTGGGGTATTTATAGTTTCTATCTGAGGTAAGATGCGGCGCATTGAATAAGTAGATGCGGCGCATTGACTTAACTTCACGTGGGGTCCAAGGTTATTATATTCCAGAATATTCGTACACCGCCTTGAGATGCGGCGTATCTTCATAACTGTATGCGGCGCATGTCTTCTTGTATCTTGGATCAAAACTGGTGAAATCTTGGTAGTGATGCGCCGTATGTAAGAAGTATAATGCGGCGCATCTGGAGAAGAACAAGTTGGTTCTTCTTCGTTGACCAAAGTTTCATATGCAACGCATGACAGAATTGCATGCGTGCATTCTTCAAAGTCAGGCAATGGTCTTCAATCTCTTCATTTCAGCAACCTTTTCCAATCTTGATCATTTTTCTCCATTTTTAGTCCATAATAGCTAAGTTTCACTAAATGCTTGTTTTTAACTGAGAATTACAAAAGTAAACGATTAAGTATCAATTCTCATACATAATATAATAAAACAAGTCAAATAAATAGGATAAATGATGATAATAAAATGTACTTATTTGAGTTCATCAAATATCCCCCCACTTGAACTTTACTTGTCCCCAAGTAAACCTTAGAATTAATCTTATGAAAATGTATCCTAAAAGATATTAGGATTTATTTTTATATTTAAGCATGTATTCGTTTTTGTCATAATTCACACAACCAAACACTTAACGAATTAGAAGTAAAATAAAATAATTTGATAAAAGCAAATCTAATCGTTTAACTGTCCAGTCGTGACGAATATTCTATCATAAGCTTGGCAAGTATACGCATCTCCTCCACTAAAGCCAAGGAATAACAAGTCTAAAGCGGTAAAAAGGGTTTTGAGGTTTAAGGGTTAATCATTCTTCTTAATCTCTATCGATCTCAAATTCCAGAAAAGGCGACAAAATCACAAATACATGATCGAATCCACGAACACGTTACTTGCAATTGCTCAAATCCTTAACTCGAATAGGCTAAAGATAGGACCAAGTAATCTTCACCAATAATATTATATCAAAAAGGGCGACAAAATCATAAATACATAGCCGAATCCACGACTACGATACTTAAGATTGCTCAAATCCCTAATCTCAATAAATCAAAGGTTTGGATAAAGAACAATATAGGGTATGGATAATATTTGGGATACAAATTGGTGTAAAATGAAAAATAAACGAAACAGATAAATTAAAATCCTAAGTGTGGTTAATCACTATCCCAACCATCCCATGAATAAGACTCATATCATAGAATAACTCACGCTTTAACACTTGAAACACACGCTTTAGGTAGACACGAATTATACTCAACAAAATCTTAATCAAGGAATATCCTTAGTTGGCGTTCCCATAACGTTCAACTCCCATTCAATCCATAAATGTAATATATAACAAATAGTGGTAATATCGACCACTTAATACAAAACTTTACATAAGTTGGTTAAAACAAACTTCCAACTCTTCTTTTTTTTCTTTTTCTTTTCTTATTTTTTCGATTTTTTTTTTTTTTTTTTTTTACTTGAAACATAAACATAGATGTGTAAAATTTCACAACTTTTCTATCACTTTCTTTCCGGATAATTTTTCCATACTTTCCATACTTTCAGAAATAACGGTAATAGTGAAAGTAGTAAACACACGAAAAATAAACTCAAAGATATACAATATTTACTTTCACTTCAATTGCATTGTGCAATTTCCCGACCTAACCATAGATAATGAATTACGCACGCGAACACAGGTAATGTAAGGAAACACACTTTGCCTAAAGCAATTAACCAACCACGGATTTTAATCTACAGGGTAGGCTAAGGTGTAAGGGTGTAACGATACATTATAACAAAGGTGTAAGAAACGAAAGGAATGGCTCTGAGTGTTTTTCTAGGGGTATCTTACTCTAAAAATGAGAGTAACAAAGGGTTTATACGGGGATTAACTAACCAGTGTAGTTAGCTAATATCACATAACATATAAAGGCTATTTGGGTGTAATCCTAGAAATTTACCAATTTAGACAAGTCATTCCAATTATATAAATAATACTTATTATGGTGGTCTCGAATAGTATACAAGCCAAGTTCTAAAGTTTACAAGTCACCGGCACACTCATAGATTTGTGAATTTTGAAAAGTCACAATTTTTGAAAATAATGTTATGTGTGCAGCTATGCAACTTAGATCTTAAACAAAAACATGCTAAAAATTTTTAATTTTTGATATATTAAGCACATTTTAAGCATATTTTGAAAAGTTTAGGACAAGTAAGTGTTCTAATTCTCCAATCCCCCCACTTAAGTTAAACAACGTCCTCGTTGTTTGTATCAAAGATTAAAAACTGGAAAATAAAAGAATTAGAACAGAAAAACTCCCCTGAGGTTTGCTCGGTATGATCCTCCATTATTTGTATAAGAGCAAAAATCATCTTTCTTGTGGATGAGAACGTTTAAGCTTCATATTTGATGTGTCCACAGGAAATGCAGGAATCTATAATACCATCAAGACTTTAACACACCTAAGTTAAGAAGGTTCAAACTTGCATAATACATTAGTGGTTAGTAAAAATAAAATGTAAAAATTAAAATGAAAATCATCAGGTCAGTCGATACGCCGTATCTTATGGAAGAAGATACGCCGTATCTAGCCTGGAATAAATACGAATCAGAATAAAAGATGCGTCGCATCCTTAACCAGGGTTGCGCCGCATTAAAATAAACTGACAAAAAGTTTTAAAGTCAAAAGTAAAAATGCAGAAAAATAAAGTAAGATATGACCAGTGCAGGAGATGCGTCGCATCTAGGGATTGAGATGCGCCGTATCCTCTGCGGGCCTGACTGACTCGACACATAACAGAATAGTAAAAATTCTCCGGGTTGTCTCCCGGTCAGCACTTGTCTTTATTCCAGAGTCTTCAAGTTAGACTCACGTTCAGCTCCTTATTTTGTTCTTATCACGGTCCATCCTTCTTCTTCCATAGTAGTCCAAGTTAATCCTTTAGATTCAATGATGGGCCATAAGAGTAACAATTCATCTTTAGTGTGGCTCATTAGCAAATCATAAGAGAATATCCCATCTTCAATATTGCATAAGCGTTTGAATTCCTTATAAGTAGCTTCAAGAGGGGTCTCCCAAGAGAATAAATCGGTATTAATCATGAGCACATTGAAGTTGACATCATCAAAAACTTCCACATCGAATGAATCCGAAAGCAAGAGTTCCTTAGCAAGATATCCGTTCACTGACATGTCTTCCATAGCAAAACTTGTCATCATAGGTAAAATCGTAAGTAGGATTTGTTCGCTAGAAGAGAAATTAATGAATTTAGAAACGGATATAAGAATAAAAATAACTGATATCTGCAGACGATGCGCCGTATCCAAAAAGTTGGATACGCCGTATCTTATAATCGTTAAAAATTAAATCAGACTTTATTCAGAAAATAGATACGCCGCTTATAAATTTAGAATGCGCCGTATCAGTTTAATTAATCAAAAATCGATATTTATTTAAAATTAAATGCGTCGTATTAACAAAAGTTAATGCGTCGTATTTTCGTTACGTTTCAAAATACAAGATTTTTGATTCAGAAGATACGCCGTATCGATAGAAATCGATGCGTCGTATCTGTTTAATAATTCGAAAACTGTTTTTAATTAAAATAATAGATACGCCGTATCTGCTAAAGCAGATGCGTCGTATGGCGTTATCGCTTAGAAATTTTTTTTTATTAAAAACAGATACGCCGTATCTTGGGGAAAGATGCGTCGTATCGAATTTATTAAACGCAATACGCCGTATCTAAGAAAATAGATGCGCCGTATCGTTTATATTAGCTCAGTACAACGGTAACAGAATACAGAAAATACGAAAAATAAAAACAAATAAAAACAAACAAAAAGAAACACAAATAAAAGAAAATAAAAACACACAAAAACAGAAAATATGCAAAATAATACAATGAATGCAAATTAACCTAATATACAACAGAGTTAGCGGTTAGATTAAAAATTAAAAAGAAAAACCTAATTAAAATACTAATCAAATTAACAGATAATAACAATTCACTCCCCGGCAGCGGCGCCAAAAACTTGATGTGCGTGCGTGTTAGTGCTCTAATTAATACCCACGGTATGTCGTTGTGGTTTTAGCAGTATTCAAGTTTTAAATTTATATTTAGCCGACTTATCAATAACACACACACTTAACGAGCAGTGTACCCGGTCAGTATGAATATAATGGTAAGTAGAGTGTCGATCACTAAGAGTGGAACGTATTATCTAGTTATTCTAATCAGTATTTTAATATCTTAAGTCAATTATACAACCTAATCTAACGCAAGGGGGTTCAGCCTGAGAGACTGGCACGTTTTGGTTGCAATTAAATAATAAACTAAACTAATGAGCACGAATCAGCGATAAGCACGCACGTACACAGATAAATACTTGAGACAATAAGAAGACCTGTCCTGATAATTAAGTAGCTTGTCACTTGTTTTATTGCTAGTTTTATATGAAGTGTATGTAATTAACCCTTTCTCGTTGGCTCTAATCTTATCGGCGAGTAAACCCTTAATGATTACTTATGACTAAAAG
Organism: Artemisia tridentata subsp. tridentata; assembly: GCA_021014915.2. Classification (NCBI taxonomy): domain Eukaryota; kingdom Viridiplantae; phylum Streptophyta; class Magnoliopsida; order Asterales; family Asteraceae; genus Artemisia; species Artemisia tridentata. Next base: position 172,671,366 of record CP139502.1, on the reverse strand, counting down.
TTATTCCTAAGTGATCAAGTTAGTAATAACCGTGGGAGCAATATGATCTTCCGTAGTCACATACGACAAGCCACTAATAGACACAGAGGTTATCAATGCACTAATAAAAGTCACCAAAGACATCAACATATAAACTTTAATTAATGGGAAAGCGGTTTTAAGGGAGTGCAACCTTTCCGTTGTCACATTACACAAGCCACCAATCCTGATGAATTAAAGTGTACTAATACAATGAAACAAAACTACTTAATGAATTAAACACATGCAGGACCTTCTTACAGCTCTTGTATCTTCGTTCGGGTGTGTCTTGTGCTGCCTATTCGACTGAATTCGGCCTTAGGGTTTCTGTGGTCTTCGGTCTTCTAAAACTGTCCAACCCCGAATTTCGTCTGGTCTTGGGGTATTTATAGTTTCTGTCTGAGGTAAGATGCGGCGCATTGAATAAGTAGATGCGGCGCATTGACTTAACTTCATGTGGGGTCCAAGGTTATTATATTCCAGAATATTCGTACACCGCCTTGAGATGCGGCGTATCTTCATAACTGTATGCGGCGCATGTCTTCTTGTATCTTGGATCGAAACTGGTGAAATCTTGGTAGTGATGCGCCGTATGTAAGAAGTATAATACGGCGCATCTGGAGTAGAACAAGTTGGTTCTTCTTCGTTGACCAAAGTTTCATATGCAACGCATGACAGAATTGCATGCGTGCATTCTTCAAAGTCAAGCAATGGTCTTCAATCTCTTCCTTTCAGCAACCTTTTCCAATCTTGATCATTTTTCTCCATTTTTAGTCCATAATAGCTAAGTTTCACCAAATGCTTGTTTTTAACTGAGAATTACAAAAGTAAACGATTAAGTATCAATTCTCATACATAATATAATAAAACAAGTCAAATAAATAGGATAAATGATGATAATAAAATGTACTTATTTGAGTTCATCAGCTTTATACAACACTCACTGATTTCTTTATCAGTGAGTATCACTTTCTGAATAATAATCAGAGAGGCATGTTCTCTGATAACTTATCAGGGAGTATCTCACTTCTGATAACTATGAGGTTCACATTGATAGTTATGAAGTGGCATTCTCTCTAATCGTTATCAGAGACGTTATGCTCACAGACCTTCAGAAGGTGTATTAGGCTATTTTATGTTTAAATACTTGTCAGAGACAATTGGGTCAGTTTTTTAGACCCAACAATCTCCCCCTATTTAAATATACAAATAGACTAATTATCAGTAGTAAGTGAGCATAACGGTTTCTTCTTACATACTGATTTTACAACAAGGAAAAATAACAAATTCGTTCTCTTCTGAGTCCTCATTGTTGCTGGATATCCCACAGACCCTTAGAATTTCATCTTTCTTTGTCGAAGATCGTGAGTCAATTATGGTTTAGTACTTTAGTAATAGTAGGTTTATTCTAAGTAAATCAGAGACTGTAGGGTCAACATTCCCTACCCAACAGTCTCCTACCATTTAAGTATGGGAATAGCCTAAAATGAAGAGTTTGTAAGTGAGCATAACGGCTTATGCTTACAAACTCATATACAACAAAGTATTAAAGAAATCAATAAGGCTTGATACTTTGTTGCTCTTGTCTTCAGTGAAGTTTCATGGGGGAATACTCCATCTACTGAGTATTCCTTGATGTCATTTTGAACATAGGCTGAAGACAATACCTCCTTTCCCTGATGTTCCACTAAATCATCTCTTCTACCTCTTCTTTTAACTCCAGAAGCTTCTTTACTCATCTTGGTTACTGCTGAAGGAAACCATTTTTTATACCTTTCAAGATCACTCTTCATGGCTTTTAAGTATAATATTCATTCATTATTGAGATGCTTTGAAACAAAAATTTCAGGATATTTTCGACATCGTATATCCTTATTTCTGAACACTGTGACATCTCAGAATGTAAAGATTAGAAAAGTGTGGTAAAGAAAGTTGGAATAGAGGCTACTGGTGCTTCTTTATTCTTACAATATTATTGTAAGAAGACACGATCTTGCAAAAATGAAGCATGATGATTTTTGGGGAGGGTAGATTTTGGTAGGGTTGACAGAGGATGGTTATGGTTTAGTGTTATTAGCGTCATTCTAATACTTGGCGGTTTGATTCTGGTGCTAATACTCATGTTTCCAATATTATGCATGGATTCCTTACGATCCAAGCCACAAGACCAACTAATAACTTTCTCTTTATGGGGAACTGAATGAAGGCCCCGATTAAAGGTTTAGGGACTTATAGACTGAAGTTAGATACCGGGTTTCACTTGGATCTAATGAATATTCTCTATGTACCTTCAATTTCTAGAAATTTAATTTATGTTCCAAGACTTGATGTTAGTGGGTACACTTTTGGTGGTGGAAATGGTCGTTTTAATTTATATAAGAATAAATCATTTATTGGTTATGGTATTCTTATTGATAATTTATATAAATTGAAACTTGATGATGTTTTTTCTGAATCTCTGTTTACCGTTGATCATAATGTTGGAATGAGACGTAGTATCGTAGATGAAAATTCTGCCTTCTTGTGGCATAAATGTTTGGGTCATATATCCAAAGAAAGCTTACAGAGATTGGTGAAGAACGAGATTCTACCAAATCTAGACTTCACTGACTTTGGCTTCTGTATGGAATGCATTAGGGGTAAGCAAACCAAACTTAGAAAGAAAGGTGCCACAAGAAGCAGTAATCTCCTTGAAATTATACACACCGATATTTGTGGACCATTTGATACTCCATCCTTCACTGGAGAAAAATATTTTATCACCTTTATAGATGGTTTTTCACGTTATGGATATGTCTATTTGCTGCATGTAGAATCTCAATCTATAAATGACCTTGAGGTGTTTGTAAATGAGGTTGAGAGGCAACTTGACAGAAAAGTGAAAATCGTAAGATCTGATAGAGGTGGTGAATATTATGGAACGTATGATGAATCTGGACAGTGTCATGGTCCCTTTGCAAAGTTTCTAGAAAGTCACGGCATATGTGCTCAATATACTATGCCGCACACGCTACAACAAAATGGTGTGGCAGAAAGGCGAAACAGAACATTAATAGAGATGGTTAGGAGCATGATAAGTAAATCCTCTTTACCCAAAAGTTTGTGGATGTATGCACTTAGAACCGTAGTATATCTGTTAAATAGGGTTCCTAGTAAGTCAGTTCCAAAAACTCCTTTTGAGTTATAGACTAGAAGGAAACCTAATCTGAGACACCTGCATGTTTGGGGTTGTCCAGCAGAAGCACGGGTTTACAATCCACAAGAAAAGAAATTGGATTTCGAACCGTTAGCGGTTACTTTATTGGTTACCCAGAGAAGCCCAAAGGGTATAGGTTTTTATTGTCCAACCACAATTCTAGAATTGTTGAATCAAGCAATGCCAAATTTCTGAAAAATGATGAAGTTAGTGGGAGTGTTGAAAATCAAGTTGTGGATATTAACGAAATAAGGGATGATGATCCATCAACCATGAATGTTCATAAATCCATAACTGCACCGAATTTAAATAATGAACAAACACCCCATGAAGAAACTAACTTACTAACTCAAAGAAGTTGACCAGTTGGAATATCATTAAACAAACCTGAAAAGGTTAGAAAGTCAACTATTTCTGATGATTATATAGTTTACTTGCAAGAGACAGATTTTGATGTTGGCATTGATAATGATCCTGTAACTTTTTCACAAGCCATAGAAAGTGATAAGTCTGAAATGTGGATTAATGTTATGAAATAAGAGTTAAAATAAATGGCTCAAAATAAAGTATGGGATCTCGTAAACTTGTCGGAAGGTTTTAAACTAGTTGGTTGTAAATGGGTCTTTAAGACCAAACGCGACTCTAAAGGCACCGCTGAAAGATATAAAGATAGACTTGTCGCCAAAGGTTATACTCAGAAAGACGACATTGATTACAATGAGACTTTTTCGCCAGTCTCAAAGAAGGACTTGTTGAGAATAATATTGGCATTAGTAGCTCATTTTGACTTAGAGCTACATCAAATGGATGTGAAAACCGCCTTTCTGAATGGAAATCTTGAGGAGGACGTTTATATGAAACAACCTGAAGGTTTTTTCATTGAGGGTAAAGAAAAGATGGTGTGTAAAAATTGTAGAAATCGATATATGGACTTAAACAAGCTTCTAGGCAATGGTTTATTAAGTTCAATGATACCATTAAATCTTTCGGTTTTGAAGAAATCATCGTTGATCGATGTATATACCTCAAGATCAGTGGGAGCAAGTTTATATTTTTGGTTCTATATGTTGATGATATTTTACTTGCAACTAATGATTAGTTTATTGCATAAGACTAAAGAATATCTCTCTAAGAATTTTGAAATGAAAGATATGGGTGATGCATCTTATGTGATCGGAATTTCAATATTTCGTGACAGATCTGAAGGTCTATTAGGATTGTCTCAAAAAGCCTATATCGATAAGATTCTTGAGAGATTCAATATGAGCAAGTGCTCGGATGGTATAGTCCCTATTCAGAAGGGAGATAAATTTAGTCTTAAACAATGTCCAAAGAATGACGTGGAACGAAAGGAAATGAAAAACATTCCATATGCTTTTGTTGTGGGCAGTTTAATGTATCTACAAACTTGCACTAGACCCGACATCAGTTTTGCGATCGGGATGCTCAGTAGATATCAAAGTAATCCTGGTATTTATTACTGGAAAGATGCAAAGAAAATATTGAGATATCTTCAAGGAACAAAGGATTACATGCTTACTTATAAAAGGCCTAATCACTTAGAAGTGGTTGGGTATGCTGATTCTGATTATGCTGGGTGTAAGGATAGTGGAAAGTCAATGTTTGGCTATGTGTTTCAATTGGTTGAAGGAGCTATTTCTTGGAAAAGTGCCAAACAATTTATCATTGCTGCATCCACCATGGAAGTAGAATTTGTAGCTTTTTATGAGGCTACTATTCATGCATTATGCTGCAGAACTTTATTTCGGGACTTGGGGTTGTATTGATAACTAATTATGATGTTCTAAACACTCTTGAGCTCAATAAAATGTTTCTGATTTTATTTCTTATTCATTATGTTATTATGCATGCATTTGTGTTTGAATAATAAATTTTTATGTATTATCATAACAAGTATTTGGACTGTACGTTATTTGTATATAACTTATGAAGCTAGCATAATGAGCTCATAGTGGTGTGATATATGGAAGGGAGTATACGAGATTTACTGTGTATGACCGCCATAATCCCCATTGTGTGGTTTGTTATGTTGAGATACTTATGATGACGGTTAATAAGATTTTACTTGCTAGCATTATGTTATACCATATAGAAATATCATGTCAAGTGCGAGAATGTAAATTGTGACATGTTGCTGTGTTTCATTATTATCCTATTTTGAATTATAGGTTACATATTTCATTATTATGATGTGTTAGGAATATAAATATTCATGTGAAGACTTAGTCACCCCTAGTATCTATTTAGCATTTATGTAGCTCGTAGGATTATTAGTATTAATAGTATTAGTTTAGTTATACTAGAATTTGTGGAGTGGGTCGGGTCTTTACCCACTATCAGCTCACTCCACAGCCTGCTAGGGGCACCTAAACCTTGTAGTATATATACCCCTTCCCACACATGGGAAGGGTTGGAGCTTCTAATCATTCAACACATATTTTCTTTCATTCTCTCTCTCTAGAACTCCCACTCTCTCTCACTCTCTCTCTCTAGAATTCAACCTAACATCAAATCCAAGTATGCATATGTTACAATTGGTATCAAGAGCCATGGTTAGGTTCGATTGATTGTGTGTGCTTGGATTTGTGGTTTCTATTTTTTTATTTCTTTGGTTCGAACATTAACTCTAGAAAGCTAGCTGTCTATTTTTTTTGTTCGAATATCACTTTTGTTTACAAGTCTTGTTGTGATCTCTAGAAAGCTTGTTGTATCACTTTTGTTTACAAGTCTTGTTGTGTTTTGGGCTTTAACAGTTTACAAGTTCATTTGTGGAAGTTCATGTGTGTTTTGGGCTTTAACAGTTTACAAGTTCATTTGTGGGGCTCAAACAGTTTACAAGTTCATTTGATGCTACGTTTTAGTTTATAGTGGGTCTTAACTGTTTATAGTGTGTTCATGAGGTTGGTTTTGTTTTAACTAACTTCTTGACTGCGATTTGAGGGTGTTAAAGTGGTGTTTTTTTTAAGTTTTCTTCACTGTGGTTTGGTTAAGAAGTGTATTCTTGGTTGAGATTTGGCATAACCTCTTGGCTGCGATTTGAACTCAAAAGGACTATTTCGGTTGCATTTTGACTGGTCTGAGAATGCAGTTTGGTTTTTAACTAAAACCGGAAAGAAGACAACTGGTGAAAGTGACATTTGTTGTTGCGATTTGGAGAATTGTTGTTGCGGTTTGAAGTAAAATGGGAAAACTTGCGTTGCGGTTTGACAAAAAACACTGACTGTGTTCTGGTCTGTAGCCAAAAAAGGGGTATAGAGACAAAAATGGGAAAGTGATATTTGTACTATCTTGAAAGTGACCTGCGATTTGGTTGTGGTGTTGCGATTTGACTTGCAGTTGCGATTTGGCATGTGAGTTGCGATTTGGCATCTGACTGATTAAAGTTGCGTTTTGAAGTTAAGAATCATTTGATTAAAGTTGCGATTTGATTCTTAAATGAAAGTCTAAATACAGAACCATTCCATATTATAGCAACAATAAATCCAAATCCAAACAAACAATCAAATATTACAGTTCATATTCAGTTCAACAATCAAATATTACAGCAACAATTCCATTCGAAACTACAACAAATACTCAGTACAACAACAAATCACTCGAAATCACAAATCACTCGAAACAACTCACAATCACTACAATCACTCACAGTCTATCCTAACAAAAACAACTCGAATACAATTCGTGTGTCCATCCTTCCTTTTATTTGGAAACTTAAACCTCTTGGTAATATACGAAAATTAAAAGAAAGATCAAAACAAGAATGTTTTAGCCTCACTTTCTTTCGACCCAAAGGACAATTAGAAGAACGAAAACTGATGTAAAAATCTAACCATGTTCATCATTGTCTTGGTGATTCGGATCATCCTCGATCTGGGTTTCTTGTGATGAGAGAAAAAGGGATTATCTTTGATCTGGGTTTCTTGGGTTTCTTTGTTGGATTAGGGTTAAAATTTGTGAAAACTAGGATAAGTGGTATTCGAGTGGTGTTTGTGACTGCTTTTCTCTTTGTGGGATTAGGGTACCGGTTTGCAAAAGATTAGGGATTAAGTTAGTTTTTTTATATACACAAACAATTAGGGATTGGATTGCGTTGGTGATGTGAGCGGTTGTTGTGTGACTGCGTGTTTTATCACAGAGTATTATTAGGGTTAAATTGTGTTTAGTAGAGTTGTATTGTGCGAATTTAGGGTTAGGATTAGTTATAAGATTGGATTTGGGTTGTGTGTGTTAAAGTCAAGAGTTGGGCTGCACAAAGTTGGGCTGACAAATTGTTGTGTAGACTTGGGCCGAAACTTTTATAATCAGTATTGAGCTTTTGGACAGATTACACGAGGACGATCGTTGTGGTTAAGTTTTTTTTGTGAATATTATTGGGTGTCTATCACAAGGACGAATTTTTGTGTTGTGGTATAATATTGGTCAACGAATTTGCTTGAGCTTCAATTATCCGAGATTAATTTTAATCTTGGGTGAAATTTTTCGGGTTCGTTGGATATAACTACCTTGCTAGTTATTAGATATTTTCGAGTTTATTGGATATAACTACGGTGGTTATTTGAATTCACTTAAACCCTTTCAACAAAAATCAAACAACAGTTCACCAAGTCTAACATCAATCAATCATCACCCTCAACACACTATCACATTATCATTATCATTTCACGGTTTATTCTTGACTTTTTGTAAAATCCCGCGAAAGAATCTATTTCTCGGTTTAAATCATAGAATTGTAAAATCCCGTGCACGTTTACATCATGTCTACTACTTCAGATTCCTTCATATCTGAGGTACTCAAGTTGTACGACACGTATGATAAACAAATGATTTCCAATTCTGGACAACAAATAAACGTGTGTGATTCTGATAATACTAATGTGGAATCTTCGTGCTCGAATTCGCAAGAGAGAGAGAGTTGCTTCAGTCACTAATGTTGCCTAATGCAAAGGAAAGTCGCATTGAATGTTTTCGTCTACTTCACTCACATCTCAAGGTTCTCTCAGAAAGACCTGAATCCATGGGAGGATTCGAATGAGCTTTTGCATCACTCTTTGGTCAAGATGTTCAGACTTTCACAGGCACTATGTTCCTGAACTTAGATCAACTAGAACAACAACTTGACAAAGAAGAATTTCATGAAAGTGGATCCATGGCTGCTCTTCGGGTGATCCACAAACAACTTCAATTGTTCATCAATTCACAATACACTTGGGATTATGATAGTCAAATGACAGAAAAGTGTTTTACTGATTACATTGGGTTTGAAGTTAACATGTTCAGAGAAACATTACTCCAACACATGGGTAATGTTGAGAAGTACATTGAGGAAAAAGCACAACACCAACTAAAGAATGAAAGTCGGATGCAATCAAGAGAGATTAAGGTTGATTCGTGTAAGGCACTGGGTGCTAGTTCAGTTGTCACAGAATGCAGAGGGACAAAGTCAGATAAGCATGATGCAAGCAGCAGTTATGTGACTCATATCACACATGGTGTGGATGCTGATATCAGACCAGTAAATGACCAAGTGTCATTTGCTGAGGTACATTTAACTGTTCAACATAATGTCCTTGCTAATGAACATCAACACAATGATCAAATTAAACCTACTTATGACACATATCTGTTGGAAAAGACTGATAGCAATATCACCTCTGATTCAACAAATATGAGTCATAAGGGGGGGGGGGAAATTGATCAGGATGCTGAACATGATGATGCGTCAAGTTCTTTGCCCACGGCTGAGTTTTTCAAATCAAATGATATGGTTGAAAAAGGAGTTTATAATGAACTTTCAAACAGATTTTTACAACTTGAAAAACATTGTATTTCACCTGAAATCTCAATGCAACAAAAGGAAGAAAGTTTTCAAACTAACCAACCATGTAGGAATCCAGAATTTCCTGAATTTCGTGAATTTTTTATGATAAATGATTTGAAAGCTCAGCTAGAAGCCAAAAACTTAACGATCAACAACCTGAAAAAACGTATTGTTGAGATTTATGATATGTGTAATGAAGTTAAGGCTAAACATGACAATGATGTTAGTGCAACAAAAATTGCTAAATTAGAACATAAAGTGGCTGAATTACATAAAGAAAATGAGACTTTGATAATTCATTGCAAAGAACTGTGTGATACAATCAAAGAAACTAAAACTAGGTTTGTAGAACATACAACCTCTTTGATTGCCAAAAATGATGACTTCAAAGCTCAACTTCAGGAAAAGGGTTTTGCAATTGCAGCGTTGAAAAACGAGTTAAGAAAATTGACAGGAAATGGTGTGAACACTAAGTTTGCAAAACCATCAATCTTGGGGAAACCACCACTTAGAAACCAATCAGTTGTTAGACAACCAACTGCGTTTAGATCTGAACGACCAAAATCCTCAAAACCATGGTTTGCCTCCCAAGTTGATTCGAAACAAGTTTTGTCAAAACCAGTCACTTCACAGTCTGGACCCAAGGAAAAGGAATATACGCTTGCAAAACCTCATCATATGAGTGCCTCTAGTTCTTCTAGGATTGGTTCAAAGCGTGTGTCATTTGTGACACCAAAGGAACATGTTAGACATAAAAACAGTGTTCAGAATCACAATCTAGAGGATGCTAAGAAAAACACACATGAAAAGACTAGGACTTTGCCTGTTTCTAAGAGTAGATGCGTATCGATTAAAGCGATTCATGTAGCAGATCACTCTAAGAACTCTAGATTTTTTTCTGACTCCAAACACTATGCTTGCTCAACTTGTCAGAAATGTGTTTTTAATGCAAACCATGATGATTGTATAACAAAATTCCTGAAGGAAGTGAATGCTCGTGCTAAGGTTCAATCCTCTAAGACTAGAAACAACAACAAGCCCGTAGAACCAAAGAGTTATACTCAGAAACCTGGTAAGCAGATTGTTGTAGGACAAATGTCTTCTCTAAACAAGTCTTCCACTGTACATGAGAAACCAAACACTCCTAGATCTTGCCTTAGGTGGATACCGACGGGTAGAATTTTTAAGATTGTTGGTCTTAGATGGATACCTACTAGTAAGCTGTTCACTGATTGCAAAGATAAGGTTGACAGTGAAACCCCAAATGGTCAAGATGCTGATATCACTAACCCATATAAATGCAAACAAACCCTTAATGTCGGTGCAAGTAGTCTTTACTCAAGTGCAGGTACAACGTTCACTCCTATTAAGGAAAGACTCAGGGTTTGGGTGCCGAAAAGACTGATATCTCATAAATCAGGGGTTCAAGCAATTCAATCTTGATCTTCATCGACAATGACGTCTGTTCACATCAGTTCAGGCCTCGTTCTTCAATGACAATGACGTATGTTCACATCAGTTCAGGCCTCGTTATTCATCGACAATGACGTTTGAATACATCAGTTCAAGCCTCGGTCCTCAATGGCAACACAATGGCGTCTGCTTTCATCTCTTCAGGCCCCGTTCATCAAAGAAAGGAGAAGTGCACGCTTAAGTGCGCTTTATCTTCGGAAGAAGAGAAATCTTCTTGTTCATGACCATTCTCATCAACAAGCTTCATGTTCTTCCCATGCTCATTCAGTCACCAAAGTGGATCAACGCACATTGGAGTATATTCTTATTCACTCGTTCCATCAAAAATGGCACTCATATGCAATTTTTGAGGGGGAGAAGTGTGAATAAACAACATGTCAGTTATCATGTGGATCTACTTACCGTTGATGGTATTCTTATTCACTCGTTCAATCAAAAATTGCAGTTGGCAGTCATATGCAATTTTTGAGGGGGAGAAGGGTGAATAAACCACGTGTTGATTGATGATTGAGAAATGGTCATACGGCTCCTGAATACATCAGTTCAGGAGCCGTGCAAACCAAGTTCCTCCAACACCAAATGTTCTACTAACAACGGATGACTGGGATTTATTAGTTCAATCGATGTTTGATGAATACTTCCAACCTCCAACGAATGTTGATCATCCAGTTCCTGAAGCTCCTGCTCCGGTTCCTGCTGACTCAACTGGTTCACCTTCTTCAATCTCCATTGATCAAGATGCACCATCTAGAAGTACAACTCAAACTACTCAAGAAACCAAATCTCTAGTCATTCATCAAGGTGTTGAAGAACAAATTCATGGAATTCTACCTCCCGTGATTGATTATGAACTCCTCCTCCATAATCTTACTCCAGACCCGAGTTCTGGAAAATCATCTTCATCACGGATTGATGTTCCTTTCAAATGTACACTCTGTAAATCAACCACAAGAAAATAAAGGAAAATGTCAGCTAAAACGTCAAAACGGCTAAGAGTTTGGACATAGAATGTCAAGTGATTACGAAGTTTACTTGGCATCCCTTATTTGAGGTTGAAGTTGACTTTCACAAAGGTGTGATCTTATTTTATCTTGAAGTCAGGGTTGGTTGGATGCATGACTTTCAATGATAACTTGCTCGTGCTTAAAATTTATGATTGGGACTTGGATTATCTAGTTATAACCGATGAAAGGAGTTACAATGAAGTTCTCACGGGTTATAGCTATCACTTCAAGGAGTTACATTATAGTGCTCAGTGTCACACGCAGATGCAGATGTGGATAGTCTCAAGAGGTGTTGTACTTCCTCTGGCTCTTAGTTGAGTGTATAAGGGTACTTAGGGGTTTTCTTCTGCATCGTTCTTCAATCATCAATAGTGCAAGCTTAAGTAACAATTTTGGGGAATTCTTTGTCATTTTCAAAGTTTGGTATATCTGGTTTACTTCACCAAGTGGTCACAGCAATAGCCGACAGAACATAATGGTTGGTAATGATAGTCAGAGAGAGTTTCTATAGCAGTTGATTCTCACTTGATACATTTGAGCCAATATTGTTCTTCTCACAAGATTTCAAGTATATGTGCGTAAAATGTGTTGCTGATTCTGAGGTATCAAAACCAGCAAGGGGGAAGGAGACATACATCGGAATGCACAATGAGTACACGTGATGAACTTTATACTTCTTCTTAGTTGAAGTTATTCCGGGAAGACAAATGTCATGACCGCAGAGAAAATCAGTGTCTTAACTCGTGGCTTTTGGTGTATTATTCCAACTACGTGGGGGAAGTGGTCTCTGGATAATTTCAGTGTGCATTCCTTCAGACTTCAGCAGGAAGAAATGTGAGAAGAGTTATTCAAGTATGAGATGATACTCTGCTGATCTAATTTGATGATCCCCCGAACGGAGAATCACGATGATTATTCTTAAAAGGAGCAGCAATATTTGATGTGGTTTGCTACGGTTTTCGTTGTACACTTACCTTATGTAAGCTTGAAAGAGAGCTTTGAAACTGCTCAAAAAGAAGATTGTCGGTTTGGGGGGAAGCTATCAAAGCTTTACAATTGAGAAGGCTCAAGTTCAGACTATTATTCAAGAGCCTCAAAAGCTTTGGTGGTGAAAGTTTAAGAGATGTTGACCACAGACTTCTACAACGTACATAACGATATCCTTATTTCGGTATTCATGTCAACATCGTCTTAAATAGAGTAACATATTTTGTACATATCTTATACCAAAATGTAAATAGAAAATTATAAAACCAACAAATTGTAAATAGAAAATCTTAAACCCAAAAAAAACCATATAAAAAAAAAAAAAAAAAAAAAAAAAAAGGAAATAGAAAATACCAAAAATAGTTTCCTCTAGGCATGTCTTCTGTTTATCGATAACATTTACGGTCTTAGAAATGTCATTCAATAATGACACGGGACTTTAAATGAAGCTCGAGCAGAAGTTTAAATGAATTGTTAAAACATGTCATGATGGCTTGCTATTACTTTAGATAGCAACCCGCGTTTTGAAATGGGGAAAGCACGTCGCCAAAAAGACGGCTGTTCCTCCCACTGGGTGATGTTCACCCGGGCATGGATTACTTCATATCCGTGTATCCCCGATTTAGTGCACGCTTCAGTGCATTATTTCCTGATTAAGAAGAGAAGTCTTCTTTGTATACAAATAGTTTTCATTCTATGATTCTTCTGAAAATTATTTGTGAGACACATGGTGGTAACATGTTGGTTGAAATTTTTTCAGACTTGGATTGTGCATAAAATTTGTCACTCAATCAATGACTACAACTCTTTAACTAGAATACGGGTCATTAATTGAGGGGGAGAGTGATTTAAAATTTTATATCATCAAACGGGTTTCTTGGTTATCTCATAATTGTTAGAAAAGGTTTTGTAGTTAATGGGGTATTAGTTGAAGAGGAACTTACTAAGCTTTATATCAAATGGCCAAATGTGTTAGTTGCTAGAAAGATTAGGGCATTATGTGCAATTTGCTTATAGTTTCCTAGCTTTATGTAACTAGAAGGTTCATTTGTGTCACCTTGGAATCCTCGTTTAATCCCCTAAATACTTTAAAACTCAAAATCTAAGAGAAGTTAGAAAACCCATTGTGATTGATGTTCTTTAATACTCCTCCGGCATTTGTATGATGTAAATGAATGAGTTTCAAATGTTGATTGACTTTTGTTAGTCGATTGCTGCTTAATTGTTGTTGATTTAGTGCATGTGCACTCAGGATATGCTTAGGTATATAGCTATCATGTTAGAATCTTATCCCTAAGATCCTGAGTTGAATGTTGAAATATGAGTGAATTGCCATGTTCATGATTGTTGATTGCTCTTCATGCTAGATAGCGGTTTGATGTATTACTTGACTGTGGTTTGATTATGAGATGAATTTGGTATTATGAGTTGGCAAGCTGCTATGTGGTAGCTATTAATGAAAAGTGAATATGTATGTATGTATATCTGTGTTGATATTCTTATGCAGATTCCATGGCCAATATGAATGTGCCAGTTCCCGCTCTAACCATTTGATCAGATGTTCAAACTCTATTGACTGGCTCTGAATTCACCACAACAACAACAACCACACTGTCTTCACCTCCACCACCTTCATTTCAACAAAGCAGTACTCATTTTGGTCTCGCCAAGTGGGGATCTACAACATTTGGGAAATTTTTGTTGGTGGATGGATAATTGATGTTGACTACTGACTCCCTCAGAGAAGCGGATGATCACATCATCTGCGCAAAAAGGTCAATATCATTTGTGTCATAATGATTATCTTTGTACATGATAAGTGGTGAATCTCCCTCTTAAATTGAGGGGGAGCAGTTGCATGTTCCATTATCAGCACATATTAAAACTGACCACATTTTCTCCCATAATTTCTAACTTATTTAAATCAATTGGGATCACAAATCTCAAATGGTTTGAAATTTTTGATCGGGGGAGAGAATGTGATTTAAATATGTGTTAGCATTTAATTTATTAAATGAAAAGTGATGGTCATTTGCAATATTAGAACTAGTGTGTCATGTGAATATCTAAGTATAGGAAGGTGGGCTTTTGGCTAAACATATATGTAAGAATTAATGTATAAAAGGCCCTTGAGCCAAAAGCCCAACCGAACCTCAAATAAAGCCCATGGAAAGCCTTTAGGGCATCACATGGAGCATATATACTCACACTCTCACCTCATTCACAGTTGGCTCAATTAGTGTGTATCTTAGAGAGAAAAGGTGAGAGTGTGTGTTCATAATATTTGTGTTTGTTTCTCTTCACTCGAAGCTAATAAACACTTGGTAACATTTCATACGATCCACACTCTTCTTCTTGTTCTTATTCTTGATTGAGTACCTTCGATATATAGTTTGTTTGTATGTTAAAGATAGATTTCGAGCTACAACAAGTGGTATCAACACGCCATACAACAAGGTAGGAGGTTAGTTGTGTTCGGTTTGTGTTCAAAGAAACCAACAGTCGCGTTTTTGTTTCATAAAAAACGTGACCTTTGGTGTTTTTCTTGGAATCGTACGCACAAATCAAGGTTCAAGGTTGTGTTTGTTAGTGTTTTAACGAGGTGGTTTGTGAAGATTTGCTAGTTCTTCACTCGAATCTTGTGTTTAAAGGTTGGATTTTCTTTGTGGTGTTCTAAGTTATTAGATCGACACAAATTAAAGTAGATTGTGTCAGATTTGTTTTTGGATCTTCATTGATCCTTCTTGCGTATAATTCTTGAACAAGAATTATTGGTAAGAGTTGGTGAAGAGTTGTTAGATCTCATTTTGGATAAGTCAGTGGATAAGGTCCAATAAGTCAAGAGTTGGTAGCCTTTCGAAATTGGTACCTTTCGCAATTCAAGGCTTTCGGAATTGGTAGGATTTCGCAATTGGTGGAGTCCTATCTCAATTGGCAGGTTTTCGCAATTGCAACAATCTTTCGCAATTGGTCCTATCTTTCGCATTTGGTTCCTATCGCAATTGCTATTGATCTTTCGCAATTGGTCTTCATTTCGCAATTGGGCACTTTTCGCAATTGGTCATCAGACTTTTCGAAATTGGCAGTTTCAGTCCCTTTCGCAATTGAGACAGTTTTAGGCAGTTTTCGCAATTGGCAACTTTGGTCCTCGCAATTCATTTAAACGTGTTTCAACTTCAATATTTTTTATAAATTTGATTCAAACTTGTAATTTCAACAACTTCAAGGATTACGAACTCGGTATTTTCTCACTTGTATAAGTGTGCAAAATACTTCGACAATCGGATATCTACTATTTTGTATAAAATAGTTAGATTTTTATATAAATTACCAATTTATATAAACTAGATAAATTCTATCTAAATTGAAATTTTGCCATAATTTGTATAAATTTTGGTATAAATTGAAATTTCTATAGAAATTGTCACTTTATCTAAATTGTAATTTACATAAACGTTGTCGAATTTGTGATCTTTTGACCTTGTCTAAATAATTGTTTAGTCAAATTTAATAACTTTATTTAATTTGTTTCGTTTATCTAAATTGTAACTTCACCGATCATCATCAAAGAACCAGGATCTCACAACATCAACAACCAAGTTTAACCTTCAACAACAACAACTCCTATTTCGTTGCAACGATCCTTCATCAACTTTATCATACAAAACATCAACGATGACTACTCAACAAGACATTCATGCAGCAGGTGCAGAAAACCGTCCTCCAATGCTAGAAAAAGGTGGTTATCTTCCATGGACGAGTCGTATGCTACGATATATGAAAACCAAGCCTCAGGGTCAAGGTAGACTCCTGATCAACTCAATCGAGAACGGACCATTCATGATCAAACAGAGGCGGAATACACACCAGAGGACTGGAAACAAGTTGAAGCAGATGACTTAGCAATGCACTTAATTCAACTTGGTTTACCACGGGAAATATTTGCTGCTGTAGATAGTTGTGATTCAGCTTATGCTATGTGGGAAAGAGTTAGAAGACTCTGTCATGGCACAGAAATTGGGCAACAGGATGTTGAAAACAAGCTGCTCACTGAATGGGAGAAGTTCACATCCACTCCAGCTGAACCAATTGAATCTTACTATACCAGGTTTTGCACGTTAATGAATGAGCTCATCAGAAACAAGTTAACACCAAAACCCATTGCTCAAAACATCAAATTCATCAACAATTTACCTGAAGAATGGGGAAGGTACGTCACAATTGTTAACCAAACAAAGAACCTTCATGAGGTGAATTATGATCAGCTATATGATTTCCTCAAGCAAAACCAAGCAGAGGCGAATGAAGTCAGGAAAGAAAAGTTGGCAAAGCAACATGATCCTCTAGCACTCATTGCTCAAACACCTACACCTACAACAGTGAATACACATCCCTCTTCATCCTCAACACAACAATTCATGCAACAACAATATATTCCACAATCACCATTCTATCCACAACAACAACATCAAGTCATCCCACAACAACAATACCCGCAACACCCAGAACAAGATTTTAATGACAATGACGAGTCCACTGCTGCATTGACTTAGGCATTTGCTTACCTAACCAAGGCATTCCAAGGACGCTACTCCACACCCACCAACAACAATCAAAGAATCTCATCGAACACTCGGAACAAGCAGATTGCACAGCCGAGTTTCAATATGGGACAACAAGGGCAGATGGTTGGAGGATATGGAAATCAGCAGGGATATGCTCCTAGATATCATATGGGTAATCAGAATGCAGGGCAGTTTGTTGGAAATCAGATGGGTCCGTATGCAGGGAATCAGATGGGTCCAGTTGTTAGAAATCAGAGGGGTCAGAATGCTGGAAATCAGTTTGGGAATGTTGCTGCTCAAGTTGTCAGGAATATGAATCAGGGTAATTTGATAAAGTGTTTCAACTGTCAGGGTGTCGGTCATATGGCTAGGAACTGTCCCGACAAGCCGAAAAAGAGGGATCCAGCTTATCTGCAGAAAGCGTTAATGTTGGCAAATAAGGAAACGGTTGGGTTACAGTTGAGTGCAGAAGAGAATGACTTCATGGCTTTGATGGATGATATGGAAGACCTGGAGGATATCGATGCAAACTGTATCTTCATGGCCAACCTTCAGGAAGCAAAGTATGACACGGATTCTGAAACACCACCTGCTTATGATGTCAATGGAATCTTTGAGGTACCACCACTCACTACATGTCACAATAATGAAATGTTTGATATATTGACTCATGATGAACGGCATCCTGCGACTCTAACATCCAATTATGATACATATATGGACACGCCAAGTTGTAGCAATATTAATTTGGCAACTCCAGATATGGATTCAAATGGAGACTACGAGTCCCAGCATGTTGAGAATGATGAGGAAACACGTGCATTTTTTGAATCATTATTGCATAATTGTAGTGTTGAAATTGAGAACGTTAAAAAGGTCAATCGCGATGTTAAGGCCGCGAATGAAAAATTGACCACTGAGCTTGAGAGATATAAGGTGAATCAACAAGCTTTTGAATTTAATAACAAACGACAGTCAAAACTTGAAAGTGGTTATAGAGACTCTGTGTTAAGAGAAAAACATTTGCAAATCAAATATGACACACTAGATATTAATTTGAACATGACAATAAAATTCTTAAACATGGAAATTTCTGAATT
Organism: Artemisia tridentata subsp. tridentata; assembly: GCA_021014915.2. NCBI lineage: Eukaryota > Viridiplantae > Streptophyta > Magnoliopsida > Asterales > Asteraceae > Artemisia > Artemisia tridentata. Next base: position 172,653,184 of record CP139502.1, on the reverse strand, counting down.
AACCAACCAACTTTCTAAACAAAAATCAACTTGTTCTGATCTTGAAAAAGAAAAGAAAGAGTTGCATGCAAGGTTTTCAAAATGTGAAAATGATCTTCTTGATGAAATCATTGATCAACAAGAAACCATTAAAAAGTTGGAAAATTTGCTTGTAAAAACGGGTCAGTCTGCACAAACAATTAATTTGTTAATTAACGATCCAAACCCGATTTTACATACAATGAAGAAAATGGCTATCGGTTGTGAAAACCCTTATTATCTCAAGAAAGCTCAGCAACATCAGAATGTGTTATATAATGGTAGTATACTAAATGATAAACATGATCCTCCCGAGGTTCGTGATTCTTATGAAACGATTGAGCTTACTAAATAGAGCCGTGTTAAAAAGAGACAAATGAACCCAAAAATTAAACCAATTGATTATAACAAGCTTAACACAGATTCTGGCGTTCATCTGGTTCAAAAAGAGTCACCAATGATTTTCAAAAAATCGGTGGCTGTCACAAAACGAAAAGTTGTTTCGAAACATCTTTCTAACATTGAACAAATGTCCTCTAGTAACATTTCTAACACAAGTGAAGCTAGACGATATTTGGATGATCTTAAAAAGAGAGTTGAAACACTTCAAATGGTTGTGGCATCCAAAACAAATAAAAATCGCATTAATGATTGGGACTCAAGTTTTCATAATGAAATGAAAAAGGTGTATGAAACAGAAATTAGTACTCCTCTCATGGCAATTCATGCGAGAGTACTTAATGTTGAAAATGCGCTTTTAAAAGAATCAGCCGACTTTGTCAAGGACCACAAATCCCTGGTAAAGGAAGCAAATGAAAACATTGAACACATCAAGGTTTTGGAAAGACATAATGACATTCTCTCTGAAGTAGCTCTATCGACCAAAATTATGTCCATTATTTATCAAACATATTCTGTGGAAGATGATGAAAGACTCCGAGCTGAGACTTCTGAAATTGTTGTAAAATATGAAAATGCTCTTGCTAAGATTGAAAAACAAAATGTCACATATTTTAAACAACTTGATCAGAAAAAGGAAGAATGCAAGTATGACAAATTGTCGTATGAGCGTGCTTACAAGAATTTGAAAGAACAAAATGATCGTTTGAAGTCTCAGCTGGACAATCTAAAAAGGAAGGGTGAGGAAACTAAGTTTGTAAAACCATCAACTTCGGAACAACCAAAAATGCAAATTTCTCAAACTGTTCCAAAGGTTGATGTGCCAATTGATTTGACAAAACCAGTCACTCCAACACCCTTACCTAAACAATGTACTGATAAAGAGAAAGCTGTTGTCAAAACATCGAATGTGATAGCGCCTGGCCTTTATAGGATTAGTCCCACTACTGCGTCTGCCTCTACATCTAAAACATATAGGGCGATAGACAAAAGTCATACAGACAATCCAAACGAGTCTAGGAATGCTACAAAAACATCTCAGGACAACAACATAAATTCTAATGAGTGTGCCTTACCTTCTACAGGATTAGAAAGCACCTCTAGGAGCAGACGAAAGCCTAGGAGCAATACCAGGAACACTAGAGTCTCGCCTGTCTCTGAGAGTGAATGCAAAGAAGTAGAAGAACACCCTAGGAATTTAAAGCTTTCGAATAAGAAACATATGTCATCTGGATGTAATGTTAAGACTTCTTGTAACGACTCTGTTTGTTTAATGTACAAGAAATCTTTGTCTGAAAATGCTTGTGATGATATTGTTTCTAATAATGTGATTGTGAATGATATGCCTGAACAGAAAGAGGTTCCTTCAGTAACTAGGGCTAAGTCTAGATATATTCGAAGACTTATTTCAAAAGCTAGGAAAACCACTAGTAGCCTATTGCCTAAGGACCATCTTAAGTTTTGTGCATGGAAACCAACGGGTAGAATGTTTACACTTAAGAATGGCAAATTAGAAATTGTTCCCAATGAAAATATGGAAACCTTCTTTAATTGTGATTCACCTGTTACCTCTAACCCCATGGAACCAAATGTTAAACGGTTTCCATATACAAAATCATCTGTTCTTTGCAGGTCATTGAAATTTGTCTTTGGATCGTCGACTCGGGTTGCTCCAAGCACATGACCGGGAATTTGAAGCTGCTGATCAACTTTGTATGGCAGTTCATGGGAACTGTACGGTTTGGGAATGATCATGTTGCAACTATTCTGGGTTATGGAGATCTTCAGTTTGGGAACTACTTGATCACTCGGGTTTACTATGTCGAAGGGTTGGGACACAACTTATTTTCAGTCGGCCAGTTTTGTGATGCAAATTTAGAGGTTGCATTTAGGAGAAACACTTGCTTCGTTAGGAATTTGATTGGGGATGATCTCTTAATTGGGAATCGTGGCACTAATCTCTATGCTATCGACATAAACCAAATGGCCTCTTCATCACCCATTTGTCTCATGACAAGAGCATGCGAAACAAAGTCCTAGCTGAGGCATAGACAGTTGTCCCATCTTAACTTTGACACCATCAACAAGCTTGCCAAAGACAACATCGTCAACGGTCTCCCAAAGTTCAAATACACCAAAGAACACTTATGTCCATCCTGTGAGCAAGGAAAGAGCAAAAGGGCAACATACAAACCTAAACCCGTACCCAGTTCGGTTGATAAGTTACATTTGTTGCATATGGACTTATGTGGCCCAATGAGAGTTCAAAGCATAAATGGGAAGAAGTAAATTCTTGTAATCGTCGATTACTATTCAAGATATACCTGGGTAAAGTTTCTGAGGTCAAAAGACGAAGCACCAGGCATCATCATCACCTTTCTAAAGCGAATTCAAGTCTTACTTCAAGCTCCAGTTAGGATAGTAAGAACTGACAATGGCACGGAATTCACAAATCAGGAGTTAAGAACATACTTTGAGGATGCTGGAATCACACCTCAGACATCCGCTGTTAGAACTCCACAGCAGAATGGGGTAGTTGAAAGAAGAAATCGAACTCTTGTGGAAGCTGCTCGCATAATGCTGATTTATTCTAGTGCACCACTATTCTTATGGGCCGATGCCGTTGCCACTGCTTGTTTCACTCATAACCGATCCCTAGTTCATCCAAGATTCAATAAAACCCTGTATGAACTAGTAAACAACCGAAAACCCGATATCTCTTACCTTTATGTATTTGTTGCTTTGTGCTATCCAACGAACGACAGAGAAGATCTAGGGAAGTTGAAAGCTAAGGGTGATATTGGAATCTTCATTGGTTATTCAGAAAACTCGAGGGCATTTAGGGTGTATAACATGAGAACGAAAAAGATTATGGAGACGATGAATGTGAAATTTGATGAGATTTCACAAATGGCTTCTGAGAGTCTCGCTCTAGAACCCGCGCTTAACCCGATGGCTTCTAATCATACCGGATTAGGACCCGCACCAAACAGTCAGTCTTCTGGACATATCAGTTCAGGACTCGTACCCCAAGGAGCTCAATCAACTCACACCGAAACACCAACAAATCAAGAACTGGATAATTTCTTCGAGTTTATGTATGATGAGTACTATGGTGGCGCTTCGATAAATGCATCTAAACAACGTTCCACTGCACACACTCAAAATCAACAACCACCACCAACACCGAATCAAGATGCATCTACAACATTTGAAGCTGACGCACCAACTCCCTCCACATCATCAACATCTACTCCACTAACTCCAGTAATTGAGATTGTTTTACCAAGAATTGATGAGCAAGACCTCAACGATGCTGTGTTAGACGAAGAACCATTCGAAAACCCGTTTGGAACAGAATCTGCTGAATCATCTTCCAGATTACATGAACCGTCTAACACGCATTCGTCAAATCCAAGGTACCCTTCTACGTTTCAGTGGACAAAAGACCATCCAATAGAACAAGTTATTGGTGAACCTTCAAGGCCAATTCAGATGAGAAAACAACTCAACACCGATTGCGACATGTGCATCTACATCTGCTCAGTCAGTCTAATAGAGCCAAAGAACATTCGGGAAGCAATGGCAGATAATGCTTGGATTGAAGCGATGCAGGAAGAACTTCTCCAATATCAATTACATGACACTTGGGATTTAGTTCCAAGACCAATTGACAAACTCGTCATTGATCTTAAGTGGTTATGGAAAAACAAAAAGGATGAAGAGATGACTGTAATTCGCAACAAAGCTCGTCTTGTGGCAAAAGGATTCAGACAGGAAGAGGGGATAGATTTTGAAGATTCATTCGCGCCAGTAGCAAGGCTTGAAGCAGTCAGGATTTTCTTAGCATATGCAGCTCACAAGAACATCACAGTTTATCAGATGGACATCAAGACAGCCTTCTTGAATGGAACTCTTAAAGAAGAAGTGTACATGAGTCAGCCAGACGGATTCGTTGACAAAGATCATCCAGAATACGTCTACAAGCTAAAGAAAGCTATCTATGGGTTGAAACAAGCCCCACGGGTGTGGTATGACGAGTTATCCTCTTTCCTACTTCATAATAACTTCACCAAATGAACAATTGATCCGACCTTGTTTACACGAAAATTCAAAAATGATATTTTGATTGTTCAGATTTACGTGGACGACATAATCTTTGGGTCCACTAATCCGATACATTCAAAACATTTTGCAAATCTCATGAAAAGCAAATTTGAAATGTCCATGATGGGAGAATTAAAATTCTTTCTGGGTTTACAAATTCATCAATCCCCACGTGGTATTTTTCTTAATCAGGCTAAATATACAATTGAGATTTTGAAAAAACATTGAATGGAAAATTGTGACTCTGTTGGTACACCAATGGTCACCTCACCAAAAATAGGCGCTGACCTATATGGGAAACCCATGGATCAGAAGAAATATCGGAGCATGATTGGTTCTCTCATGTACTTAACTGTTAGTCGACCAGATATACATTTTGTTGTTTGTTTATTAGCACGGTTTCAGGAAAGGCCTACCGAACTTCACCTCCAAGAGGTTAAACGGATCTTTCGGTACCTACGAAGAACCATTAACATGGGACTTTGGTATCCGAAGGATTCGGAGTTTACACTAATAGCATTTTCAGATGCAGACCATGCTGGTTGCCAAGTTACAGCAAAGAGTACATCAGGCGGAGCACAATTTTTGGGAGAAAAGCTAGTAGGCTGGTCATTAAGGAAACAAGACTGCACTGCGCTATCAACCGCAGAAGTCGAGTATGTGTCTCTATCTGCGTGTTGTGCCCAAGTTATATGGATGAGGATACAGCTCACAGATTATGGTTTCTCTTTCGACCGCATACCTATGTATTGTGACTCGAAAAGTGCCATAGCCATCTCGTGCAATCAAGTTCAACACTCGATGACCAAGCATATTAGAGTCCGCTATCACTTCATAAAGGAACACGTAGAAGAGGGTACTGTTGAATTATTTTTCGTGAAGACTGAATATCAACTTGCCGATCTATTTACTAAAGCCCTCCCAAAAGAGCGGTTTGAAAACTTAGTTCGTCGAATTGGAATGCGAAGCCTAACTGATGTGCGTGTACGTATTGCTCTAATTTATACCAACGGTATGTCGTTGTGGTTTTAGCAATATTCAAGTTTTAAATTTATATTTAGCCGACTTATCAATAACACACACACTTTAACGAGCAGTGTACCCGGTCAGTATGAATATAATGGTAAGTAGAGTGTCGATCACTAAGAGTGGAACGTATTATCTAGTTATTCTAATCAGTATTTTAATATCTTAAGTTAGCTATACAACCTAATCTAACACAAGGGGGTTCAGCCTAAGAGACTGACACGGTTTGGTTATGATTAAATAATAAACTAAACTAATAGGCACGAATCAGCGATTAGCACACACGTACAAAGATAAATACTTGAGACAATAAGAAGATCTGTCCTGATAGTTAAGTAGCTTGTCACTTGTTTTATTGCTAGTTTTATATGAAGTGTATAGTTCGATGCAACGCACCGAGATTAATCCCTTTCTCGTTGGCTCTAATCTTATCGGCGAGTAAACCCTTAATGATTACTTATGTCTATCCTATTTACCTTTCTTCCTACTTTTCTACAGACGATAGAATGCATAGGCGATAAAATAAATAGGCGAGGACAGAGGCATGGCGACCCGATCAATGCTCAGCTAGACACAGAGGTTATCAATGCACTAATAAAAGTCACCAAACATATCAACATATAAACTTTAATTAATGGGAAAGCAATTTTAAGGGGAGTTGAAGTGCATGATTAAATCAATGACACAAGCCCATCAATCCTGATTAATTAAAGTGTACTAATACAATAAAACAAAACTACTTAATGAATTGAATACATGCAGGACCTTCTTACAGCTCTTGTATCTTCGTTCAAGGTGTGTCTTGTGCTGCTACTTCGTCTGAATTCGGCTTAGGGTTTCTTCGGTCTTTGTGTTTAGCTAAATGTCGAACTCCGAAATTCGTCTGACTTTGGGGTATTTATAGTTTCTGTCTGAGGGCTAGATGCGGCGCATCGAATAAGTAGATGCGGCGCATTGACTTAACTTCGCGTGGGGCCCAAGATTAATATATTCAGGAATATTCGTACACCGCCAGAAGATGCGGCGTAACTTCATTCTTGTATGCGGCGCATGTCCTTGCTGTCTTGGATCGTAGCTTGTGAAATCTTGATAGTGATGCGCCGTATATAATAAGTAGGATGCGGCGTATCTGGAGCAGAATAATCTTGATCTTGTACATTTCAGTAGACTCTTAACTTCTTGCTTGTTTTGCTCCATAATTAGTCCAAAATCACCAAGTTTCACATAATACTTATTTTTACCTGAGAATTACAAAAGTAAGCATTAACGTATCAATTCTCACAGATAATATAATAAAACAAGTCAAATAAATAGGATAAATGATGATAATAAAATGTACTTATTTGAGTTCATCAAATATCCCCCCACTTGAACTTTACTTGTCCCCAAGTAAACCTTAGAATTAATCTTATGAAAATGTATCCCAAAAGATATTAGGATTTATTTTTATATTTAAGCATGTATTCATTTTGTCATAATCACACAACCAAACACTTAACGAATTAGAAATAAAATAAAATATTTTGATAAAAGCAAATCTAATCGTTTAACTGTCCAGTCGTGACGAATATTCTATCATAAGCTTGGCAAGTATACGCATCTCCCCCACTAAAACCAAGGAATAACAAGTCTAAAGCGGTAAAAAGGGTTTGTTGGTTAAGGGTTAATCATTCTCCTTAATCTCTACCGATCTCAAATTTCAAAAAAGGTGACAAAATCACAAATACATGATCGAATCCACGAACACGATACTTGCAATTGCTCAAATCCTTAACTCGAATAGGCTAAAGATAGGACCAAGTAATCTTCACCAATAATATTATATCAAAAAGGGCGACAAAATCATAAATACATAGCCGAATCCACGACTACGATACTTAAGATTGCTCAAATCCCTAATCTCAATAAATCAAAGGTTTGGATAAAGAATAATATAGGGTATGGATAATATTTGAGATATAAATTGGTGTAAAATGAAAAAAAAAAATAAACAAAACAGATAAATTAAAATCCTAAGTGTGGTTAATCACTATCCCAACCATCCCATGAATAAGACTCATATCACTGAATAACTCACGCTTTAACACTTGAAACACATGCTTTAGGTAGACACGAATTATACTCAACAAGATCTCAATCAAAGAATAACCTTAGTTGGCGTTCCCATAACGGCCAACTCCCATTCAATCCATAGATATAATATACAACAACTAGTGGTGATATCGACCACTGAATACAAAACTTTACATAAGTTGTTTAAAACAAACTTTCAACTTTTTCTTTCTTTTTCTTTTCTATTTTTTTTCGATTTTTTTTTTTTTTTTTTTTTTTTTTTTTTTTTTTTTTTTTTTTTAACTTGAAACATAAACATAGATGTGTAAAATTTCACCACATCACTATAACGATAACTCTGGATAATTTTTCCATACTTTTCATGACTTCAGAAATAACGGTAATAGTGAAAGTAGTAAACACACGAAAAATAAACTCAAAGATATACAATATTTACTTTCACTCCAATTGCATTGTGCAATTTCCTGACCTAACCAAAGATAATGAATTACGCACGCGAACACAGGTAATGTAAGGAAACACACTTTGCCTAAAGCAATTAACCAACCACGGATTTTAATCTACAGGGTAGGCTAAGGTGTAAAGGTGTAACGAAACATTATAACAAAGGTGTAAGAAACGAAAGGAATGGCTCTGAGTGTTTTTCTAGGGGTATCTTACTCTAAAAGTGAGAGTAACAAAAGGGTTTATACGGGGGTTAACTAACCAGTGTAGTTAGTTAATATCACATAACATATAAAGGCTATTTGGGTGTAATCCTAGAAATTTACCAATTTAGACAAGTCATTCCAATTATATAAATAATACTTATTATGGTGGTCTCGAATAGTATACAAGCCAAGTTCTAAAGTTTACAAGTCACCGGCACACTCATAGATTTGTGAATTTTTGAAATAACGTCATGTGTGCAGCTATGTAATTTAGACTTTAAACAAAAACATGCTAAAAATTTTAAATTTTGATATATTAAGCACATTTTAAGCATATTTTGAAAAAGTTTAGGACAAGTAAGTGTTCTAATTCTCCAATCCCCCCACTTAAGTTAAACAACGTCCTCGTTGTTTGTATCAAAGATTAAAAACTGGAAAATAAAAGAATTAGAACAGAAAAACTCCCCTGAGATTTGCTCGGTATGATCCTCCATTATTTGTATAAGAGCAAAAATCATCTTTCTTGTGGATGAGAACGTTTAAGCTTCATATTTGATGTATCCACAGGAAATGCAGGAATCTATAATACCACCAAGACTTTAACACACCTAAGTTAAGAAGGTTCAAACTTGCATAATACATTAGTAGTTAGTAAAAAATAAAACTTAAAAATTAAAATGAAAATCATCAGGTCAGTCGATACGCCGTATCGAGCCTGGAATAAATACGAATCAGAATAAAAGATGCGTCGCATCCTTAACCAGGGATGCGCCGCATTAAAATAAACTGACAGAAAGTTTTAAAGTCAAAAATAAAAATGCAGAAAATTAAATAAGATATGACCAGTGCAGGAGATGCGTCGCATCTTAGGATTGAGATGCGCCGTATCTTCTGCGGGCCTGACTGACTCGACACAGAACAGAATAGTAAAAATTCTCCGGGTTGTCTCCCGGTCAGCACTTGTCTTTATTCCAGAGTCTTCAAGTTAGACTCACGTTCAGCTCCTTATTTTGATCTATTGATCCCCACATGTCCGTGCACGATGTAGTTGCGAATTACTTCGTCACGAACATATTCCGGCCCCAATTCAAGTACACCTTTGTAGAATCCTTTCATCTTTTGGTACGGATATTCGATCCCTTTCTTAGCGTCATTTTCATCTACAAAAAGAAATGATGTATATTTGTAACAAAATTTATTAGGGGCATGTTTAAACCTTGGGTGAGCTCGAGGCATCATGTAAGTGATAACGTTGCTTCCACTTTTAAAGGTGATCTTTCCTTCAAATCTTTTAGCGTTAATTTCGACCTCCTTACAGAATGGTTTCCCAACGATTACGTCACCCATTTCAACATCATGATAAGCATCCATGTTTTCCACCACAGTGAAATCTGTAACAATAGTTAAATTCCCAACAAAAATAGGTACATTCATGAACATTCCAACTACGTTTTTCCCTCTATACTCAATTTTGTTTTTCATTATAGAATTATAGAAATCTTTTGACATTACATTAATTGGTAAAATAGGGAAAAAGTTGGCACTAATCTGTTTAAATCCTATCATGCAAGGAAATTGTAAATTATAAGCACAATCTACATGGATCTTTCTACCATAATCACAGAAACTAGGATATCCTTCAAATTCATCATAATTCTTAGTGTTGATCATATTGACTCTAGGTATATCCATAATTTCTCCTTCTTCACTTTTGGGTTCTAAATCCTCCATAAATTGATCATTGATTCCTAATGGTAAATTAAGATCATTTAATTCAATGTAGTCTCCACTATAGGTCTCAAGTGATTCATTATTTATCAAGGTTTCTCCCATAAACCTAGCTTCAAGATCGAGGTCCATACGTTCTCTTAATCCTAGCACATAGACGCCTCTAATTATGTTTTTAACAGGATTTTGGCACTTATAGACTAGTTTATTATTCCCTACCCTTAATGAGATTTTTCTTTTAAACACATCAATCTTAGCATGGGCGGTAGACAAGAAAGGTCTTCCAAGGATTAAAGGAATCTTAACATCCTCGGGCATATCTAATATAACAAAGTCTACAGGGAAAACAAACTTCTCAATCTTAACTAGCACATTATTAGCAATCCCTTCAGGTTGTTTTAACCGTTTTATCAGCCAATTCAATAAGCAACTTAGTTGGTGCTAATTTTCCTAGTCCTAGTGTAGTGAATGTCTTAAGGGGCATAACACTAACACTAGCTCCTAAGTCAGCTAACACATTATTGAAAGATATATCATTAATTGAACAAGGTAAAGTAAAACTTCCTGGGTCCTTTTCTTTATGAGGCAAGGCATGTAAGTCAGTTGCAGAACTCTCTTCTTTCATTGTAGCCTTGATCTCCTCTTCAATCTTCGTCTTCTCTTTGAGTAACCTCCTTAAACTGATTGAAGAATTAAAGAAAAATTCGGGTCTTGCACCATCATTACCATTCATCGATCTTCTAGGAAAAGGAATGTTAGGCGTGACTTCTTCAGTGGTGCTTATGGCCTTGACATGATCTCTTGGGTTGGTTTCAGTTGAGCTAGGTAAACTTCCGTATCCCCTTTCTTGAAGAACTTTGCTCATTTGTCCAATTTGTTGTTCCAATGCTTTGATCGAAGCTCCTTGATTTCTTGTAATAGTATCTGTTGAAGTTCGGATTTCCTTGATCATAGCAGTGTTTTCTTCATGTCTTTTAGCAGCATCGGCCATAATTTGCTTTAGAGTGTCATCTAAAGTCTGCCTCCTTTCTTGATAAGTGGGATTAAAGTTGTTCTTTTGATATAATCCCGGAGTAGCTTCCCTAAATCTTCCTGAAGGTCGGAATGGTTGTCCAAATTGTGTGTAGTATGCTTCTTCAAAAGTCTCACTTTCATTCTTAATAGGACAATCCTTAGTGTAGTGAGGTCCTTCGCATTTTTCACATCCAACTTGGGTAGCATAAACTTTCTCATCACGCTTCTTCATCTCTCTACTAATTTTATCCAATTGAGCTTGAATTGCAGCAAACCCGTCAAAATTAGTGCTGCTCTTAGATCTAGTAGAGGTTTCATCGTGCCATTTTTGAGAATGATCAGCAGCTTCTTGGATAGCTTTCCTAGCATTGGCTGCACTCATTTGAGGCACAGCTCCCTTAGCATCCAAGATTTGTCTAGTAGGCACGTCCAATCCTTGATAGAACAATATTATCTCCTGCATTTCACTTAGATAATATTGAGGGCACTTCATCAACAAGTCTTTAAATCTTTCCCAAGCTTGATAAAGAGTTTCATCAGGCTCTTGCTTGAAACTGTTGATAGCCTCCATCTTTTTAGCGGTTTTAGCAGGTGGACAATATCTTTTCAGGAATTTGCTCTTCAAATCTTCCCACGTTGTGATTGAACTAGCAGGTTCATTCCTTAGCCACTTGTTAGCAGCTCCTTTTAGCGAAATTGGAAAGATCCTTAGCATAAGTTGATCGTCAGAGACTCCTTCTGTAGTAAACAAATCTGCAATCTCGAGGACCTTTTCAACATGTTCATTAGCATCTTCATGTTCCGATCCACTGAAAGCATTTTCTCTTAGCTCCTTGAGAAACTGACCCTTCAACTCAAACTTAGACTTTTCATCAAACTTTGGTCTAGCAACTCCTGAAGTGTAATCAGCACGGGTTTTGTTCATGTATTCCTCCATAGTAGTGTTTTCGGCCATTGCTTCTGTTTCTACTTCCTCTTTCTCTTCAGAAAAATAATCAAGCTCGAATGAACTTGAAATTTCAAAGCTTTTTGTGTTGAAAAGCCTTTTAAGCAAATGAAAGGCTCGTTCAGGATCTTCGAAAGGTTGAATCAAGTTCCTAGTAGAACTCCTGGTCATGCACTTCCTGAAACTATCACAAAAGCATCAGTAGGGTATGTTCAAGAAAGTAATATATCAGAAAATCAACAACGAAAACGGAATACGAAAAATAAAAGTTACTGATATCTGCAGACGATGCACCGTATCCAAAAAGTTGGATACGCCGTATCTTATAATCGTTAAAATTTAATCAGACTTTTATTCAGAAAATAGATACGCCGCTTATAAATTTAGAATGCGCCGTATCAGTTTTAATTATCAAAAATCAACGTATATTTATTAAAATTAAATTCGTCGTATTAACAAAAGTTAATGCGCCGTATTTTCGTTACGTTTCAAAATACAAGATTTTTTATTCAGAAGATGCGCAGTATCGATAAAAATCGATGCGTCGTATCTATTTAATAATTTGAAAAATGTTTTTAATTTAAATAATAGATACGCCGTATCTGCTAAAGCAGATGCGTCGTATGGCGTTATCGTTTAGAAAAAATTTCTTATTAAAACAGAATACGCCGTATCTTGGGGAAAGATGCGTCGTATCGAATTTATTAAACGCGTTGTATTTTATAAAAATTAAACGCAATACGCCGTATCTATGAAAATAGATGCGCCGTATCGTTTAAATTAGCTCAGTACAACGATAGCAGTATGCAGAAAAACAGAAAAAAAAAAATAAAAACAAGCAAAAAGAAACAAAAATTAAACACACAAAAACAGAAAATATGCAAATAATACAATGAATGCAAATTAACTAATATACAACAGGGTTAGCGGTTAGAATTAAAATTAAAAACCTAATTAAAATACTAATCAAATTAACAGATAATAACAATTCACTCCCCGGCAGCGGCGCCAAAAACTTGGTGCGCGTGTGCGTATTGCTCTAATTTATACCCACGGTATGTCGTTGTGGTTTTAGCAGTATTCAAGTTTTAAATTTATATTTAGCCGACTTATCAATAACACACACACTTTAACGAGCAGTGTACCCGGTCAGTATGAATATAATGGTAAGTAGAGTGTCGATCACTAAGAGTGGAACGTATTATCTAGTTATTCTAATCAGTATTTTAATATCTTAAGTTAGTTATACAACCTAATCTAACGTAAGGGGGTTCAGCCTGAGAGACTGACACGGTTTGGTTATGATTAAATAATAAACTAAACTAATAGGCATGAATCAGCGATTAGCACACACGTACACAGATAAATACTTGAGACAATAAGAAGACCTGTCCTGATAGTTAAGTAGCTTGTCACTTGTTTTATTGCTAGTTTTATATGAAGTGTATAGTTCGATGCAACGCACCGAGATTAATCCCTTTCTCGTTGGCTCTAATCTTATCGGCGAGTAAACCCTTAATGATTACTTATGTCTATCCTATTTACCTTTCTTTCTACTTTTCTACAGACGATAGAATGCATAGGCAATAAAATAAATAGGCGAGGACAGAGGCATGGCGACCCGATCAATGCTCAGCTAGACACAGAGGTTATCAATGCACTAATAAAAGTCACCAAAGATATCAACATATAAACTTTAATTAATGGGAAAGCAATTTTAAGGGGAGTTGAAGTGCATGATTAAATCAATGACACAAGCCCATCAATCCTGATTAATTAAAGTGTACTAATACAATAAAACAAAACTACTTAATGAATTGAATACATGCATGACCTTCTTACAGCTCTTGTATCTTCGTTCAAGGTGTGTCATGTGCTGCTACTTTGTCTGAATTCGGCTTAGGGTTTCTTCGGTCTTTGTGTTTAGCTAAATGTCGAACTCCGAAATTCGTCTGAATTTGGGGTATTTATAGTTTCTGTCTGAGGGCTAGATGCGGCGCATCGAATAAGTAGATGCGGCGCATTGACTTAACATCGCGTGGGGCCCAAGATTAATATATTCAGGAATATTCGTACACCGCCAGAAGATGCGGCGTAACTTCATTCTTGTATGCGGCGCATGTCCTTGCTGTCTTGGATCGTAGCTTGTGAAATCTTGATAGTGATGCGCCGTATATAATAAGTAGGATGCGGCGTATCTGGAGCAGAATAATCTTGATCTTGTACATTTCAGTAGACTCTTAACTTCTTGCTTGTTTTGCTCCATAATTAGTCCAAAATCGCCAAGTTTCACATAATACTTGTTTTTACCTGAGAATTACAAAAGTAAACATTAACGTATCAATTCTCACAGATAATATAATAAAACAAGTCAAATAAATAGGATAAATGATGATAATAAAATGTACTTATTTGAGTTCATCACTAACTCCCGAAGAGTTAGAAAGTCTTCTCGAATCTTCTTAAATTATATCAACAAGCTTCGCATGTAAATATTTTTGCAAGACAAAATACAAAATTTGAAAAACCAACAAAAACAAAATATAAAAATAGAAAAGTTTCAAAAATACAAAAACAATATAAAATCAAAAACCAAAAATATTCTTCTCACGACATGTCTCTCGTATAATCGATATTCTGTACGTATCTAGAAATGTCATTCAACAATGATACGGGCATGTACAGATGCTTGAGCGAGAGTTCATTTAAATTTTTTTCTAAAACATGTCGTTTCTCAAAATTTTCTTCATAACGGCTTTCGTATATTTCAGTACGAAACCCGCGCTACATTGATGACTTCTGATTATTTTCGATCAGGACTCGTAATGTTAATGGCAAAAAATAAAATCATTGAGCACATGATTAAGATTATTCAAAATGATTTTTCAAAATCTTTCTCAAAATTCTGTGCTCAAGACAACTCCCTCCTAAACCCTTAAACCAATTTTAAAATCAAATGTTTACAAATATGCTTTGTTTAAGGGGGAGTATAAAATGAAAAACAAAAAGTTCCAATTTTCATGCTCAAACCCGTCTCTCTCTCCAACAAGTTTTCAATTTAATCTCTCGATATCAAAATTATCACTACGTGCTATTTTTTAGGGGGAGATTAGGTATAAGGGGGAGAAGACGCGATTAAATGTGATCAAAAAGTAATGTCAGTAAATCGAGCTCTTCAAAAGACTCAGCATGAACACTCGAATTGACGAAAAATAAATGTCCGTTGTCGAAAAGACTTGTCCGGGACGGGTAATAATTTCAAGCTGGTTATCCAGTAATGTAAACATGTCTCGCAAAGGACTTGTCCGAGTAGAATGTACCAATTCGAGATATGATCTTTTAATATGACCGGGACGGGTAATAACTTCAAGTTAGTCCAACTAGTGATGTAAACGTATCTCGCAATGGTCATATTAAATGAAAATCGATCAATTCAAAATGCGCGAACTTTACCCAACATGTGCATTTTATTTCAAAAATGCATGAGCACATGTGAAGGGGGAGTATTTCAAAAATGCAAAACTCTCAATGTGTTATCTAAATGTGTTTACTCATAAACACTTTGAGAGATTTTCAAAAGGTTTTATGGCAAGTGATCAATAAATCTAGGATAATCATGGAGTAATAAGGTGATTATGGTTAGGTTTATGTCCAATGATCAGCCAGAGCCGGAGGGATCTACCCAAGGACAATTCCAATAGATTAGAATTAGAAGTCCTTAGGTATGATTGAAAAAAAGGAGTAAATGAGAAAGGAGAAAGAAGGGGTTGAAGAATGAAAAAGAAAATTTTAATGAAAGGGTGAAAAGAAATAGCCCTCCATGAAAACTTAGGGCAGAAACTGGGTCAATACATCTGCTATCGGTATTCAATAAGGTGATACTAATATTGAAGACAAGACGTCATGGACCCAGTGACACGCTGCACCACCCCTCCTAGCCACTCAGATATCTCTTAAAAGATATTTGTTTCATTTCTCACGGAGAACACTGCATAATCTATCGGCCTCTCACTCCGAGATGTGTTGATATTGAAAAGGTGACACTCTACTCCACGCCTCCGATGACTAAATCCAAAACACACATTATCGAGTCTAGAGCCATGAGATTCACCAAAGATCTCTTAGGAACACTTTCCATACAATACATTTGTGTTCACAATTAAGGACACAAGTTGTAAGAGTCTCAATGAAATCTAAGGATCTTGCCTTATATCATGATGGTTACGAGCTTCAAACGGTCTACAGTCTTGAATTGATACCTCGGTATACTTCAGAGGCTTTTAACGGCATTGGTAAAGATCATAGAAAGTTTTCACACTATGCTGATAACTATCTCGAAGTCTGAACCTATAAGCGTTGGACGATTTATTGCTAACTGTTTTATGCAGATACTAACGAAAGTCCATTTACCATCATCATCATCTACTACAACGACGCAACTGGACAGAAGAAGTAGATCAAGGCAAGAACGACCAAAAGACGATTCTTTGAAGATCACAGTGCATGAAGGAACAATGATTGAAGACTATTCTACATCGACACACGAAGTTCAAGACATTGAAAACAAAAGACCAATCACCAGGAGCATCATTGAAATGACCATCCCTTAGGGGGAGATTGTTAGCATTTAATTTATTAAATGAAAAGTGATGGTCATTTGCAATATTAGAACTAGTGTGTCATGTGAATATCTAAGTATAGGAAGGTGGGCTTTTGGCTAAACATATATGTAAGAATTAATGTATAAAAGGCCCTTGAGCCAAAAGCCCAACCGAACCTCAAACAAAGCCCATGGAAAGCCTTTAGGGCATCACATGGAGCATATATACTCACACTCTCACCTCATTCACAGTTGGATCAATTAGTGGGTATCTTAGAGAGAAAAGGTGAGAGTGTGTGTTCATAATATTTGTGTTTGTTTCTCTTCACTCAAAGCTAATAAACACTTGGTAACATTTCATACGATCCACACTCTTCTTTTATTTCTTGTTCTTGATTGAGTACCTTCGATATATAGTTTGTTTGCATGTTAAAGATAGATTTCGAGCTACAACAATATGAAATCTGATAAAATGTGATTCTTTGGACTTAAGTGTAATCTCTCCCATATGTGCTAAACTCTTTCGTATATCGATGCACATATTGAGGGGGAGCAAATGGTGTGTAATTGCAAAATGGATTTGGCAACTTATGTGAGCACGACTCAGACTTCACCAATGAATTGACGAAACATGAACTGTCATTAATCGAAAGGACATATCCTGGCCGGGTAATAATTTCAAGCTGGTCTAACCAGTGATGTAAGCGTGTCTCGAAGAGGATGTGTCTGAGTAGAGTGTACCGTTTCGAGAAACTTTCTGTGGACTTGACCAGGCCGGGTAATAATTTCAAGCTAGTCTAACTAGTGATGTAAGCGTGTCTCGAATCGGTCATGTTCACTGAAAGTGGATCAATTAAAAAAAAGTGCGAACTCCACCCAACATGTGCAAATTTATAATAAAATCATCTGAGCACATGTTAAGGGGGAGAATTTGAAAAATATAAAACTCTCAAGGTGTTAGCAAAATGTGTTTCATAATCATAAACACTTTGAGAGATTTTTCAAGGATTTGTTAAATGGCAACATAGGATAGTCATGAAGTTATAAGGTGGCTAAGGTTAGGAAAACCGTCCTATGATCCGCCAGAGCCGGAGGGATCTACCCAGGGACAATACCGAATAGTTAGTATTAGAAAGTCCTTAGGTATGATCATGAAAAAAGGAGTGATATGAGAAAGGAGAAAGAATGGGTTGAAGAATTAAAAAGAAATGAAATGAGAAAGGGTGAAAAGAAATAGCCCTCCAATTATTCAACCTTAGGGCAGAAACCGGGTTCAATTCATATGCTACCGGTGGTTACTAAGGTAACACCGGTATTGAAGACAAGACATCATGGACCCAGTGACGCACTGCGCTAAACCTTCTAAGCCACTCAAGTTCTTTTAAAAGGACTTGTTTCATTCTCACGGGGAACCCTGCATAATCTATCGACCGCTCATTACGAGTTATGTTGATATTGAAACAGGAGACACCGCTCCAGTCTCACGGGGAACCCTGCATAATCTATCGACCGCTCATTACGAGTTATGTTGATATTGAAACAGGAGACACCGCTCCAGTCTTCGACTACTAAAAATGCACTTATCGAGTCTAGAGCCACGAGATGTATCATAAGATCTCATAGGAACACATGATACTTCTACACTGGTGGTTCAACGTTAAGGACACCAGTTGTAAACTTATGAGTCCTACGCAGATCTTAGCAATCTGCCAGAACATTCATGAGGGAATTTACAAATGTAATTCTCAGTGATTGAATGGAAATTCCTGCCAGGGTCAACATCAAACAGCCCTGAAAGCAGGTCACTTCGGTAATTCCTTTTGGATTACGCTTAGTGGTCGCGGCAGTTTCAAACGGTCTACAATCGTAGAGTGAACTCCAGCGACTCACCTAATCGTTGATTTACTACGGTAGATCTTGTAAGCCCTCTGTGGGTTTTCGATTTAGGAACGGCCTTGGTAAGGATTTGAGAGAGTTTTCATACTATGCTGTTAACAATCTCGAAGTTCGAACCTGTAAGTACCAGATGTTTTATTGCTAATTGTCGTATGCAGGAACACCTGGCGGTTGTAGCTGATTGCCGAAAAAGATGTCAATCCATCACCACATGCTCACACTCCACCATCATCATATTCAAAGAAATCATGATAAATTGAAAGACCTTCAACAATGCTTCCGCAACTCTGATGCTGAAAATCATGATCAAGAACAGTGTGAGCATGTCGGTTCAAAGATCACAACTTCACATGGAGACGATGCTGCAAGATGACTTAAAGACGTATTTTGGATGATAACCTCAAAGAATCCACAAAGATCATCCAAGTCAGAAGATCAGTCATCAAAAGTTCACTGCTGAATGTACAAAGATTAATGACTTTGAAGAATCAAAGAACTACGAGCTAAGAAGTCAAACACACATAGAATGCTAGAATTCAAAATATTATTTCCGGGGTGACCTCCCTTAGGGGGAGATTGTTAGGAATATAAATATTCATGTGAAGACTCGGTCACCCCGAGTATCTATTTAGCATTTATGTAGCTCGTAGTATTATTAGTATTAATAGTATTAGTTTAGTTATATTAGTATTTGTGGAGTGGGTCGGGTCTTTACCCACTGTCAGCTCACTCCACAGCCCGCTAGGGGCACCTAAACCTTGTAGTATATATACCCCTTCCCACACATGGGAAGGGTTGGAGCTTCTAATCATTCAACACATATTTTCTTTCATTCTCTCTCTCTAGAACTCCCTCTCTCTCTCACTCTCTCTTTCTAGAATTCAACCTAACATCAAATCCAAGTATGCATATGTTACATATTTCATTATTATGATGTGATAAATGTTATAATGGTATATTAAGTCTTGACCATTTTATTTGTTAGTATTGATGGAGATGCTAACTCTTAAGCCTATATATACACCTAGTCCTCTCTCTACCCAAAACACACACACACAAAAGTAGAATTATTAGGTATCCATCAAGCTCTTTACACTCAAGTGGGTCAAGGAAGAGAAACTAGTTTATGCTTAAGGTGTTCTCTATATCATGTCAACGTCTGCTACGGCTTCCGGTATGTTGCACTATTTCATCTTATCTATGTGGTTATTATCGTATTCTAAGATTTTGTGGCATAATAGTTTAATGTGTTCATCATGTATATTTGATGCTAATGTCTACACATATAATGCTAGTTTGGTTTACAATCGGTGTCAAAAAAGATTGTTGCTAACGTGTCGTGCAACTGAAAGGAAAAACTTTTCTGTTTAAAGTGACAAACGATGATGGTTTTTCAATAATTAAAACTCAAATGCATAGACAAAACTAGCACCGTACCCGCGCAAAATGACATCATCAAATACCTTTCTTTTTTGATAGGTTAGAGAGGTAAGTGTGAGCAAATGTGTTTAGGTGGGTATAAAATACAGGCAAAAGAGACTAAAAAAAACATGAGTTATTTCAAAAGTTAAAGATTACTTGTGATTGACTAATACAAAAAAAAACCAAGGGGGTGAAAATGTCATTCAAAAACTACAAGGTATAACAAAACCCTAGCAAACATTATATAGCTTCCAATAAAACCCTTCTCTTCTCATTTTCTCCCACAGCCGTAATCGTTCACAGCATCAACAACAATGGTACATTCCTCAAAAACACAAATACGCTTCATATCTTATGATTATACACAATTAATATTAATGTTTGTTTTTGATGTTTTTATTGTTATAGGCTTCAGAGAGGAAACAAGCAAACCCAATGAGGGAAATCAAGGTCCAGAAACTTGTTCTCAACATTTCTGTTGGTGAAAGCGGTGATCGTCTCACTCGTGCTGCCAAGGTTCTCTTAATACTCAACAATCAGTATCTTAATTGTAAATATGTGTTGTTATTAATGTATGATGATTCTGATACTGTTTTGAATAATGAGGGAATAGGTTTTGGAGCAACTCAGTGGCCAGTCCCCTGTCTTCTCTAAGGGTATATATTTTTTATTTATTTATAATTGTGATTATTTATTTATAATTGTGATAATTTATGTTTTTTTCTAAACTTGTTTTGATTCTTAGAGCATACCGTTGTTTTTTGCATCTTCGTTAAGTAATTATAATACTTTGGGTATAGACTTATGTTACGTGACACTTTGGAACAATAAATTATTTGAAACTCAATTGACTTGGTGTGTTTGTTTTAGGGAGCTTTTGTTTAATCTTATATTTGTGGGTTTACGCCGAGCTTATCTGTTTTTGGCTTATATTTTGTAAGATAAAAGTTTTTTGCTTCATTTGAGATTTATGGGCTGATAAGCTTTAGATAAGCCAATAAATCTCAGTATAAACCAAAAAGAATTGAGCTTACAAAATATAAGCCGAAATCAAATAAGCTCCTAAGCCCACGAAAATAAGCTTAAAAAAATCCCCTTAGCTTATTGTGGTGTTATTAGCTTTAGTGTTTGGGTAAGCTTAGTCTTATGAGCTTAATTAGAGGGGAATTTATAAGCTTCTTTAATTGAGCTTATTTAGAGGGGAATTTATAAGTTTCTTTAATTGTGCCATATGTTTTTTTTAATAGGTTTATAAGCACTTTTTTCATATTTTTATCAAGAGGTGATTCAAACTCTCAACATGGGTTTCTGAGCTTGTGTTCATAAGGAATAACCACATAAATAACATATTGAATGTAAGATTAAAAGCCTTAAAGTTAAATTACGAAAACATGGCTTACTTTTTTTCCCTTAACATCGCTCACAGATTGTAGAGACAATCAGACAAAGTAGCGTCTGATTCAAACACCGGGCTTAATGAGATTTGGTCTAGTAATGTTTTATATATGATAAATCTGATTGTATTGTGATATTGTAGTATTTTGAAAATTAGATAAAGAAAATGTACATTAGCAACATTCAGATTTGATGTCGCGGTATTAGATTTTCTGTTTCATTGCTTCTTAATTGAAACAGTGGAAAGAGATAAAAAGGTAAACAAAGATTACAAAGAGAAGTAACATATATTTTTTTGGTTTTAAAACAGTGCGTTACTGATTGAGCTCTTAATCTGTGTTTTATTTTGTTTTTTGTATTTTTTCACATGTAAGTAACTAGAAAGCTACTGAAACATCTCATACATGTAATATTTTACACCCTAAAAACTTTAAAAGAACGATGCTAGTACATATTAGTCTTTATGTTTTATGTTGGTGTGTGTGATTTTTTTGCGTGTGTTTTAGGTTATAGGTTAAGATAGTAAACTAAGTTTACGTCATGAAACAAGTTGTGGTTCTATATGAACATTTCATTTGCTAGATTAGGGCTGGGTTGAAGTTGTCTCTGTTTTGGATTTGACTTTTACGAAGTGAATTTAAATGGTCTTTTGTGATCTGTTTAATTTTTTGAATAGTTTCTGCAAATTTGTTCCTTTCTACGTATAATTTACAAGTGTGCTCCTCTGGTTTGACAATTGTTTGGTATTGGTTGCTACAGCAAGATACACTGTGAGGTCTTTTGGGATCAGACGTAATGAAAAGATTGCGTGCTATGTGACCGTTAGGGGAGACAAGGCAATGCAGCTTCTGGAAAGTGGGTTGAAGGTCAAGGAATACGAGTTGTTGAGACGCAACTTTAGTGACACTGGTTGCTTTGGATTTGGTATTCAGGAACACATTGATCTTGGTATCAAGTAAGTCATTGTTCCTTCACTTAATCATATTTGTAAGACCTTTTCAAGCTTACTTATATTGGTTCACCCAAATGATCCATCTGTACATAGATTTAAAATGTGTGGGGTGGCTTAAACGGGTCAAATTTTGATCTAGCAACTTAGATCAGGTTTATCTGTGAACACATACTTCATTTTTCAGCTTTCATGATCTGTAAATAACTTAACGACATGCATAAGTAAAAGGATTTAGGGGGTTTTATGTAATTTGACTTTGGGAAACATTTTTATTGGAGATTGTCAACTAAAATTGACTTCAGCTTATCCATTATTATTCTTGATTGGACTCCTGTGATCCATCAAGGAAAAATAAATGATTTAATGCCAGTTGAGTTGAAATTGCCATCTATTGATGACATACATTATATATATATATTAAATGTGGTTTGAAACGACACCGTGTCATCAAAATTTTTTAACAGATTGCTACAGTAATGGGCTGACCCAACTTCAGGCCCAAAATCAACTTTAGAAAATTGGCAAAAAATACCCCTGAAATTGACGACTCTTTGCAAAAATAGTCCTTTTTCCAAAAAAATGTTTCGAAAATTAGCAAAAATTACCCCTGACATTGGTGACTGTTTGCAAAAATAGTCCTTTTTCCAAAAAAAATGTTTCGAAAATTGGCAAAAAATACGCCTGACATTGGCGACTCTTTGCAAAAGGAGTCCTTTTTCGGGAATTTTTTTTTTTTTTTTTTTTACCCCCGGCCTACTCTCTACTTAATAAAAATATCGTGCGATAATCAACGAAATAAAACAACGCCCCGCGTTGCGGCGGATCGTCGCCCACCTCGTTATATGATGATAAACTATTTCTCATTACAGGTATGATCCTTCTACTGGTATCTATGGTATGGACTTCTTTGTGGTTCTAGAACGTCCAGGATACCGTGTTGGTCGTCGCCGTAGGTGCAAGGCTCGTGTTGGTATCCAACATAGAGTTACAAAGGAAGATGCCATGAAATGGTTTCAGGTGAAATACGAGGGAGTTATTCTCAACAAGTCTCAACAAATTGGAGCATAACTGTCTTTTAAGTAGTCCTTTTTTGTGGTCACTTGAGGTATCTTAAAATTGTATGTGCTTGTGTGCACCAGATATTATATTACTATTGCTTTGTTTTGGTTGGATCCTACTAGTAGTGAAAATATTTAACTTTCTCAGTTTTAAATGAGGTGTTTAACTTCTTTTTGACATGTTTTTTTTTAAGCTTTAGTTTTTTAGAAAGCATTCAGCACTCTGAGATTGCACCTGATCCAGGCTCAAGTCTCAGTTTTGCCATCAGATTGAATGTTTATAAATAGTAACGCATTCGTGAGATCTAATGCATAGTAGCACATATGTGGCACCTAATCTGTAAGATGGAGTGTTCTGATATTGCACCTGATCCATACACAAGACTGCATTCGTAAACAGTAACACATTCGTTAGATTGGATGTATATTTTTTTGAGTTGAGATTCTCCGTCCGATTTCAACATAGCTCATGTTGACGAGTCGACGATAGGGTGCATAGTCATAAGTTTGAATGTATTTTTCTTTGTTTTCTCTCACGAATCTGTGCAAGTAGCCAAGTATGTCTGGCTTTAAGGTGAAACAATGTAATGTTTCAGATGGAGTACATAATTTAACATTAATTCGAAATGTATGATAACCCTGTTTCAATTACGTATTTGTCAAACAAGATTGCCAATACAATACAACGATCGCTTTAAACAAAACCACAGCATTGCATAACAGGATGAATTAAGGAACAAACTCTGCAAACCTTCAATAACACATAGGCCTACGGTTGCTTGGTGCACCCAAAATTACAAATAAATAGCAATGGTGCATAAGCATTTATACCATTTTTATACCTTTAGATCAAATATTTTACAAAACTAGCTTTAACTGTAGCTAAAATATGCAAAGGATCGATGGCTTTTCTCTTTTTTTTTTTTATAAGCCCATATTTATTTTAAAAAATTATTAAGCTTATTTTTAAAAATTTATTTCAAGAATCTACCTTCTCTAAATATAAAATCTAGAGCTCTCCAAACTAGGGGTTTTTAGAATATTTTCATTCATTCATTTTTCTCTTATACATCTTTAGCTACATGTGTGAGCATGTCCATGGACAAACTCCCTGAAGCTCTGCACCTCGAAGTACTGAGTCGACTCAACAACTCAGCCGGTGTAGCTCATTGCAGAATAGCTTCCAAGAGTTTCAATAATGTATATCCATGCCTTCGATCGATCAATGTACAATTCACGTTGACACGTTACCTTAATTCAAAGTCCAGGGTGTTCCAACCTTTTAAGTCAATTTTCTGAAGCTTATATCGAATATGAGAGTTGTTGAATCGGCATCGGCGTGGATGATCCTCTCAGAAATCCGTAAATTAATTGTTTTACATAATCATATCAACAAAAGTTAAAAGATACAAGAAAAAGAACGCATTCACGCAAAAAACCCCGAGTGTTTTTTGGCAAGTTTTGCCCACTAGCTTACGAGAATATTATGATTATTTAAATAAAAAAAAAAATAAGCTACTTAAAATATAAGTTTTGTTTTGCAGAAAGAACTTATTAATAATTTTAGAAAATTATACTTTAATAACCTTTTAACTTTAAATGCTACTTCATGTGTCTTATAAAAATAATCTATTTTTTTAGCTCTCATTTCATCTCTATCTACAACTCCATCTTCATTTACAACAACAATTATTTGCGCCAAAGATATTCTTGAATACAAAACTTGTTGCAAAATTGTTCATAAAGTCCATTACAAAACTACATTTGAACACATTTTCAATTTTTTAACACTTTCTTGTAACCAAAATAAGTATCCAAAATCAGAAACAAAACAATTTCAGTACTAAACGAACTTTTATGTTAGGAAAAGTTATACGGTAAAGATTGTTCATGAAAATCCATTACAAAACTACATTTGAACGCTTATTTCAAGTTTCAACACATTTCTTGTAAACAAAAGTAAGTATCCAAAATTAGAAAACAAAATAAGTTCACTAATAAACGAACCTTTTAGTTAATAAAATTTTATACAGTTGAAATTAAAATAAAAAGTTAAAACTTAAATAAAATTTGCACATTAAAAGGTTAAAGACTTCGTATAAAATTTTGTCACATCCGGTAAGTCAATTCAAAGAAATACGACGTTAGCTGAATTTCCCCGGATGTAAGAAAATATGACACTAATCTAAAGATACAAGATGAATTCACATTCTGTATTTTAAGTAATACTACTTCTGCTCTTCAACCAATGTGGGATTGAGAGCTTTCATGGTTCGCTTTTCACATAAGAATAAAATACAACATTTACTCTTTAACGTATTATCCTAATCGATACCAAGTTTGATCTAAGTGCTCATTTTAGATCGTTATTCTTCTAAATATACTTCGATGATTGATACTAAGTTTTAACAAGTGACAATACAATATCTTTCCTTGAGACCACCAAGGCGCGGTTAATACCTATTACATGTTATACGCGTGTTACTTCCGCTTTTAGTGTTTTACTCCTTATAGTTCAACACCGAGTTTTGCCTCCACTAATAACATGAAGTTTCGTTCAAAAAAAATAACATGAAGTTACAGGTGCACCGAG
Organism: Artemisia tridentata subsp. tridentata; assembly: GCA_021014915.2. Lineage (NCBI taxonomy): Eukaryota > Viridiplantae > Streptophyta > Magnoliopsida > Asterales > Asteraceae > Artemisia > Artemisia tridentata. The sequence continues at coordinate 172,627,307 of CP139502.1, read as the reverse complement.
ACACATTGAATAATTAACTTACACAATGGGTTTACTATTTAATCTTTGCAACAAAAAAAAAAAAAAAAAAAAAAAAAACACCACACAGGTGAGATCGTATGGTTATGTTCCAATACTTGATCGATCGACTCATTATTTGCTTCCTCCACCTGATTTACTTCACACAATCATGGCGTCATATAATCTAAAGATACATGAATAATGTGGACTACGTTCTAGGAGTAGCTATCTTTATCGATCCAATATTTGACAATAGAGAAACTTATCAAAGCATTGGATCCAGTGGTCTGCATTGATTTCATGGTCGTGCACGGAATTTAGAACTACTATTCATCATAAATCAATAACTGCAACCGACACAACCACCTTCGATATCCAAACATCATCACCTTAGAGCACTAGGTACGGTGCCGTAAATCTCGTGCCATAGACAAAAAGTGATGTTACGTCAGCAAAACTCTCTATGACACCAAAAATCCTATGGCACCACATTCTGGCCGTTACCGGTGGCACCAGAAAATGTGGTGCCATAGATTTTTTTTTTATTTTTTTATTTTTTTTTATAATATATTTTAGGCATTTTGATATTTAAGTATATGGAATGTTATACGTAAGGTTTGATCTCCGTGCTACCAAAACTACAAAACCAAAACATATTTTTAGTAAAATGTAGACACTTTTCTTAGAATATATAGCGAAATGCTACAAGATCATGCAGATAATCAATACAAACATTTTGCATATTTAGCCCAAAATTATACCCAAAGATTAACAAATGGGCCTTTTGCATTTTTAAGCCCAAAATTATATACAAATGGAGTATATAAAACCACTACAACCCTAATATGTTGTCTTCCTCTATCTCCCGCTTCCTCCATCACCCAAACCTGCAACAAGAAAAGCAACAAGAAAGAAATAAAAAAAAAAAAAAAAAAAAAAAAAAAAAAAAAGAAAAAAAAAAAAGTCACACAAAAACATCAAATACACATCACAAATACAAACACAACAAACAAACCCACCAAAAATTCAAAAAAAAAAAAAAAAAAAAAAAAAGCTACGGCGTGGGCCGGCCACCATGGCGCGAGAGCCGACGGTGCTACCCACGTAACGGTGCGCCATCGTCGTTTTTGGGCTGGTGGCCATGGCACGGGCCATGGTGCCACCGTACCCTTTACTCTTACAAATTCCTAGTCAACCTACAACTTCGTTTAAAATGGTGAACGCAACAACATTTAAACCCATTTTTACATTACACAGTTTAAAAAAAGTTGAGATTTCATATCTTTGTTCCAAGCACACAGTGCGAATAGTTAATTTTCCAAATTATAGAAGTGGAAAAAAAGTTTAGATTTCAATTTCATATCTTGTTTTCCAGCATACATAGTCTTGATTTATACGTTAACGCAATACTAATTCTAACATGTATGATCTGTACATGGTGCTGTATATTAAGAAGCATTGCTTCTCTTCTTTAAGCTATGTGGGACAGAGAGTTGTCATCACAAAAAACAATAAGGTACCTTAATTGACTCTTGACTTCTGCATTTGTACGTTCGAATAATCACTATCTCTCTTCTTTTATCTATGTGGAACTGAAGTTATATATCATGGCTTACCTGACAAAAACAATGAGGTACTTAGCTTTACTTTTGAGTAAATCATGCTCGTGTACTATTCTAAGCAATCTACTATCTATGTGGTCATATAAAATCATTTATCTGTTAAATCTACTTTGATATATTATTGATACTAATTAAGCTTCAAGATAATTATCAAGCGACGATATGATGCAATTAGATACGGAGATCCTTAATTCATGGAGTACTCCATCTACCCACGTACACCATGAATGAAACAATACTGTCTTTCCCTTAATTCATGTCATCCACCACAATATATCTTCCCTTTTTTGTTATCAACAAATAGGAAATATAAGCAGTAAAAACTTGGTGTAGCATATAAATGGTTAAGCATCTGAACATTTAAGCTTCCTCTAAAACCCATATGTTAACCATTTGAATCTCTAATTCTGTAGGCTTTATGACTGATGAAGAAAACTAACCACTACTAACTTGATGCTGAAGTGAAAGAAACCAACCTTGTGTCTTATATCTTGTACTAAATCTGACTTCGAACGTATACCCAACTTTCTTGTATAGGGAGACCACAATCTCATGACAATAAACTCATCTTCTATGAGACACTGAGCACTACAATGTAACTCCTTTAAGTGTTTGTCATTTCGTAGTCACTTGAACGAACGAACAAGTTATCTTTAAAGTGTAACACCCACCTTAAGATATGATAAGAGCACAACCTTGAAAAATTCTACTTCATCTGCAAATAAGTAACAAATAACCTTCTTCGCCAATGAAAATAAAAATCAAGCCTTTAATCTTTTAAGAACATAAACCAACTCTCTTCTGTGTGTGATTCTTCCCCTTTGTGTATATAAACTGAGAACCAAAAATTCAACCATACGTCAACTGTTTCAGCAGCAGTTTTTAACGATGCATATCTTGCCATCTAAAGCTTAGATTGAAGATCCCTCCGGTGAGAATCTATCTTGATATGCCAAGAACCTTCAAAAAATTTTTTTTAGCCCAATCCAACGATTAACGAATGAGCTATAGCTTTTGCAAAACTGCTTTGTAGAAAGTTGTGAAAAATTAAGCAAAAACGAATTTTTCTTCTTTTTCCACAAAAACTTTGTAAAATCCTAGATCGAGAGCCCCCCACTCTGATACCAATTGTGAGGGATTCGATACACTTAATAGGATGTTATTCCTTTATAACGAGTGTATGAGATACTTTGCGTGAATATGATTAAGTATGCGGAATCTACTTAACCACACTTAGAAGGTTATTTGTTATTGGAAATGGAACAGTGGTGGTTGTTGAATTTGATAATGAACAATGAATGTTAATACCAAAAGATTCAATATTATTGAGGATAATACGAGTGATCTTCACTATCACTAGGGTTACAAAACCTTGAATCTCTATTACAAAGAAAACTATTTCTGCTAGGAACAACTCAATGTATGTTTTCTTAGTATTCGACTAGTTACAAATTTAGCACTTGGTTAGTCTATTTTCAACACACTTGTAACTAAGATAAGATCTTCCCTCTTATACAACAAAGGAAATTTTTTACAATAAATGATAAGTCTTGTCTACTACTTGCTTGTGTGTGTCAGTCATTAAGATACAACATGTATCTGTGTTTACAACTTGTTGACTGAACACATATGAAAGATATTATCTACCGTATATAATTGAATCTTATACACAAAATACCTTTTTCATTCTTATCCATTCAGCAGTAGTATGAGTCACTCAGTTATCTTCTCAGCAGTAGCTTCTTTGCACAAGCAGTACTAACTGCTAACTTCTTTGTACTAGTAGTACTAACTACTACCTTTTTTGTACTAGCAGTACTAACTGTTACCTTCTTTGTACTAGCAGTACTAACTCAGCAGTTAGTACTGTTAGTTGTAACTTGAGCAAACTTCAACAATACACTAGCAGTAGAATAAAATACTCTAGCAGTAGAATCTTTTATGTCTAGCAGTAGAATCTACTTGGTGTATTTTGCTTATCATTTCAGTAATCCTCATGTTTCATTCTTCTTGTTTTGTATCATCAAATCTATGAAATATATAAAACCCAACAATCTTCCCCTATTTGATGATAACAAAACAAACACATTATTGTACGAACTTCCCTAGACGAAGTAGAGAAATTGAGATAATTAAATCTCACCATGAATGAAACAATACCGTCTTCCTCTTAATCCATGCCATCCACCACAATATCTTGGTGAACCTAACGTGATAAGTCTTGTCTACTACTTGCCTGTGTGTGCCAGTCATTAAGATACAACATGTATCTGTGTTTACAACTTGTTGACTGAACACATATGAAAGATATTATCTACCGTATATAATTGACTCTTATACACAAAATATCTTTTTCATTCTTATCCATTCAGCAGTAGTATGAGTCACTCAGTTATCTTCTCAGCAGTAGCTTCTTTGCACAAGCAGTACTAACTGCTACCTTCTTTGTACTAGCAGTACTAACTCAGCAGTTAGTACTGTTAGTTGTAACTTGAGCAAACTTCAACAATACACTAGCAGTAGAATAAAATACTTTAGCAGTAGAATCTTTTATGCCTAGCAGTAGAATCTACTTGGTGTATTTTGCTTATCATTTCAGTAATCCTCATGTTTCATTCTTCTTGTTTTGTATCATTAAATCTATGAAATATATAAAACCCAACAATCTTCCCCTATTTGATGATGACAAAACAAACACATTCTTGTACGAACTTCCCTAGACGAAGTAGAGAAATTGAGATAATTAAATCTCACCATGAATGAAACAATACTGTCTTCCCCTTAATCCATGTCATCCACCACAATATCTCTTCCCCTTTTTGTTATCAACAAATAGGAAATATAAGCAGTAAAAACTTGGTGTAGCATATAAATGGTTAAGCATCTGAACATTTAAGCTTCCTCTGAAACCCATATGTTAACCATTTGAATCTCCAATTATGTAGGCTTTATGACTGATGAAGAAAACTAACCACTACTAACTTGATGCTGAAGTGAAAGAAACCAACCTTGTGTCTTATATCTTGTACTAAATCTGACTTCGAACGTATACCCAACTTTCTTGTATAGGGAGACCACAATCTCATGACAATAAACTCATCTTCTATGAGACACTGAGCACTACAATGTAACTCCTTTAAGTGTTTGTCATTTCGTAGTCACTTGAACGAACGAACAAGTTATCTTTAAAGTGTAACACCCACCTTAAGATATGATAAGAGCACAACCTTGAAAAATTCTACTTCATCTGCAAATAAGTAACAAATAACCTTCTTCGCCAATGAAAATAAAAATCAAGCCTTTAATCTTTAAGAACATAAACCAACTCTCTTCTGTGTGTGATTCTTCCCCTTTGTGTATGTAAACTGAGAACCAAAAATTCAACCATACGTCAACTGTTTCAGCAGCAGTTTTCAACGATGCATATCTTGCCATCTAAAGCTTAGATTGAAGATCCCTCCGGTGAGAATCTACCTTGATATGCCAAGAACCTTCAAAAATTTTTTTTAGCCCAATCCAACGATTAACGAATGAGCTATAGCTTTTGCAAAACTGCTTTGCAGAAAGTTGTGAAAAATTAAGCAAAAACGAATTTTTCTTCTTTCTTTGACAAAAACTTTGTAAAATCCTAGATCGAGAGCCCCCCGCTCTGATACCACCTGACAGAACTTATTAAAAGCTTCTATAAGCTCTTAGGACCGTTTTGGACTCTAGATTGTTTAGACCTTGATCTAGGGAAAACTATGATAAGCATAATGATAATATTGGCGGAATATTCAAATGAAAGAATCAATACTATCATAACAAGGTTTTGTCAAACTTTTATCTTTGTTATAAAGTCAGCCCCAATGCTATGTGATCAAATATAGCACGATTACACTCTAATCAGGGATCAAAGATCCTTGAGGCTAAACAAACCTAACAACATTAGACCCCTTGTCTGATGTTCCCACACACACTCACTGTTTGATGTTTTACATTTGTAACACACTTTGTGTTTTGAGTTCTAAGCACAGTAAAACACTCTGGTGATTAACTTCTAACCACACTTTTTATCTAAGGGTAAGATCTCCTTTTTATAGAACAAAGGAGATCATTACAAAGTTGATAAGTCTTGTCTACTACTTGATTGTGTGTGTCAGTCATTAAGATACAACATGTATCTGTGTTTACAACTTGTTGACTGAACACATATGAAAGATATTATCTACCGTATATAATTGACTCTTATACACAAAATATCTTTTTCATTCTTATCCATTCAGCAGTAGTATGAGTCACTCAGTTATCTTCTCAGCAGTAGCTTCTTTGCACAAGCAGTACTAACTGCTACCTTCTTTGTACTAGCATTACTAACTCAGCAGTTAGTACTGTTAGTTTTAACTTGAGCAAACTTCAACAATACACTAGCAGTAGAATAAAATACTCTAGCAGTAGAATCTTTTATGCCTAGCAGTAGAATCTACTTGGTGTATTTTGCTTATCATTTCAGTAATCCTCATGTTTCATTCTTCTTGTTTTGTATCATCAAATCTATGAAATATATAAAACCTAACAGACTTTTTCAATGACTTGGAACTATAAAAGAAATGATGTTGAATCTTAATAACTATGTATTTCCCTTCTGTAATTTTTTCTAACTATGTTTAATTAGTTTTTTTTCATGTAAAATAAATCAATAAATGAACCTTTTAATAACATCTTTTATACAAACTTATTATTTTTATGTTCATATTAGAAGCTTAATGATGAATTTCAATGGAGCACAACACCAAGCAAATGATGGAGACCTATGTATAGCGGATAGTGGTGTCACACACACTATCCTTAAATGCATGAAATATTTTTCTGAATTAAAACTAACAAAGGGAACTACTGATACTATTTCAGGTCCTACAAACTTGATAGAAGGAGTGGGAAAAGCTAATTTAGTGTTACCAAATGGTATACAACTTTTGATAGAGATTGCTTTATTTTCCCCAAACTCCAAAAGAAACTTGCTAAGTTTCAGGAACATATATCATAATGGATATGATACTCAGTCAAGGACTATTGGGAACAAAATTTTTTTGAATATCATAAATGAGAATCATGTATTGGAAAAACTACCAATGGTCCATTCTGGTTTGCATTATACACATATTAATGTGCCACAAGCACATATGGCAGACAGGGAAAAACATTGTAATCCTGGTATATTCAACTTATGGCATGATAGATTAGGCCACCCATGATCAACAATGATGAAAAGGATAGTCGAAAACACACATGGACATCCATTGAAAGATCAAAAGTTCCCTAAGTTCGATAAGGTACCCCTATAAACATCTTGTTCTCTAGGAAAACTAATTGCAAGACCTTCACCACTTAAAGTTGAAAATGAATCACCTATGTTTCTTGAAAGAATTCAAGGTGATATATGTGGCCTAATTCATCCACCTTGTGGACCATTTAGATACTTCATGGTCTTAATAGATGCATCCATCAGATGGTCTCATGTCTCCTTATTATCAACTCGTAATGAGGCCTTTGCAAAGTTTCTTGCTCAAATTATTAAATTAAGGGCACATTCTCTAGATTACACAGTTAAAAGAGTGAGACTTGATAATGCAGGGGAATTTACATCACATGATTTTAATGATTATTGCATGTCTGTTGGAATTGTTGTTGAACACCCAGTTGCTCATGTTCAAACACAAAATGATTTAGCAGAATCATTAATCAAACGCCTTCAACTAATAGCTAGACCATTATTAATGAGAACTAAACTCCCCATGTCTATGTGGCGACATGTAATTTTACATGCTGCATCATTGGTTCGCATGAGACCAAGTGCAGATCATAAATACTCTCCCGTACAACTTGTTTCTGGCCAAGAACCAAACATTTCCCATCTTAGAATTTTTGGTTGTGCAATGTACGTTCTTATTGCACCACCACAATGCACAAAAATGGGTCCTCAAAGAAGATTGGGATTTTATGTTTGATATGAGACATTTTCCATCATAAGATACATTTGTGGAAACAGTAGAAAGGGGTGAATACATTTCCATTTAAAACTTAAAACTTTTGTATCAAGTTTCACCATTATTAGTCCGGTTTATTTTTCTTTTCTAAAAACATCCTTATGAAAAATTGCCGATCAAACTTGACGTAATATGTAAAGTGTCAACACAAAGACAATCAACAATATAAATCAAGAATAAATGTAAAGCGATAAGTAAGAAGGATACGCAAACCAACACGAGGATTTATAGTGGTTCGGTCACGAAGCTCCTCTTCGCCCTTCTCCACTCCCCGAGTATCCAACTCGAGAGTTACTTCACTAGATCAACAAACTCCATTCTCGGCAGAGAAACCTTACACAACACATCTTACACTTTATCCGGTACAAAGCTAAATACCGGGTCCTTCACACAAGGTAGAACCAAACCTTATACGACGTCGCCTACACTTTATCCGATACAAGGCTAGATACCGAGCTCTTCCACGAGGTAGAGCCAAACCTTCGTCACCTACACTTTATCCGGTACAAGGCTAGATACCGAGTTCCATTACAAAGGAGGAACCACTACCCGATCAACACGACACATCATGAGAGACCAACTCCCTACTACACCATTCTATACAACACATCTATGACACCCGTTATGTTTTGTGGCCCAACATAACAAACCTTGTGTTTTATGGCACAAACACATAAACCAACTAATCTAGTTAGAGTTACACGAAGATGATACAAGAAAAGATCCAAGACAATGTGTCTAATGGTTATGAATGACTAAACTAAATGAACTTCCTTTAATAGAAAGCCTTCAATGAAGATCACAAGTTCCCTAAGCTTGTTGTGATAGATCTTCATGTATGTATGGTTGTGGTGGATGAGAATGCAAGATATCTAAGCTTGCTTTGGAGGATCACTTCAGTAGGTAAGGATGCAAGATCTCTAGGCTTGCTTTGGAGGATCTCTTCGGGAGTATGCTTACAATAAAATGAAAGTTAGAAGCATTATGATCATATGAGAAAGAAGGTTTTCTACATGTTTTCCTACTGATCTAAATTTGTTAGTAATGGTGGAGAGAAAGTGTGTGAAAGGTGTGATTGAATGATGAGAAATGGTTTGCTATTTATAGGCAAAAAGAAGAAGCTGTTTACTGTTCACCCGGATCCCTTTGAAAGGGATCCGGCCCTTGTAAACCAAGGGATCCGCGAGGGATCCGGCGACGCTCCTCTTTATTTGGGTTATGGGTCATGGGTAATGGGTCATGGGTTATGGGTTATGGTCCATGGTTCATGTGATGTCATGCATGATGTCAAAGACATCTTGGGTCATGGGTTATGGACTTTGGGTCATGGGTCATGGGTTTTACCCATTGTGATGTCATGCATGATGTAATGCACATTAATGCACATGGGTCATGGGTCATGGGTTATGGGTCATGGGTTTTGGGTTATGGATAGTCCAAGCTATTTTATTAGTATATTACATTTAACTAGTTGATTCTAAAGAATGTATTTTATGAAAATGTAAGTAATAAATATTACTTATAAGTGTTTCATAAAAATGATTTTGGTTTTATATAAACTATTTTACTAGACGTATTTAATGGTTTATTTAGGTTTTGATCATAATGCAACATAACAAACTTGTACGAACCTATGTTGTAGCATACAAGGACTTGTGGCATCGAGAGTTGTTGAAAGTATGTTGAGACAAAATATGATTACGAGTAACTTGTACATTTTACGTTATGTATTACAAGTTACATGATTTGTCATCAATCAAAATAAATGAGACTGTATAGATTAAATATCGTAATATTTGCACTAACAATCTCCCCCTTTTTTATGATGACAAAATATATGTAAACATAATAGATAGGTAAAATGTTGAAGTTACTGTGGAAAACTGAAAAGGGGGGGGGGGGTTGAATAGTTTTACCGGTTTTTAATTCGTTTTAAAAGTTCACTTGTGAAAAACTTTGATTCGATTCTTTTGTGAAATCAATCAACACCAATATGAATACTAAACAATACTAACTATAATAAACAATAAATATAAAGAAAAAAGATGGAAAGATCAAACTGGGACAAAGAGATTTATAGTGGTTCAGTCACGAAGCTCTTCTTCGCCCTACTCCACTCCCCGAGTACCACACTCGAAAGTTCTAAGCACTATGTCAACAAAGCTCCCTTCAGGCGGAGAAAACCGTACAACGTCGCTTATCCTTATTTTCGACACTAAGCTAAATGTCAAGTACTAATCTTAGCTAGTACCAATCTACCACGATCCACACGATTCTTACTACTTCACACAATTAACACACTTGACTCGATCTACCCTTGATTAACTTGATCAACTCACAAGCTCACAAGCTATAAGAGATCTTCAAGATCTCGACAAGGTAACAATGATCTACTCTCACAAACTACTCAAAAAAAAAATGAACTTGATGTATGCTAGAATACAACAAGTATGTAATAAGTGTTACAAGTGCACTAACTATAACTACAACACTTTGTATCTTCTTTGATACCTTGTGTTCTTCTCTTGTACTAGTAGAGGAATGAATGTGATTAATTGTTTGGATGATTGGATCACTCTTTAAAAAAAAGAAAACTAAACGAAATGATCAAGAAGAAAAGAAGTGATAAGAGTTTTGAACTCAGAAAGTTGTGTGTGAAAAAGGATGCCCAAAAATTGTGAAGAGGGCTGGTATTTATAGGCAAAAAAATTCTGACCGTTATAAAGACACGGCACCACTAAATGTCACACGGTACCACTAAATTTAGTGGTACCGTGCCAGACAAGAACGCTCCATTTTTTGTTTTTAGTGGTGAAAGTTTATTTGGGGAAGTTTGGAGCCGATTTTTTGGGGGGGGGGGGATAGTTGTTATGATATTTAAACTTATTTTTCTAATAAAACATTTCTTTATAATTCAAAAATAACTTGTAAGGTATATTTTTGAAAAAATGTTTTGTCACATTAAAAATGTGAAGTTTGAAACACAAATTCACTTCTTTGATCATTTGTCAAGTTGTAAATTTGTTTGTTCATACCTAGAGTGATATACGTAGAAATGGGATCTTTCGACTAAAAACTTTGTTTACGTTAATTTTAACATAAAGTGTTTTCACATTTTGTTATCATCAAAATGTGAAGTTATCGAAAGATATAAATAACGTTTTTAGAACATTATTTGCATCAACAATCTCCCCCTTTTTGATGATGACAAAACATAAACTCATTTTAAGTTAAAAATTAATTTTAACAAGTTTTTAGCATGAGTTTATATCCCATTTCTCCCCCTTTTTGTCGAAGCAAAAAGGTTGCTAAGGCTCTCCCTTGATGTATACTCCCCCTCGTTCGGAGGACACTAAGGAATCGAACAATGGTTCTTGCTACAAAACAAAGTTAGATGACACATATACAATATCTAACATGTAGCAATCAAGACAAATATTCAAGCATAAACTAAGAAAATGGCTAAGTAGCCAAACACCATAAAAGATAAAACAACTACATAAAAATCCCCTTAATTCATAGAAAGAAATGTCATACATGAAGTATGACTACAACAAAAGCATAAAAACAAACTAAAAGAAGCACATATAAATCCTTAGTGACAAGAGGCCCTAAGATAAGCTTCATTCCCAAAAGAGATCCTACGTGTTTATTGTTGGAAACTAAACATAAATATGTTTAGTTAAATGGGCTAGTGGGAGGTGGAGAGGGTGACATGATTGGAGGTGGTGGTGATGTCAAGAGATGCTCCACATAGGAGAATATGAAGCGTATCTCATATCTGAAAGAGAAGATGAGGTTGCGGTTGTGAAGGCAACATAGGCAATGAGCACTATGTAAATCAACCGGATGAGGTTGGATGGGTTAGCCCATGATTGGAGAAGGAGGAGGTGGTGAGTGTGTAGGTGATGGGGTTGGCATGGCATAATCCAATGGGGTGATATGTGATGGTGTGTAATCCATGGAGGATGGGATGGTGTTCAAAGAAGGAGATGATGAAGATGTTGTTCTAGTAGATGATGTTTTGGAAGGAGAATTAGGTGGAGATGGTGAGTTAGGAGTAGCTTGGGAAGGTGGTGTTATGACTTCATCATCTTTTATGAGATCAACAAAGAGAGGTTTGGATGGTGGTCTTATGGTAATCCTAGGTTTCTTGGAGATGTGGGTTGTTGATCCTTGTGTGGAAGACATGGTGAGTGGGTAATGTGAGGTTGAAGATGAGATGCAAGATAAGCTTGCAATGGTGAGGCCTTATATAGGTAAGAGTTATGGGATTTGAATTAAAGTTGGTGGTAGTGTCCTATGGTGTAGTGAGGGAATCTTAAGGTGTATGCGAGTTTGCAAAATTTTGCAGGTTTGAGGTTAGGGATCTAGAGGAAACAGTGAAAATTCGTCAAACAAGGGCACGGTACCACTAAATACCACACGGTATCGTTAAATTTAACGGTACCATGACCTGGAAGTCACGAATTTTCCTGTGCAGCCTAGTTCTGGGCAACTAAAGGGAAGTTTTCTAGGGGGACTATTTGCAGGAAATGTTAGTGCCTCAAACCACTAAAGATTTATTTGCCAAATATATCCCATATTAAGCTACTCCTAGCAATTAAAGATTATCATGCAATTTTCTAAGATAATCTATAAGCATGCAAACAAAAAGGACAAAATAAGCTATCATCCAAGAATCAAAAAATTCATGCAAGGTGATAGAATAAGTGTCAAGCATGCAAGATAGTAAAGAGTATTAATCCCTAATATATTTTATCATAGATAAATCCTAATTATGAAAATATTTCCATTGGCTTGAGCACATCCTTATTCATCATCACTCGACGAGACATCATAGCACGATACCGAACTATCATCATGATTCCCTTGAGATGATGTACATTCCAAATAGAGAGAGGTGTAGGTGTTTTGAGTTAGAGGAGCCATGGTGGGATTGACAAGGAGATATCGATTGTTTTGGAGGTGAGGGAACGAGTTCATGACAAAACGGTATAGACGAGTCAACAACATGCCATAGGGTATCGCCTGATGTGCGTGGTTTTGCAACCTTACAACAGGTTTTACCTCTCGAGGGATCTCAAGAGGCTTACAACCCCACCAGGCAGTGTACCTGACCGATGTAGTATAGTGTAGTGGTAAGTACGGGGGATTGATCGTTCTCCACAGGGAATAGTGTTCGTTAGGTATGAAAGGCTACTCTAATTAGGTCTAAGGGTTGAGGAAGATTCTTTTTATGTTTTTATATTTTTATGAAAGCAAGTAAAATCTCGGTTTTGAAGGAGTGGGCGGAATTAGTTGCTAGTCAACTAACCCAAAATTACTACGGATGCAAATAAAATAAAATAACAAAAATGAAAAGTGGTGAGAAACTTATGTGTAGAGAAATGTGTTTACTTAGATTTCCTTACTCCCTAACTATCTTTTACCGGTTAATTGGTGTGTATTAGTCTCGTGGATGACGGGTGTATTCCTTAATACCATTCGTGGGGTGGCGTACTTACTTCCCCAAACTCTACAAGCTCCTACTTCACTCCTATGTCGAGCCGGCTAGGAAGCTCCTAACATGGGATCACTAGAATTCGCTTGTGCATTAAATACAACCATAAAAACCTTTAGTACGCGTTTGGTTCATGTTTCTTAAGACGTTCAAGCAAGTTACCAAATAGGAAGTTAGCCAGTTTTCTTAAGCCTAACATAGATAAACAATCATCCAATACAACTAACAACACACTAACAACCAATAATCAATAGCTAGGTTTCATTAGATCTAAGCAAACACAAGATAAAATTAGCCTAACATGTTAAACAAAAGACAAGCATAAGATAGAATCAAACAACACATAGACATATTGAATGATTAATTGATAACTTATCTTTCAATGAAACATGGAAGATCTCAAGGCAAGAAGCCCTGAAAAAGTAGCTAAAATCGTCTTAGGGTTTTATCCCAAAATTCCACACACTAAGCTCTCCCTAATGACAAAAGATTAGAAAACTATATATAGATTTTTGGATCTGACGGCGTCACCTTATGCATTGTGACGCCGTCACCTCGCCGCTTTTAGGGTTCCCGGGTGACCTTCTTGACGCCGTCCCTCTTTAGCTCTTCAAAAATCCATTCTGGCCTATCAAGGCTTGACGCCGTCGGATCATGAACGTGACGCCGTCCCCTTATGATTTAAGCCGTGACGCCCTTGATTTAGTTAAAGCGTGACGCCGTCAGAATTCTCATGCTAACTCACTGGCCCGTCATGAGTAAATTTCACATCCCACTTTTCTTGCCAAGGCATGACGCCGTCAAGAGATGATTCTGACGCCGTCAAAGGTAAATTTCAGCCGATTTTGAGACTTTGCCGTTTTCTTCACTTTAATGCTCCAAAAACGTCCAAAATGCCTCCTTTTCCAGATTTCTCCTCAAAAGTACCTAAAATGACAAAAGGAACGATTTAGGGCAATATTTGATCAAATAAATACGATTTCGGGCTTAAATGACCCCTTAAAAGCGGTACACTTTTCGCCTCATCAGTATCGCCTTATTTAGTCGACCCCTGACATTGACAATTCTCTTTGCCACAAAATAGGTAAGATTGTAGGGTTGTTCGGTGACAAGATAATACAACATATGAGCACAACACGCCGGGAGGTGCTCACGGTTGTGAGGAAGACAACAGACATTTTCACGAATGAATTCTATCCATCTACATAGATGTGGATGAATTTCATCAACATAGACTCTTAGTGGATCTAAGTCATAGACATGAGACTCACGGAACTCAATTTCACCATTTTTTAAGAAAACCATGAACTTTTTGAGGAAGATGAATGTGTTCTTTAATCTCACATGGAGTGGGAATGAGGGTATTGTATGGACCGGACTCATATCGGTGACTAGTGAGGGTTTTAAGAGACCATCCTTTCGTGTAGGAACATTTTCCATGGTTCGGAAGTTCAAGAATATGAGAAAATTGGTCAAGAGTGAGTGAAATTTCTTGGTTTTGTATCGAGAATTGAAGAGACAAAGTTTGATCCTCGTTATGTACGAGTTTAACTTGTCTATAGAACTCAAGGACAAATCGAGGACAGATAAGATCATCAATCCGAAACAAGCAATCGAATCTGATTTCTTGAAACATAGTTTTGATATGATCATGGTTGAGAAACGAGGACTCGACAATTCGTCCTTCATGAAAGAGACGAGACTCAAGATTACGAAAACTTTGTATGTGAAAAGATGGGGTGTTTGGTTCAAGTGATGGTTTGGGAATGTAATCGACGGTTAATTCATGATCGTAATCAAACATGTGATACCTTTTGTTACCTATGAAAAATTGATTAAAGATTAAAATTGAGAATATTTATTTTAAAGACACGTGCCTTGTGTGTGCCTATATGCAAACTATATGGAGGTGCGGTAATCTCGACTCTAGAACTAAAAATAATGAGATTACCCAAACGCTCCTAACTTCACTTTTGCTCAAATGAATATGTCGATAAATACATATTAGTTATGTAATTCGATCAATATTCGTGATATCATGTATTCATGGGAAAGCATTTTTAGTTTGTATCAACAATACATGAAAAATGTTTCATGATCCTAGTTTCGTGAAATTTTTCGAAAATAATGGAATTGGGGTGTTTGGCGACTTCAATGTTTTGGCGCCAATTTTTTTTGAAAAATAAGAGTGTTAATGACTCCTAATCCTAATTACAAGTATCCTAGACATGATTCCTCTTAAACCTACTTAATCAAACAAGTTTTGAACAAAAATATGTGATCTAAGTGGGTTTATGCAAATCCTATGTTAAAGGAATCATGAAGGTTATAAATTGTCTAATTCTAGTCCTAATTTCATAAAGACTCAATCAAAATTGAAAAACCCCAATTCAATTTTCATGTATGAACAAATCCAAGACTCAAGATTAAGGAAAAGTAGAGTTAAATGACTTACAATTCATGTTGAAAAAGTGAAAGTAGTTGATAACCTTGAGAATCAATGCCTTGAATTAGATCTTGAATGGGTGTAATTGAATTTTGGGTTGTGAGGTTTGGTTTTGACAGCAATGGCAGAAGTTGGGAAAGTTTAAAAATGAATGATGTAGGAAAAGAGGACTGAAATACGGATTGTATCAGATACATGGTACCACGGTACCATTAAATTTAATGGTGCCATGATCTGCTGGGATGATTTTTTGTCCCATTTTGATTTTTGACGAATAAGTCTCGCTGTTTTAGTGAGACTTTTTGACACGAGGAAAGAACTTATACCTAAAAAATTCTTTTGACGAGGAGATCTAGACTAGACGAAAAGAGATGACTTTAATATTTCCAGTGAAATATTTAAGTAGTCATACGAGGGATGTGAAGAATGACTCAATATTTCTAGTGAAATATTTAAAGAGTCACGAGACGAGACACACGAGATGACTTCAATATTTCCAGTGAAATATTCAAGTAGTCATAAGAGGGGTACGAGGGATGACTTCAATATTTCCAATGAAATATTTAAATAGTCATAAGATTTATGGAATATGTTCCATCATTCCTAGACCTAGACGAAGATAGTTGAAGGATTCTCGTTTGAGAGGTTTGGTCAAGATGTCGGCGATATTGTCTTGAGAGGGAACTTTCTCAATAGAAATGTTTCCTTTTTGGACGTTATCGCGAAGGAAGTGGTGACGAATTTCGATGTGTTTAGTACGAGAGTGTTGAACGGAGTTTTTGCTTAAGTCAATAGCACCTTTTTTATCGCACATAATAGGGACGTCGTCTAGATGGATGTCGTAGTCAATAAGAGCTTGTTTCATCCATAGTGCTTACGTACTCGGCTTTGGTCATGGAGATAGCAAGAGCCGTTTGTTTCTTGGAGAACCAAGAAGTTAGACAAAAACCCATGAAGGTACGAACGCCACTCGTACTTTTTTGATCCACATAATCTCCCGCATGATCAGAGTCGGCATAGACAATAGTTTCTACACCGGTCCCCTTGGGATAGAATAATCCCAAGTGTATAGTGCCTTTAATGTATCAGAAGATACGCTTAACCGCTTCAAGGTGAGAGGTTTTGGGATCCTCTTGGAAGCGAGCACAAAGGCAAACACTAAACATGATATCGGGCCTGCTTGCCATGAAGTATAATAAACTTCCTATCATACCTCTATACTTAGTGCTATCCACAGACTCACCTTCTTCATTTTTCGTGAGTTTCGTTTCCGTGGACATGGGAGTTTTCATGGGCTTAGACTCTTCTAAACTAAATTTCTTAAGCATCTCCTTACTATACTTAGATTGATTAAAGAAGAAACCATCTTCCATTTGTTTTATTTGTAGACCAAGGAAGAAATTTAATTCGCCCATCATGCTCATCTCAAATTCGTCACGCATGATCTTAGAGAAATCATCGCACAGTTCTGGACAAGTTGAGCCAAATATGATGTCGTCGACAAATATTTGAACAATGATGAGATGTGAATTTTGTTTCTTCGTGAAAAGTGTGTTGTCAACCATTCCCATGGTATATTCATGTTCAATCAAGAATGCTTTCAGTCTATCGTACCAAGCTTTAGGAGCTTGTTTGAGACCATAGAGTGCTTTCTTGAGTTTATATACATGATTCGGTTTCTTGAAATCAACAAATCCCGGAGGTTGTGCAACGTATACCTCCTCGTTGATATAACCATTTAGGAATGCACTTTTCACATCCATTTGGTATAGTTTAAAGTCTAAGGCGCAAGCATAGGCAATGAATTTCCTAATAGACTATAATCTAGCTACGGGTTCATAAGTTTCATCGTAATCTATTCTTTCTTGTTGGTTATAGCCTTGTGCTACCAACCTTGCCTTATTCCTAGTTACGAAGCCATTTTTGTCGAGTTTATTTCTAAACACCCACTTAGTTCCTATGATGGTTTGATTCTTAGGTGGAGGTACTAGATCCCAAACTTGGTTTGCGGTGAATTGATTTAACTCTTCTTGCATGGCGACTACCCAGCTTTCATCCTTAATTGCTTCACCGACATTCTTAGGTTCTACGGTAGATATAAAACAAAAGAAATTACTTTTGTTTTGTGCTTGTGACCTGAGGGTTCTTTGGTTTAGGTTTCCTATGACATTTTCAATAGGATAGTTCTTGGATTCCTTAATGTTGACAACTTCGTCAACTTCAACTATTTCATCCTCAATGTCATTTTCTAAGGTTTTCTTGCCATTGACCTTAATGGCTTCTTCCTCATCTAAGTCATCATCCACCAAGGGTGATGTCTTAGTTGGTGGAGGACTTTCATCGAATGTCACGTTGAGTGATTCTTCGAATTTCATTGTTTCCTTGTTTAGGACAACATAGGCTTTACTATTTTGGGAGTAACCTAGGAAAACACCTTCGAAAGACTTTGGGTCAAACTTGGTGAGGTAGTCTTTAGTGTTTAGTATGAAGCACTTGCTTCCAAACACTTTAAAGTAATCTAGAGTAGGTTTTCTACCTTTCAAAATTTCGTATGGTGTTTTTCCTAAGATAGGTCTAATTAAAATCCTATTGAGTATGTAAGTTGAGGTGTCCACCGCATTACACCAAAACTTTTGCGGAATTGGTTGTTCATTCAACATCGTTCTACTCATCTCTTGTAGAGTACGATTTTTCCGCTCAACTATCCCATTTGATTGTGGAGTGCGTGGAGCCAAGAAATTATGTGTAATACCATTAGCATCACAATATACTCCAAATTGCACTTCATTATCAAATTCCCGACCATGATCCGTCCTAATTGAGACTATTGTACACCCTAGTTGATTTTGGACCTTCTTACTAAAGATTTTGAATTCCTCGAAAGCTTGTGTCTTATTCTTATGAAGTCTAGTCCAAGTATACCTAGAGTAGTCATCAACTATTACTAAGGTGTAGTAGTTTCCTCTATAGCTCCGTACGGTGGATGGACCAAATAAGTCAATGTGAAGGAGTTCTAGGCATCTAGAGGTCGAGACCATATTCTTAGCTTTGTGACTAGAATGAGCTTGTTTTCAAACTTTACAAGCGTCACAAAAGTGTTTATCAAACTTAATCTTAGGTAGGTTTCTAAGTAGTTTCTTAGACGCCAATGATTGTATTAAACGCATATTGGCGTGACCTAGTCTCCTATGCCATAGAGTAGAGTTATCATATATGGTTGCTAGGCAAATCTTATCCTGAGGCTTATTTCTTATTTTCATGACAAATAAGCCGTTCTTTCTAACTCCTTTGCCTATGGTCTTACCATTCTTAGTGATCTCACTACCCTCTTCGGAAGATATAACTCTACACTTATTGTCTACCATTTGACTGATGCTATGCAAGTTAAATCCTAAGTTATCTACATGCTTAACATTTCTAATAGTAAGGGAGTTTTGAGTAATCGTACCTTTGCCTATGATGTTGCCCTTAAGTTTGCAACCGAAAGTGACATTACCTCCGTTGTAAGCCTTGTATGATGAGAATATACTTCGGTTACCCGTCATATGATTAGTGAATCCACTATCCTTGACCCATTCATCGGGCTCCAAGTCGATTCCGAAGCATATCTATTGAATAAGATAAAGATTCAAACATTTGGTCCCCAATATCTCATGGGTCCAAAGTTGTTAGTATTAAAAATCCCATGCATTAGTTGCATTTGGTTAGGATGTTGGAACGGAGGACAAATTTCCCATGGCAAGTAACTTCTTAGTTGACGGTTATTCTAGGTTACGGGATAGTTACTTGGATAACTTTGTCTTCTAAAGTTACTTCTCGGTTTAGGAGTTCTTGACCGAGGTTTAGGAACATTTGTTTTTCTAGGTAAACGAGTCTTTGATCTAGTATCGGGTTTTACAAAATCAAGCCCGGGGGTTGACAAAGGTTTGTACTTTTGACTTCCTTTTTACTAGCAATAGGTACTTCTACATTATTAATAACTATGTGACTCGATTTAGGACTTAAGTTATTTTTCAAAATCGACCCTGATCTGACTTTAGCACCAGACGGTACCACGGTACCACTAATTTTAGTGGTGTCGTCTGTACCTTTAACGGTACCGTCCACTTCTATTTCAGATTCTCCAGCTTTTACAAATTTTACTTGTTTAGTTTCACTTGTAGAAGCTTTATTTGGGTCAAATCCTAAGCCCGCTCTGGCATGTTAACTATACCTAACGTTTTCAAGAATATCATTAAGTGTCTTTGTTCCCTTTTCAAACTTAATGATCCTTAATGCATTTTCTTTGAGTTTTTCATTCTCTACTCCAAGACATATGCATGACCTTCATCCAACATCTACTTCTTTATTTTTCTCAAGTCTTTTTACTTGATCTTTTAGTTTTAAAATTTGCACTTCGAGCTCATGCAATGTTCCTTTTAGTGTTTTGTTTCTACTTATGATTTTAGAACTCACTTCACATAGTTTATTATATTCATCATATAGTCTATTATCATCTATTGACGAATTATCATCACTATAATAAGAAGAGTCAGAATGTACCTCGTTTGAAGCTTGAGCCATTAGACATGTTTCGTCATTGGGCTTCTTCACTTCTTCTTCACCGCTATGACTCCAAGAGCCTCCTATGAAAGCTCTTTGATTGTTTGTTCTCGGTGGTTTAGAACATTCTCCTATGAGATGATTGAAATCTCCGCATCTAAAACATCTCCTATCACTCTTTCCTTTCTTCTCATCTCGGTTCTTTTGTGATGACTTCTTTTCATCACGTGGTTGTCTAAAGAACCTACCTCTTCTCCTAAAGAACTGCTTAAAGTCTCTAACGGCTAGTGCATATTCTTCGTCTTCACTATCGGAATCCGAACTTTCCTCATCACTAGACTCCTTTTTGGCTTTTAATGCTAGAGATCCAACTCTCTCGCTTTTGCCTTTGACAATGTCGGAGTCTTTCTTGATTATCATTTCATGAACCTTCAAATTTCCTATAAGTTCATCAAGTGATAATGTCGCCAAGTTCTTTAACTCTTCAATGACAGTGACCTTTTCTCTCCATTTGGGATGTAGAGCCCTAAGAAACTTCCTAACATAGTTCTTGCTAGAATAACCTTCATCAAGAGCTTTAAGACTAGTAATAATAGTATTAAATCTAGCAAAAGCATTATCAATAGATTCATCTTCCGGAATAGAAAATTATTCATATTGTTGCACAAGAAGATCTATCTTGTTCTCTTTGACTTGATTATTACCTTGGTGAGTGACTAACAAAGTTTTCCAAATTTCTTTTGCCGTGTTACACATAAAAATTCTTTCAAATTCCTTTTTCCGCAAAGCATTATAAATTATCATTTTAGCCTCATCATTTTTGGCTAGTTTTCTTTTAAGGTCATCACTTTATTTACTATAAGGAACTATTTCATCCCTTTTAGTTTCCGGATTCTTTTGAATCGGTTGAAAGTCACCCTCGGTAATAACATGCCAAAGATCAATGTCTTTTGATTCCACGTACGTTTTGAATCTTGTTTTCCAATATATAAAACAATCGGTTTCAAAAAGTGGTGGTCTTTGCATAGATTGCCCTTCTTGATATTTGTCGAAATCCATTGATCGATTCAAGTTTTAAAATATAATTTATTTTAAAATCTTGCCTAACCTGGCTCTGATACCAATTGTGGAAAACTAGAAAGGGGGGGGGGGTGAATAATTTTACCAGTTTTTAATTCGTTTTAAAAGTTTACTTGTGAAAAACTTTGATTCGATTCTTTTGTGAAATCAATCAACACCAATATGAACAATAAACAATACTAACTAATATAAACAATAAATATAAATAAAAGATATGGAAAGATCAAACCGGGACAAAGAGATTTATAGTAGTTTGGTCATGAAGCTCTTCTTCGCCCAACTCCACTCCCCGAGTACCACACTCGAGAGTTCTAAGAACTATGTCAACAAAGCTCCCTTCAGGCGGAGAAAACCGTACAACGTCGCTTATCCTTATTTCCGACACTAAGCTAAATGTCGAATACTAATCTTAGCTAGTACCAATCTACCACGATCCACACGATCCTTACTACTTCACACAATCAACACACTTAACTTGATATACCCTTGATCAACTCACAAGCTCACAAGCTATAAGAGATCTTCAAGATCTCGACAACATCACAATGATCTACTCTCACAAACTACTCAAAAGAAAATGAACTTGATGTATGCTAGAATACAACAAGTATGTAAAAAGTGTTACAAGTGCACTAACTATAACTACAACACTTTGTATCTTCTTTGATACCTTGTGTTCTTCTCTTGCACTAGTAGAGGAATGAAGGTGATCACTTGGTTGGATGATTGGATCACTTTTTAAACAAAAGAAAACTAAACTAAATGATCAAGAAGAAAAGAAGTGTTAAAAGTTTTGAACTCAGAAAGTTGTGTGTGAAAAAGGATGCCCAAAAACTATGAAGAGGGCTGGTATTTATAGGCAGAAAAATTCTGACCGTTATAAAGACACGACACCACTAAATGTCACATGGTACCACTAAATTTAGTGGTACCGTGGTACCGTGCCAGACAAGGACGCTCCATTTTTTGTTTTTAGTGGTGAAAGTTTATTTGGGGAAGTTTGGAGCTGATTTTGGGGGGAAAAATAGTTGTTATGATATTTAAACTTATTTTTCCAATAAAACATTTCTTTATAATACAAAAATAACTTGTAAGGTATATTTTTGAAAAAATGTTTTTTCACATTAAAAATGTGAAGTTTGAAACACAAATTCACTTCTTTGATCATTTGTCAAGTTGTAAATTTGATTGTTCATACCTAGAGTGATATACGTAGAAATGAGATATTTCGACTAAAAACTTTGTTTACGTTAATTTTAACGTAAAGTGTTTTCACATTTTGTTATCATCAAAACGTGAAGTTATCGAAAGATATAAATAACGTTTTTAGAACATTATTTGCATCAATAGTTACTTGTGTCCGTACTTCGTTTACATTACCTTCTCCGTTTACACTCTTCTACCCCTTTTGTTGAAAAATAAGGGTGTGTCTTTTGACTTAGACTTTACTTCTCCCAAGAATGGCGAGCTTGCATCATCCCTAGTGAAGCTAAATTGAAAACCCCTTATTGCTCCCCTAACACTTTTCTTGAAGCTTGGAAGACTTGTATGAAAGAAGCATGTTCTCGTCTTGTAAGAAGAACCTTGAGAAACACAAAAGAAAGCTACAAGAAAGTTATAGAATGATCCTTGAATATGAGGTTAGAGAGATATAAGAATAATAGAGATTAGAAGAGAAAAAGAAAGTGAAGAAATGCAAGTTTGCTCCCCCTTGACTAGTGCTCCCCTTTGATGAGGGCGTCAAGTAAATAGGGAGACGAGATTATTGCAAGATGTGCAACAATTATGTTTTGACGAAAGCTCCCCCTTGTTGAGGGCGTCAAGTACTCCTTGTTTTGAAAATCGAAAAAACAAAAATTGGTGCAAAACTATATTCGTCCTTCGATGAGTGAGTCATACGATGTACTCTATAGATGCTCAACAGAAGCTCCCCCTTGCTCGAGGGTGTCAAGAAGAACCTACAAAAAAATGAGTAAGCCTCGTCCAGAGACAAGTATGCCATATATAAAACCATGTATATGAGTGAACCTACAAAGAAAAGATTATTGTATAATTTCGTCCATAGACGAGAGTGTCATACACATCAAACTGTATATGTGAACCTACAAATAAAAGATTAGTGTCAAAGGGGGAATAATCCTACTACTTGCATCATCGTGGTTGGTTTAGAGGTTCTAAAGTTGTTCAAGGTAGAAATAATGTATTTGGGAATGAGACGCATTTCATTACGAAATTCACTTGGCTTTTGACAATATAGATGTTTGTGGAAGATGGTTCAACGATCATGGATTGTAGTGGTAGTGAGACACTAGTAGGATGTGGTCGACACAAGTAGGTTGTGGTTGAAGATTTGTTAGTTCTCGGAGGTAACTCTTCTAGAGAGTTCAAGAAAGGATGAGGTGAGGTGAAGAGTGAGAGAAGTCGAGGTTGAAGAGGTGAAACTCGTGTAGGTTGTGTAGATATAGGAGTGTTTTGGGGTGTCGGTTTAGAAGATGTTGGTTTAAGAGATGAAAGTGATGGTTTGATAGAATGGAGTTGTGGTGGTAGACATGATGACTCTATGAGTAGTGAAAGAAGTGGAGGAAGATGGTGAAGATAATGCAATA
Source organism: Artemisia tridentata subsp. tridentata (assembly GCA_021014915.2). Taxonomy (NCBI): domain Eukaryota; kingdom Viridiplantae; phylum Streptophyta; class Magnoliopsida; order Asterales; family Asteraceae; genus Artemisia; species Artemisia tridentata. The sequence continues at coordinate 172,603,482 of CP139502.1, read as the reverse complement.
TGAGGAATATGATAAATGTGCGAATGAGCACACATTGACTTGATGATGAACTCGACCATTGTCAACCTCCACAAATCCAAATGAGTTAGTACAAAAGGAAAATAATTATGTCAACTAGTACAAATAGAGAAATTGTTCACATAATATCATGAAAACAAAAGAGAACACATAAATAGTTACATATACGGAACACATTTATAAACATAAAAAGTTTCTTCTTCCATGAATGTCGTAACAAGCTTTAAAGAGAGACTATAGAACAAGGCCTTAAAAGAGACTGATAATCCTATGTGTTGAGCTAGTGTTTGAGTAGAGAAAGGAAGATTGTGGAAAACGTAGAGGGGGAGGGGGGGTGAATACGTCCCCTTTTAAAAACTTGAATCTTTTCGTATCAAACACCCGATCAAGTATAACTTAATATGAAAAGTGTCAACTCTAGTCTTACAAGAACTAGAGATATTATAAAGTAACAAATAAGGCATGTCTCAATAACACAAGCTTAGACATATTATAATTAACATGCCATGACAAAAACACAACTAACACAATAAAAGCAACAAACCACACAAATATAAATGCAATGCAAAGTATAAATGTAAACCGGTAAATGCAAAAATAAACATAAAGAGATAAGTAAAAAAAGCGCAAACCGGACACGGTGATTTATAGTGGTTCGGTCACGAAGCTCCTCTTCGCCCTACTCCACTCCCCGAGTACCCAACTTGAGAGTTACTTTACTAATCACCAAGCTCCCTTCTTGGCGGAGAAAACCATACAATGTCGCTTACAATATTTTCCGACACTAAGCTAGATGTCGAGTTCTTCTTCGGGTACAACCCAACCCGTTATGTTTTATGGCCCAACATAACAAACCTTGTGTTTTGAGGCCTAAACACATAAACCGCGTCGCTTACATTATTTTCCGACATTAAGCTAAATGTCGAGTACTAATCTAGCTAGTACCAATCTCACTCACGGTCTACCCGATCTTCACAAATCACACAAACTACAAGATCCACATGATCTACACTCGATCTGCTCACGATCTACCCGATCTACCTTATCTTTACACGATCTACCCGATCTACTCACTATCCACACAAGCTACACAAGATCTCTCTGATCTCTACAAGACCACAATTATCCACAAAAACTAACTAAACAAGATGATAGACAACTTAATGTATATCAAGGTACAACAAGTACGTAACGAATGTTACGAGTGCACTACACTAACACTATAACACTTTGTATCTTTGTGATACGAGTGTTCTTATCTTGCACTAATAGAGGAATGAAGGTGATCACTTGAATGGATGATTGGATCACTCTAAAACAAACTAAAACTCACTAAATGATCAAAGAAAGTGATCTAAATAAGAGAGGATTAGACCAGAGAAAACTGACTGGAAAAATTAAGTTGGAAGTGTAAAATGGTCCACTATTTATAGGCAAAGAAAAAACTAGCCGTTACAGACAGACGGTACCACTAAATACCCGATGGTACCACTAAATTTAGTGGTACCGTGGTACCCTGCCAGACAAGGGATGCTCCAGCTTTTGTTTTTAATGGTGAAGGTTTATTTGGGGAAGTTTGGAGCTGATTTGAGGGGAAAAATAGTTATTGGGATTTTTAAACTAATTTTTTCAAAATAAAACATTTCTTTCTAATTTAAAAATAATTTGTAAAATGTATTTTTGAAAAAATGTTTTGTCATATTAAAAAAGTGAAGTTTAAAACAAAAAAAATTATTTATTTGTTCGTCCAACAAGTTTAAATTTGTTTGTTCATACCTTGAGTGATTTACGTCAGGATGGAAATCAACGACTCTGTTGAGGCATACTTGAGATATCGATAGATGTTGATGTAAGTATGCATTGATGATTTGTATTTACAAGTAACTTGTGCATTTTACGTTATGCATTACAAGTTACACGTTTGTCATTATTAGAACCGAAGAAACCGTTTAGTTTAAATATCGTAATATTTGCACTAACAATCTCCCCCTTTTTGATGATGACAAATATGTAAACCGTGACACATAGTAAAATGTAAAAGTTACCTGTTTACACTTCCTTCTCTCCCTTTTGTCGAAGTAAAAAGGTAGTTGCCTCGAGCTCTCCCTTGAATTCAATCCGTACTCCCCCTTATTACACTACTTTCCTTTCTTCCCAAAAAAAAGCGAGCTTGCATCATCCCAGTGAAGTCTTCTATCACCACTGTTAAAAAGACTCCATGCTATGTATTCAAATACTCCCGAGCTCCCCTTAGCTCAATTCTCCACTATGGTAATTGTATTCCCTTCTATTTTTACCTTTGTTTCTAGCGAATCAATGGATCAAATTCTTACAAAGGATTTTCCTACATCAAGGGTTAGCTTCGTGCAACATAATATTTAAAAGAATAGGAGCAAAATTATAGGGATATAATACACATAGCAAAACATGCAATGGTTAAACTATGTTAAAACATAGCTACAAATTTTTTTTTTTTTTTTTTTTGATGAGCATATCAAAGTATGCAAGAAATTAGACACGTGATGAAAGTGTGCCAAAAGGATAAAAACCGAAGAAGAAAGCCCAAGAAAGTTGAGTGACACAAAGATGTGAATACGTAATGCAATTCAATGACACTAGAGAGTCACAACTTGACCGACAACCTAAGTTGTAATTGTTCAATCAATCAAACTAACAAGAACGAGATTCGTTCGTTGACTGACACATAAAATGACTTCTTTCAAGCTGTCATTGGGAAGGCAAGTTCTAACAAATCTTTTGAACAACATAATCATCTACCTAAGATGATTGGTGTTAATGATAGTTTGTTGATAAGACATACTCTAAATGATTACTATTATGACAAGTCATGCCATAAAGTAGACTCGATAGAAGATATACTAAAAAAAATGAAAATGAGAATGATATGCACCTAGATGCGAATGGAAATGATTCCATAAGATGGGAAGTGTTGGATTTGACCTTTGAGAAAAGGTAGGAAAAGACGGTTTAGATTAATATATCATTTGCACTAACAATTAGATGCGTGGTATTTTTCAAATGAGAAAAATAAAATTTGCATGTGATCCTAATAGGATTGTGGGCGAATATCTCTAACAGGGTTGAGGTAACGAAGTTCTAGAATTCTAGTTTTGGATGAGTTAGAGATGATTTGGTGTATGAAGGATTTTGTGTGATTGTGTAGTTTATACACATTGGGTATAATGATTGTGAGGATTGAAGGTTATTGAACTAACTATCACTATCAAGAGTGAAGGATAGTTGTGAGGTTTGAGTGTAATGATCAATGGGTTGAAGGTTCTTAAACTAAATATCACTGTCAAGAGTGAAGTTTAGTTGTAAAGGTTGAGTGTGATGATGAATGATATTAATGTGAGGTTTGATGTGAGGGTTGAAGATGTTTGTATAGAACAAATATCTATGTGGTCACAAAGAGTAGAGGTTAGGAAGCTAGAACCGATTGTGGTTTTGTGACTGAGGTTTTGCTAAGTAGTGGGTACTTAGGAGGTGAGTGTTTAGTAGAGAAATCTAGGGAATAAGAACCACATTTGTGTATTCTTGCGAGTGTTTGGTGAAGGAATATATGAGTGTGTTTTCGCTCCCCCTTAATCGATGACCATCCGGACATGATGTGTTGGAAAAAGAATAATTAAAAAAACAATAAAAAAATAAAAAAAGAGGAAAACAAATGTTGACGGAAGCTATGAGGTTAGTGACATCATGAAAAGTGGTGGATAACATACAATAAACTTCACCTTTGAAGTCACGTAGCTCTTCTCAATCATTGTGAATATTCATAGAGCATTCATATGATGAGGCATGTGATTACATGGAAATGTGCTAAGGGTTATGAAGAGAGAATCTTCAAGGTTGTGGAGTTGGTGATGGGGTTTTTGTAGAGTTATCTTTGCTAGAAGAAACTATGTTGATGAAGAAGGGTTATCTCAATTTATCCTAGCGTTTCTTCGCTTGAAGTGTGTGGAAGATGAGTGGGATGCGGAAGCATTGGTAGTGTAGAACGAAGGTTGAGAATTGTAGATAAGTTGAGAAGATGATGGATACGGAAGTAAACAAACATATGGTGTGTTTAGTACCATGCGGAAGTGAAAGGGGAAAAAGCTAAGGAATCAGAAGATAGGCATAATCTATTCAGATAGGAGACGGTTTTGGTTCAAGACTACAGCGAGTGGGTTTTGATAGTGCTTTTGAAACTGTGAGAATTATAAATTATCTTAGCAGATAACGGTCCAATGGTACCGTTAAATTTAGCGGTACCGTCCCCTATTTAAGGGTACCGTGACCTGCTGAGGTCAGTTTTGACCCATAATTTGATTATCTACAAAACAATTTCACATATGTTGTGATTTTTCTAGACCTTAGATTTAAGGAATTTGTACCAAATAAATTCTTTTATGAATGAATCCAACGGGATTCGATGAATGTTGATCGAGAACGAGAGATGACATTTAATTGCATCTCGCAAATTAAATATAATTTAATTTCGCAAATTAAATATAATTTAAATATTTCGAATGAAATATTTATGTTGTCATTGGAAGCTTGAGAGGATTTGACTCTAATCTAGAGAGGTTTTAGACACACATAAATCAACGATTTGAGAGGATCTAACGAATAAATCTCGCTGATTTAGTGAGACTTTTAGACATGATGAAAGAATCTATATCTAATAAATTCTTTGAGGGATAAATCCAACAGGATTTGAAACAAGATTATTGACAATAGAGATGACTTTAATATTTCCAAGGAAATACTTAAATAGTCATTAGACGTGACTCAAATGATGACTTCAACATTTCCAATGAAATATTTAAATAATCATTAGACGACATTTAGGGGATGTTTTGAACACACGTAAACTATGAAATTTACGGAATGTGTTCCATCATTCCTAGACCTAAGCGTAAGTAGTTGAATGGTTCACATTTGAGAGGTTTGGATGTTTCCTTTCTGGATGTTGTCGCAAAGGGGATGATGATGGATTTCGATGTGCTCACGCGAGTGTTGCACGGGGTTTTGAAAGGCGTAAAGCAAGGCCTATGGTGCTGATTCGCAGCAGGGTTTAGGATATAAAAGAATGAAGTATTTTACTGACACAATGGTGGTAAATAGGTGAGTGAGACTCAATTTGGAACATAGGGATGGCTTCAAGTTGATTGAGGTTTGGTGTTCTTAGGGTGATTGATGGGATTTTTGGGATGAATATCCATTGTTGTTGTGGTATCGCTGCACGTCGGTAGGTGATAAAGATTGATGACGAAAAAGAAAAGACTCAAAAATATCAATCTTTGTATAGGCATATTGCCCATTTTTCGAAAGACATAGAGTATCAACATACTCTTGGCAAGATAGGATGATACGTTTATTTTCTATCCTAAAACCGATGGATAAGTTTGATCCTCATTATCTATGAGGTAAGCTTGACGACAAAACATGATGACAAACCTATGAGGATAAGAGGAACTAACGGAAATGAATATACTTGGTCTTAAGAAGTGTATATTCACACGAGGATGAAAGGAACTACGAATCACTTATGTAGTAACTCGTGAGTCCTTTGTCACCCGAAGGATGATGTTAGCTTTTAGCTTTTGGAAGAGCATTTTAACATATGTTGTTAAAAGGCTTGAATATGATGTTTCGGAAATGACATTTAACAATTGCAATCGCAAGTTAAACTTACTTGAATATTTCAGATGAAATATTAAGTTGTCAAACCTACTCCGAGTTCTACTAGGTTTGTATCTAACCTCCCCTTGACAAAAGGGTGTATCACTTGGAAGAAAGCGAAATGATGACCAAGGAATTAGGACAGTTTTGCGGCTACTTCAATTTTTAGATTTTGACACTAGTGTATGACTATATGACCTCTAAGAGTTTATAGGAATATGCATATCTAATTCATTAAGTGTCAAAACAACATAGTGTAGGTGCACAAGAAAACCATCTAAAATGCACATAAGGAATAAATGCAAACATCATGCAAAACATGATAATCATTTAGCATTTGAGAGCATGTATCACACACACACACATACACACACATATATATATACACACACACATACACACACACACACACACACACACACACACATATTATATATATATATATATATATATATATATATATATATATATATATATCAAGAGATATTATATCAGAATATCTAATCGAAAGCAAAATCTTTCTAATAAACATGCATTCAATAATTAATCAAGTAATTACTGAGCATTAAGAAAGCATGAAGGCATTTAATCATATCTCAAAAGAACATGTTATCACTTTGAAACACATATGTGGGATGCAAGTAATCTAGGTTTCCTAAGAAGGATCCTAATTACTACTTGTTCAAAATGAAATCCTAATGGGAGATAAAGTTCACCGATGTAAACTATCTTTAGTCAAATGTAGGAATGGAAAATTTTCAAGTTAGAGAATGAGTATGAGACTATCAATAGTGGTGCTCAATTCAGGATAAACACGACCATTTTTATGGGTTATACCACGAATCTAACTTCTCTCCTGGAAGCAATTCAACCGTTAGGTCAAATTGAATTTCTAGTGCGATAGGTTCTCTAGTAGTCATTCTCATGTTAGAATAATTCAAATTCCTATATTTGCCTATCGAAGTATAGCGAAGATGATATTAACTTATTTCGCTAATACATGGCCTAATATGACTTAACTAACCATATTTTGAAAGTCGGTTAAGAAGATGACATGTCTTACACAATATCCTACCAATGGCAAGTACAATGTTTCAATCTTGTGTTTGAGATTTAGAGGTTATTGAGTTTAGATGGTGCATTTCATGATCTCTAGGACGACATCTTTGTTTGTTGAGCTGTTTATGAGCAAAGTTTACATATGTTGTTTGTTTGCTCGTGTTTGGTTTTTCGGAAATGACACATTCACTAATTTCATTGCAAAGTAAATTACTTGAATATTTCGGATGAAACATCCAAGTTGTCAATCCTACTTGGTTGTATATTTTATGCATTTTTTAAACATATTAGTTTAATGTTTGGAACACAACCATTAGACAAGAAGACTCAATATGACATCTTCAACACAAGTGTGAGTTATAATCCGATGCATATGATTTTCATCTAGAGAGAACGTCATTATTTTCATAACAACCGAGTGTGATTGAGTATGTAGATTCAAGATAATATATTTTGTTATATTTTGATGTTATCTTGAAGCTAGACAAATAATGACTCCAATTTCATGTCCATACTCGAAAACTTGTTAATTAGATTCGATGATGATATCAATCATAATTTGAATAATGAATTGATATGTACTCGAAATCTTTCTTGACCCTCACGATCGCTCCTTTTAAAAAGAAAATAAAAATTTAAGAAATGTGTTCCATTTATTCTAATACTAGTTGTATGTGTGAGGTTAATGACATATTAACTTACTACTTCGAGATTGTCATTTATTTTTATGTGCGAAAAACTATTTATTATTAAGTATAATATTCTTAGTTTTCGACATATCCTGAGTATAAAACTAGTTATCTTAACCATTTTTATACACCATACATAAAATACTAAATATTTAAAACATTTTGTGTGTGTTTTATATCAATGCAAGTTTAATACATTTTCTTTTACTTAAATACTACTGTATTAATATGATCTTTTATCTTGTTTAAACAACCCATGGTCAAGCAAGGCAAGAAGATGTAATGTTTTAGAGATCATGTTACGGATTTAATGAAAGTGTTAAATATTTTGAGGTGATATATTTTTTACACTTAAACCTTTAAAAAAATAACTGTGTAAGACAATATCTTTCGGCTCACATGATCAACCAACTTAGTTTCCATTCCTAAGAAGGTTAATAAAGCATTTTAAAACTTGCAAGATGTCGAAAACACATATGCAAGAAAAGTGGTCTATGCCTATATACAATGCAAAATCAATTACGCAACTTAGTGCAAGAATCAATTATGCGACATGTTGTTACTTTAGTGAAAGCTGGCAGTCTTAAGGGAATTATTGAAGAAAGAAACTTGATTGTTGGGAATTATTGAAGAACACAATTGATAACTAACTTCGTATATTACTATTAAACTTTTACTAATATCACAATTGTTACTAACTTCACTAATATCACAATTGTTACTAACCACCATTGTGACCTTTAACACCAGAATGTCATAAAGGTACAGCTTCGCATCAAGAAAGAAAGAAACTGGCAGTCTTAACTAACTATGTAACCATGTCTGCCAGACTTAACTTAGTACTAGCAGTCTTAACTAACTCTAACAGACTTAACCATGTCACCAGCAGACTTAAGTCTGTTCTTCAATAATTCCCAACAATCAAGTTTCTTTCTTGATAAGCTGGCAGTCTTAACCACCAGAATGTGAAGAATACAAAACATGTTGTTACTATTAAACTGACCATACATTAAAACTTGATTGTTGAAGAAAGAAACTTTCTTTCGTATATTACTATTAAACTTTCACTAATATCACAATTCTTTCTTTCTTGATAATAAGCTGTCACCAGCTGACCGTACATGTGTTGCTTGCCTTCCAAGGTGTTCAAGAATGTGAAGAATAACCTTGTTAGTTAAGAAATGGTAACATAGTTAGAATGACCATACAGGTGTCTTCATATCAAAGCTGTACATATTGCTTTGATACCAATCCTCCCCTAACTTGATCTTCATGCGTCATGAACTTCAAGTTTCTTTCTTGATAAGCTTTCTGAGGATTGAACTATAATCTTTTGGAATTATTTTGAACTTTAACTCTTCTAATCATCACATCTGATCTTGTGCAACATCCTTTACTTCAGCAATCATTTCACCATCTGATCTTTGCAGCAACATTGACTATTTGTACATCAATTCATAAAGTTTCATACTATTCTCATCACTTCCAGGTGTGTTAACTCCTGTGCGAGGTGAATCATTAAAAATTAATGGATTTGATGTCTCTTTACCAGTTAGCCATTAACTCTGGAGAAGCCAATGTTTGGTGTAAAACCATGGTACATTGATAACCATTTCAACTCTTTGTACATGAAACATGGTGAGTTGAAATACCATATGATTTTTAGCAAATCATCAGCTATCAACGGATTTGGTTTGTCTTTACCAAAAGCCGTTTGCTTTTGGACTAGCCAATTCTTTGGTGGAATGCAGACCTCACCTTGGTAAATTGATAACCAGTTATGGATTTCCACAGCCTTTACCACAAGCCATACTCTTGTGGGCTAGCCAACTCTTCACTATCACAGATATGGTGAGTTGATTATCATACAATTTTTGGCAAATTGTCAGCCATAAACGGATTTGAGGTATCTTTACCAGAGCCGTTTGCTCTTGGATTAGCCAGTCCTTATGTGGATTAGACATGGTGGACTGATAACCATTTGTTGTGTTAGTGCAAAGCACCTTCACCAAGTGAGAAGTTCCATAAATCTCACTTATCAACTTAGAAATTTTTTTCAAACACCCCAAATTGCTTCCTTTTGGGATTGCATTTTAACTAATTCCAATAACTGATTACATACCTCATCTTCATTATTACCCAGAAGCTTCTTTTCTAGCATCTCCTTGCATACCCTTGGATGTAGAGGATATTCAACCTCTGCCAGCATGTATATGTGAGCACTCTGCAAAGTCAAACAATAAACCTGGCAGCTATCAAAATACCTCCATCTTACTATCTCTTGTTGATAGGGCAGCTTCCAAATCTTGTCAGTTCTTGATGGTTGATCAAACATGGTTTTTAAATCTCCCCAAAGAACTCTTTCAAATTCTTCTTCTGGTCTTTCATCTCCATATTTGATCATCATCAACTTGTACAGCTCCTTAAGATCATCTCTACTCAAATCATTTAATAAACCTGGAAAATTCACATACACAACCTCTGTATAATCTTCCCTGATTATTTTATAAGCTCCTTTCTTACCAGTTTTGATGATCTGCCAATTGACAATCTTGGCAGGCTGAGCTGAACTTTCAGGAATTGAACCCATGGTGAATTCCTCAGAAGAGGGTTCTTCTTCCTCTTGCACATCCTCCTTAGAAATTGATTTACCCTTCTTAGCTGCTCTCTTTCTTCTAGTCCACCTTATAATGGGCTTCTTAACTTCAACCTCTTCTTTTACAACCTCAGATACCTTTTGCCTTTTGAAACTTCTTCTAATAGAATCCTCATAGTCAATAGGCTTGTAGTTATGATCCCTTTCATAAGCTCTGAGATACATACCCTCAACCTCTTTATATGACATTCCTCTCATCTTTTCAAAAGTACAATGCATCATATTCTTCAAATATATCTTTGTATCAGACATCTTTTGCTGCTTTGTGAGTTTCTTGGTAGTACTTTTCCTCTTTTTTGTCTTTTTGATCTTTTACATCAAATCTCCAAGTGTGTCTGATTCCATTCTGGCATTCATGAATTCTACAAGCTTTGTTGCCCTTTCTTCAACTGTCACACTTGCATCAGCTTTGAGCTCTTCCAGCTTTGACTTAAGTCAGCATCATCTTCAATCAGAGACATGTATGGATCATCATTAAATTCCTATTGCAGCTTCTTTGCAAGTAGTTCATCCCTTTTCTTTATCTCTTCAAGCTTTGTCTGCTCAGCTGCTTCTTCAGCTTGAATCCTTGCAATCTCAGCCAAACTTTCTTCTTCTTCTCTGAGTTGCTTCTTTGATTTCTTAGGCTGAGGAGTTTCTTCAAGTATCTGCTTGCCTTCTCTATGAGTTGCAGCAGACTTATCATAACCAGACTTATCTTCAGCAGACTTAACTTTATTAGACTTATCACCACCAGAATTTAACTTTCTCTTTCTCAGCAGACTTAACTGTATCCTCATCAGAATTAACCTCTTCTGTCACCAACTTCCTTCTTAGACTTCTCTTCTTCTTCTCTTGAATATGACTAAGAGTCTTGGCTAAGGTTTCTGCTACCTCCAATTCTTCAGGACTAATCTCAGTACCACTTTTTGATTTTGCTTTTGCAGGAGTTTGAAATATTTCTTCTTCACCCAAATTCCTCCCCTGTTTGGAAGAATTTTCTTCTTTAGCACCCTCTGTATCACTGAAAGCAACCCCTTTATCCTTCATAACCTTCTCCATCTTCTTGACCTTTCTGACCAAGGTCACAATGGCTGTACCCATGGTTTTATTTGCCTTCTCCAATCCTTCAAAACTGGTTACGATGAATGTTTCAAACTGTTGTTTGAGAACAACTTTCTGCATCTTCTTCGAATTAGTATTCCCTCCAAACCTTGTTCTGATTGCTTCCCAAATCTCCTTAGCATCATCCATTCCATGAAATCTTATTAAGTGCTCCTTGGGAAGAGCCATAAGTAAGATGGTTCTTGCTTTCCTTTCCTTCTCCACAACATGAATCTCTGCAGCAGAGACTGGTGGAAGCACTCTAACAACCCCATCCTTACCAACCGAGATACTCTTCTTTGAGTTTCCATTTTGAATCACCTTCTATACATCATTATCAATGTACTCAAGGTAATGCTCCATCTCCATAGCCCAGATATCATACTCCTGCTTTTTTAGAATTGGGAGTTTGATGTTTGAGATAGTGGTTGTTGCAGGAATGTTTTGTTGTTGTTGTTTAGGTCTACTGGTGTCTGATGCATCATCATCATGATTCAAAACTTCATCATCACTAATATGAGTAGAGTACTCATCATTGGCTTGTTGAGACATTATGCAAGATTTTTGAGTGAATGAGTGTTTGTGGTTTGTGTTTCTTCTTACTCAGAGTCCCTCTATTGGCTTTGATACCACTTGTAGGTCCACGGTTTATGGATCTAAGTAGCCTTTGTAAGACAATAGATAGCTTGAATAAATCCAAATTAATCTATGTGAGAAACTCTTAACAGTGAATTGATTGTTAATGCAGAGTCTTAACAAGCAATGAGTATGAAGAAAACAATTGATAACTAACTTCGTATATTACTATTAAACTTTCACTAATATCACAATTGTTACTAACTTCACAATGCCAGAAAGAAAGAAACTTGATTGATGGGAATTATTGAAGAACAGACTTAAGTCTTAAGGGTTAAGACAGCCAGAATTATTGAACAAAATGTTTTCACTAATATCACATGTTGTTAGTAATAGTTAAGTCTGTTTATGTTATCAGAATAGTTAGTTAGCTATATATTAGGAAAGGATATAGTCGTATTAGCTATCTTATTAGAATATATGTTTATCCTTTCACACGTTTTGAAATATTAGGGTTTCCTAAGAGTATAAAGGAACCCTACGGCATTGTGAAGTTAGTAAGTATTGTGATATTAGTGAAAGTTTAATAGTAATATACGAAGTTATTTATCAATTGTGTTCTTCATACTCATTGCTTTTTAAGATTCCGCATTAACAATCAATTCACTGTTAAGAGTTTCTCACATAGATTAATTTGGATTTATTCAAGTTATCTATTGTCTTACAAAGGCTACTTAGATCCATAAACCGTGGACCTACAAGTGGTATCAGAGCCTATAGAGGGACTCTGAGTAAGAAGAAACACAAACCACAAACACTCATTCACTCAAAAATCCTGCATAATGTCTCAACAAGCCAATGATGAGTACTCTACTCACATTAGTGATGATGAAGTTTCGAATCATGATGATGATGCATCAGACACCAGTAGACCTAAACAACAACAACAAAACATTCCTGCAACAACCACTATCTCAAACATCAAACTCCCAATTCTGAAAAAGGAGGAGTATGATATCTGGGCTATGGAGATGGAGCATTACCTTGAGTACATTGATAATGATGTATGGAAGGTGATTCAGAATGGAAACTCAAAGAAGAGGATCTCGGTTGGTAAGGATGGGGTTGTTAGAGTGCTTCCACCAGTTTCTGCTGCAGAGATTCATGCTGTGGAGAAGGAAAGGAAAGCAAGAACCATCTTACTGATGGCTCTTCCCAAGGAGCACTTAAGAAGATTTCATGGAATGGATGATGCTAGGGAGATTTGTGAAGCAATCAGAACAAGGTTTGGAGGGAATACTAATTCGAAGAAGATGCAGAAAGCTGTTCTCAAACAACAGTTTGAAACATTCACCGTAACTAGTTCTGAAGGATTGGAGAAAGGGTATGACAGATTCCAACATCTCCTCTCACAGTTGGAAGCTCATGGTGCTGCTGTATCTAATGAAGATGCAAATCATAAGTTTCTCAGATCTTTGCCAAAAGAATGGTCAAATGTGGCAATGAACATGAGAATGAAAGAAGATGTTGACACTTTGTCCATTGATGATTTGTACAACAATCTTAGTGTCTTTGAACATGACATCAAAGGTGCTTCAAAGGCATCTTCAAGTGCTGCTAATGTTGCTTTTGTCTCCCAAAGCAAGAGCAGTACTAGCAAGGTTAATTCTGGTGGTTTTAATTCTGGTGTCTATGAAACTTCTTCAAGCAATACGAGAGAAAGAGAAGTTCCTGTTGGTTTTGCTGATGAAGTCGTCTACTCACTCTTTGCTAAAAGGTCAGAAGAGAAGGACCTCATTAGTGAAGATCTTGAACAGATAAATGATGTAGACATTGAAGAGATGGACATAAAGTGGCAGATAACAATGATTACTCTTAGAGTGAAGAAGTTCTACAAGCAAACTGGAAGAAATATCAGATTTGATGGGAAGACAACAGTTGGTTTTAATAAGAAGAATGTTGAATGCTATAGGTGTCACAAAACTGGTCACTTTACTAGGGAGTGCACAACAAAGGTGACTACTGATAAGAAGAAGAAGAAGGATTCATAATTTCAAGAAGAAGACAAGCAGGAGAAGAATCAAATGGGCATGTTGACTTTGGAAGCTGGTGCTGTTAACTGGGGAGAACACACAGAGGAAGAAGAAGAACCAAATCATGCATTCATGGCTATTGGCTCTAGTACTGAGGTATCCTTGTGTTCCAAAACTTGCATAAAATCATATAATAGTCTTAAAACATTGTGTGATGAATAAATGCAACAAATAGGTGACCAGGAAGCTAAAATACTTGCTTATACAAATGCTGTTAAGACCTTAGAAGCTCAAATTGTCACTTATCAAAAACAGCAATCAACCTTAAATGAAAAGCTTACATTTCAAGCAAATGAAATCTATGAAAAAGATGAAAAGCTTAAAAGATATAGGAGAATTGGAATGAAAGCTGTAAAAGATAGGGATGCATTACAGAAAAGAGTAGACTCATGGACTAAGTCTGCTAAAAATCTGGATAGATTAATAGAGTCTGGTATGCAAAATTGGTCTAGGATATGAAATAAAATCAGATAGTGAGATTTTAAGTTATGAGAAAGAAATGGAAAGAACTATGTTCATCAGTAGAGATGATGACTTTGTTGGCAAACATGTATACAATAGATTCTCAAAAACTGATAACTTCAAAGGAGTTCCACCTCCATTAAATGGAGATTACACTCCTAAACCAGCGAATGATCTTGATGATTCTTTGTTTGTTTATGGTAAAAAGGGACCTCAAAAGCCTAAAGCAAGTATCTCAGATGATAAATCCAGTGAGTATTCTACCTGTCAATCTAATGACAGTGAAGGGTCCATTGGAAATGTCTCTGAGCATTCTGAATCAGAACCAGAAAATGTACCAAAAGAGGTGTCTAAGTCCAAACCTGTTAAGACTAGTGAACCAGTTGTGTCTGCACCAAAACCTATAACAGTTGAACCTAGTTGTGTCTCACACAAAAAAACTCCTAGGCAACATGTTAAAAGTCAAGAGTCACCCAAGGTTGATAGAATGAAAAGAGAGTTAGGGAAAGGTTACTCTTTTGGCCCAAAAAGATGTTTTGTTTGTAGTAGCCTCAGTCATTTAATTAAAGATTATGATTTTCATGAAAAGAGAATGGCTAGAGAGGCTGAGCTTAAGAAACAAAGAAGTGTTAATACTGGTAATGTGATGGCCAAACCAGTGTGGAATAATGTAAACAGAGCTAATCATGCAAATCAATTTATTCCTAGACCAATACAAGTTAATGCTGGTAGATCACATATTAATTCTGTAAGGACAAATGTTAATACTGGTAGGCAAAATTTTAATTCTGGGCAAAAAGTTAATTCTGTTAAGCCCAAAGTTAATTCTGGGTATGTTGATGCATTTAGACCCAGAAAACCAGTTGTTCATAGACCACAGGTGAACAAATTCAATCAAAGAAATAATTTTTCTAAATCACACTCACCTGTGAGGAGACCCATTGTTAAAAATACAACAAAAATGTCAAATTCTAATGCTGTAAAGGGAAATGGGGGGGGTCTGCTATTAAGGCCTTAGCATGTTGGTCTTGGGATCCATTTCAGAATGAACTTACTTATAAATCCCAAAGCAACAGTGGATCATGTTCATATAAGACTTACAAATATGCTGATCCACAAGGCAGACCCAAGCATGCTCAGGCCTGGGTCCTTAAGAGAAACTAATTTCTCTTCTTTATGTGCAGGATCATCCACTCAAGAACATGGGAGATAGAGGCATATTTGATAGTGGGTGCTCTGGGCACATGTCTGGTAACAAGGATCACCTAAAAGATTTTGAAGAATTCAAAGGAAGTTATGTTACTTTTGGAGGTAGCAAAGGCTACATTACTGGTAAAGGTAGAATAGTTGTTGGCAATTTAGAATTTGATAATGTATCTTTTGTGAAAGAACTTGGGCAATTTAATCTTTTATCAATATCACAAATTTGCGATAAGCAGCATAAGGTGCTTTTTACTGAAACTGAATGTTTTGTGTTGACTTCTGACTTTAAGATGCCTGATGAAAGTCAGATACTCCTAAAAGTCCCTAGACAACACAATATGTACAACTTTGATATGAAGACACCTGATCCTGCAAAATGTTTTTCCTGTTTGATTGCAAAAGCCACTATTGATGAATCTAAATTGTGGCATAGAAGATTGGGTCATATAAACTTTAAGAACCAAAACAAACTTGTGAAGAATAACCTTGTAAGAGGTTTGCCTTCCAAGGTGTTCAAGAATGACCATACATGTGTTACTTGTCATAAGGGTAAACAGCATATGGCTTCATGTAAGGCTAAATTAGAAAGGACCATCACTAAGCCTTTACACACCTTGCATATGGATCTCTTTGGCCCTACTTCTGTGCAAAGTATAAATCATGCTAGTTATTGCCTTGTCATTACTGATGATTGCACTAGATTTTGTTGGGTATTCTTTATGTCTAAAAAGGATGAAACCACTGGCTTACTTCAAACTTTCATTAGGCAGATAGAAAACTAGCTCAATCATAAGGTTAAGATCATTAGATAAGATAATGGCACATAGTTTAAGAATAGAAGTATGCTTGAATTTTGTGGTAACAAGGGAATAAAACAAGAGTATAGTAGTGCTAGAACTCCACAACAAAATGGAGTTGCTGAAAGAATGAACAGGACCCTAATTGAGGCAGCTAGGACTATGCTACCAGACTCACTTTTACCAACCACTTTTTGGGCTGAAGCAGTCAATATTGCTTGCTACATATTTAATAGGGTAAGAGTGACTAAACCTCAGAACAAAACTCCTTATGAGCTTTTATTTGGCCATAAACCAGTTATTAGCTACATAAGACCTTTTGGGTGCCATGTTACCATTCTAGATACTCTTAGTGTGCTTGGCAAGTTTGAAGGAAAATCTGATGAGGGGTTCTTAGTAGGATATTCACTAAGCAGTAAAGCCTTTAGGGTATACAACTTAGTGACAAAAAGGGTAGAAGAGAATCTCCATGTTGACTTTCTTGAGGAGAAACCTAATGTGAAAGGAATAGGTTATAGGTGGATGTTTGATATTGATTATCTAACTGACTCTATGAATTATATTCCTATTTCTATGGAGAATCAAGCTAACCCTCATGCAGGTTCCAAAGAAGTAACTAACGATGCAGGTACTCAAGTTGCTTCTGATGCAAATGATTCTGAGCAAGAAGAAGAGAATGAGGAACTCATTGTTGTTCCCACAACAATGGTCAAGTCTAATGCAACTTCTAGTGACACAAGGAAATCTTCTACAAAGAAGAAGGAGACTGTTTCTAAGCCTCAAGGACAAGGGAAAGAGGCTTCTTCTACAAATGTTTTAGAAGATGTTCTATCTTTCAGAGATGAATTGAATGAATTGGCTGACAAGCATCTTGGAAAGAAGGCTACCAGTACTAACTCAGTTAATTCTGGTAGTAATTCAGTTAATTCTGCTCAGTCTGATCCTACTCAAGTTGATGTTTTTGATAATTATGAGATGCCCGAGCTTGAAATCTTTGATAAGCCAAGTGAAGGAATCTTTGATGAAGCTTCTTATGATGATGAAGGAGTGATTATTGATTTCAACAACTTACCCACAGAAGTGGATGTAAGTCCAACTCCTACACTTAGGATTCACAATATTCATCCTAAAAGTCAAATACTTGGTGATCCTAAGTTAGCTGTTCAAACTAGAAGCAAAGTGCAGAAACAATCAGAAGCTCATGCACTTTTAAGTTTTGTCAAGAAGCAGCAAAGGAATAATCACAAAGATCAACAATATTGTCTGTTTGCATGTTTCCTTTCTCAAAAAGAACCTACCAAGGTTTCTGAAGCTTTAGAAGATGAGAGTTGGGTGGAAGCAATGCAAGAAGAGCTCTTGCAGTTTAAGTTGCAAAAGGTATGGGTTCTTGTAGATCTACCAAGTGGAGCAAAAGTAATTGGCACAAAGTGGGTCTTCAGAAACAAGAAGGATGAAAGAGGAGTAGTGGTCAGAAATAAGGCAAGGTTGGTGGCCCAAGGATACAGACAAGAGGAAGGGATAGACTATGATGAGGTTTTTGCACCTGTGGCTAGAATTGAAGCTATCAGGTTATTTTTGGCCTTTGCATCCTACATGGGATTCATAGTTTATCAAATGGATGTCAAGAGTGCTTTTCTATATGGAACTATAGAAGAAGAGGTGTATGTTCATCAGCCTCCTGGTTTTGTTGATCCTGCTCATCCCAAGAAGGTTTACAAAGTCATCAAAGCTTTGTATGGTTTACATCAAGCTCCTAGAGCTTGGTATGCTACACTCTCCAAATTCCTTGAGGAGCATGGGTACAAGAGAGGTGTGATAGACAAGACCTTGTTCATTAAAAGGAACAAGAAGGACATCATTCTAGTGCAAGTGTATGTAGATGATATCATTTTTGGTTCCACAAAAAGGTCTTGGTGTGAAGAATTTGAGGCATTAATGAAAGGCAGATTTCAGATGAGTTCAATGGGTGAGCTCACATTCTTTCTTGGGCTGCAAGTAAAGCAAAAGGAAGATGGACTTTTCATTTCTCAAGACAAGTATGTTGCTGAGATGCTGAAGAAGTTTGATCTTGCAAGTGTAAAGACTACAGTCACACCAATGGAGAACAAGGTGCCATTAACAAAAGATGAGGATGCTGATGATGTGGATGTGTACCTATACAGATCTATGATAGGTTCCTTTATGTATCTAACTGCCTCTAGGCCTGATATTATGTATGCAGTTTGTGCTTGTTCTCGTTTTTAGTTTACTCCCAAGACTTCACATCTTCATGCTGTGAAGAGGATCTTTAGGTATCTAAAGGGCAAACCAAATTTGGGCCTTTGGTATCCTAGAGAGTCATCATTTGATCTAGAAGCCTATTCAGATAGTTACTATGCTGGAGCCAGTCTTGACAGGAAATCCACAACTGGAGGTTGTCAATTTCTTGGTAGAAGATTGATTTCCTAGCAATGCAAGAAACAGACTATTGTGGCTACATCAACAACTGAAGTTGAGTATGTAGCTGCTGCAAATTGCTGTGGACAAGTCTTGTGGATTCAGAATCAGATGCTGGATTATGGTTTGAATTTCATGAATACTATAATTCAAATTGATAATGAAAGTACTATCTTTATAGTTAAGAACCTAGTGTATCACTCTAAAACTAAACACATAGAATTAAGGCATCACTTCATAAGGGATTGCTTTGAAAAGAAATTGATTAGGGTGGAAAAGATACACATAGACTTTAATGTGGCTGACCTATTGACCAAAGCTTTTGATGGACCTAGGTTCAATTTCCTAGTGGTTAATATTGGAATGGTAAACCCATAGCTACATTTAAGGGGAGGTTAAATGTATAGTTTGTATAATAAAACTAGTACTTAGTAGTTTTAATTCTGGTAGAAGTTAAATCTGGTAGCTTTAGAGTTAATTCTGGTAGTTAGTAAGTATTAGTTCTGCTTGCAATATGTATATTTTCTTAGTTTTAGACTAATTTTTCCAGGAAAAGCATGGATTGGTGGTGATTGGAAGCCTTGCTAGTGATTTTTATGTGTGTTTGTCTGGTATTTTTGTTAAGTCTGGTGCGTTTTTATTAAGCCTGGTTGACCCAAAGTTAAGTCTGGTAGTGTTAAAAAAATGTAATTAATTTTTTACCGTTAGTTCTGGTCGTACACTTAATGATTTTCCTGTTTAAATAATACCGTTGCTATTTTTTTGGGGAAAAGAGGTATATATGGATAAAATTTTATTCATTTTTCATATTTATCCATTATTTACTTCTAATTTTAAAATCTTTATTATCGACCAAGATCACTATGTTTTAACAACTAGTACAAAACCCTAATTCGCCAGTCAACCTGTACTTACGACTTCTCTATGGCTCAACTCAAGTATTGTGACAAGCACAACCAAGTGGGTTTCTTAAAGAAACCAAACAAGAGTGAAGGTTTCGAACAGATAGTTGATTTTTTGAAAGGCTCTCATCTCAGGTATGCCTTAACACATAATCCAACTATCTATGATTCCCTAGCCAAACAGTTTTGGGGGACTACTACCTCCGAAACTCTTGCTGATGGGACTATACATTTAAGGGAAACCATTGATAACCATTAATTTTCTATCTCTGAAGCATCCATTAGAAGTAGTCTTAAACTGGATGATGCTTCAGGGGAAACTATGTTATCAAATAATATGATTTTAGAGGGTATGGGTAACATTAGATACCCCACTGATGGTGGTTTCACTTTTTAGAAAAGTCATTTTTCACCACAGTGGAAGTTTTTTTATCCATCATTTGCTATACTGCCTAAATCCCAAGAGTGGTGGAAGCAATATTGCTTCTGCTTTGATATGTCTTTCACTTGGCAAGGCTTTTAATTTTTCAAAACTAATCTTTGATGGCATGGTACCAAATGTCAACAGTAAGCACAAGTTTTTAATGTACCCTCGTTTTCTTCAAATGGTGTTGGAATTTGAAACTGAGAACAAACTGCAGACTTATTTGTGTATAGCCTTTAAGGACAAAATTTTTAATAATATGAAAAGGGGTTTTCAGGGGGCTCATAGACCATTATTGCCTGCTATGTTGCCTGCTACTACTAACATTGCAGGTACATCATCAACTGGAAGAGTTGCCCACTCCCCATCACCCACAACTGAGGAGCAAACCCAAGATGTCCCTAGATCACCTACACCACCACCTAGATCACCTACACCACCACCTAGGTCCCCTACACCACAACCACCATCACCTACACCTCCACCACCTTCACCTCAACAAACCCAAGTTCCAAGTCCAACACATGAGGAGGAATCAACTCCAATGTCTGTGGATGCTGTTATACAGTTGGTTCCTCAATTAGTTCAAAGGATATCTGTTTTGGAGAAGGCAAATAAAACCATGGGTACAGCCATTGTGACCTTGGTCAGAAAGGTCAAGAAGATGGAGAAGGTTATGAAGGACAAAGGGGTTGCTTTCAGTGATACAGAGGGTGCTGAAGAAGAAAATTCTTCCAAACAGGGGAGGAATTTAGGTGAAGAAGAAATATTTCAAACTCCTGCACAAGCAAAATCAACAAGTGGTACTGAGATTAGTCCTGAAGGATTGGAGGCAGCAGAAACCATAGCCAAGACTCTTAGTCAAATTCAAGAGAAGAAGAAGAGAAGGCTAAGAAGGAAGTTGGTGACAGAAGAGGTTAATTCTGATGAGGATACAGTTAAGTCTGCTGAGAAAGAGAATGTTAATTATGGTGGTGATAAGTCTGATAAAGTTAAGTCTGCTGAAGATAAGTCTGGTGATGATAAGTCTGCTGCAACTCATAGAGAAGGCAAGCAGATACTTGAAGAAACTCCTCAGCCTAAGAAATCAAAGAAGCAACTCAGAGAAGAAGAAGCAAGTTTGGCTGAGATAAAGAAAGGGGATGAACTACTTGCAAAGAAGCTGCAAGAGGAATTTAATGATGATCCATACATGTCTCTGATTGAAGATGATGTTGAACTTAAGTCAAAGCTGGAAGAGCTCAAAGCTGATGCAAGTCTGACAGTTGAAGAAAGGGCAACAAAGCTTGCAGAATTCATGAATGCCAGAATGGAATCAGACACACTTGGAGATTTGATGGAAAAGATCAAAAAGACACAAAAGAGGAAAAGTACTACCAGTACTACCAAGAAACTCACAAAGCAGCAAAAGATGTCTGATATGAAGATATATTTGAAGAATATGATGCATTGTACTTTTGAAAAGATGAGAGGAATGTCATATGAAGAGGTTGAGGGTATGTATCTCAGAGCTTATGAAAGGGATCATAACTACAATCTTATTGACTATGAGGATTCTATTAGAAGAAGTTTCAAAAGGCAAAAGGTATCTGAGGTTGTAAAAGAAGAGGTTGAAGTTAAGAATCCCATTATAAGGTAGACTAGAAGAAAGAGAGCAGCTAAGAAGGGTAAATCAATTTCTAAGGAGGATGTGCAAGAGGAAGAAGAACCCACTTCTGAGGAATTCACCATGGGTTCAATTCCTGAAAGTTCAGCTCAGCTTGCCAAGATTGTCAATTGGCAGATCATCAAAACTGTTAAGAAAGGAGCTTATAAAATACTCAGGGAAGATTATACAAAGGTTGTGTATGTGAATTTTCCAGGTTTATTAAATGATTTGAGCAGAGATGATCTTAAGGAGCTGTACAAGTTGATGATGATCAAATATGGAGATGAAAGACCAGAAGAAGAATTTGAAAGACTTCTTTGGGGAGATTTAAAAACCATGTTTGATCAACCATCAAGAACTGACAAGATTTGGAAGCTGCCCTATCAACAAGAGATAGTAAGATGGAGGTATTTTGATAGCTGCTAGGTTTATTGTTTGACTTTGCAGAGTGCTCACATATACATGCTGGCAGAGGTTGAATATCCTCTACATCCAAGGGTATGCAAGGAGATGCTAGAAAAGAAGCTTCTGGGTAATAAGGAAGATGAGGTATGTAAACAGTTATTGGAATTAGTTAAAATGTAATCCCAAAAGGAAGCAATTTGGGGTGTTTGAAAGATTTTTCTAAGCTGATAAGTGAGATTAATGGAACTTCTCACTTGGTGAAGGTGCTTTGCACTAACACAACAAATGGTTATCAGTCCACCATGTCTAATCCACATAAGGACTGGCTAATCCAAGAGCAAACGGCTCTGGTAAAGATACCTCAAATCCGTTTATGGCTGACAATTTGCCAAAAATTGTATGATAATCAACTCACCATATCTGTGATAGTGAAGAGTTGGCTAGCCCACAAGAGTATGGCTTGTGGTAAAGGCTGTGGAAATCCATAATTGGTTATCAATTCACCAAGGTGAGGTCTGCATTCCACCAAAAAATTGGCTAGTCCAAAAGCAAATGGCTTTTGGTAAAGACAAACCAAATCCGTTGATAGCTGATGATTTGCTAAAAATCATATGGTATTTCAACTCACCATGTTTCATGTACAAAGAGTTGAAATGGTTATCAATGTACCATGGTTTTACACCAAACATTGGCTACTCCAGAGTTAATAGCTAACTGGTAAAGAGACATCAAATCCATTAATTTTCAATGATTCACCTCTCACAGGAGTTAACACACCTGGAAGTGATGAGGATAGTATGAAACTTTATGAATTGATGTACAAATAGTCAATGTTGCTGCAAAGATCAGATGGTGAAATGATTGCTGAAGTAAAGGATGCTGCACAAGTTCAGATTTGATGATGTGAAGAGTTAAAGTTCAAAATAATTCCAAAAGATTAGAGTTCAATCCTCAAGAAGCTTATCAATGAAGAAACTTGAAGTTCATGGAGCATGAAGATCAAGTTAGGGGAGGATTGTTGGGAATTATTGAAGAACAAACTTAAGTCTGCTGGTGACATGGTTAAGTCTGTTAGTGTTAGTTAAGACTGCCAGTACTAAGTTAAGTCTGGCAGACATGGTTACATAGTTAAGTCTGGTCATTAGTAATAGTTAAGTCTGTTTATGTTATCAGAATAGTTAGTTAGCTATATATTAGGAAAGGATATAGTCGTATTAGTTATCTTAGTAGAAGATATGTTTATCCTTTCACACGTTTTGTAATATTAGGGTTTCCTAAGAGTATAAAGGAACCCTACGGCATTGTGAAGTTAGTAACAATTGTGATATTAGTGAAAGTTTAATAGTAATATACGAAGTTAGTTATCAATTGTGTTCTTCATACTCATTGCTTGTTAATATTCGGCATTAACAATCAATTCACTTTTAAGAGTTTCTCACATAGATTAATTTGGATTTATTCAAGTTATCTATTGTCTTACAAAGGCTACTTTGATCCATAAACCGTGGACCTACAAAGAAGTCTAGTCTAAGTCCTATTGACTCATAAACCGAGATACTAATAATCAACACATAGCAACAAGGCATGTAAAACGCTTGTAATTATCGATATAATTAGCTCAACTAAAGATAACTATAAGCACTCAAAAATATTAGCTAATAATACTAAGACACAAAGAAAAACAAATAACCATTTAGCGTAACACACAAAAATACTTATCGCCATTTTGTGTATTAATTATAACAATGTATACTAAGCTTGGTTTTATTTGAAAATAAATTAGTTTCCACCCCATTTCAAAACTAGATCAAGCTCAATACTTTGAATATATAAATACATCAACATGCGATGTTCTCTTTGTAATTTGACCAAAAATTTGCGCAATCGGCATGACCAGAAAAGACTCTGTGTTACGAATCAAGACTCTCATAAATTTTACTTTACAATCAATTCATAAAAGTATTTTTAAATGAAAGTAGACTTAATTACGTTTAAAAAAATAGGTGGCACGACTCCTACGGACTTACGGTTTATTTTATACGAATTTATGAAAATGACCCAATTCTGAAAACAGACAGACAGATGCACGGTACCTTTAAATACCTCACGGTACCATTAAATATAATGGTACCATCCTATATTTAGTGGTACCGTACACTGTTTTTACAGTTGTGTCTTAGACTTATTTTCTGTTTTAACGTAACGAAGAGATGTACAACTTAGTGAACCAGATACCGAACATATAGAATATGTTAAGCATCATTTCCATGTTTTAGGACTAAGAGAAATATTTACGAATATACTTTTACTACAAAACAAAGAATTGTCTCAAACGCGCGTTTCAAAATCGTATTATTTTACGACTTGTTTTAAGAATATTACCAGAAACTTGCAAACTCTATACTTTTATTTGTTTAACAAAACCTTCAAGCTAGTATGACAAAGTATACTTAACAACAAACCTTGTAAGTATTAACCAACTACATACTTTTCATATTAGGGAATATGTCACCCATTAGTAACCACGTTTCATTAGTGTTCTAATTTGATACCTCAAACTTTATACTAATCATAAAAACCATCAAAGTTTAAAAACTATTTCATTCTTATGTAATTTTATAAAATTAGTGTGCTTAAAGTATCCATCTATGCATTAACATGTTGTACATTAATTTTAAACAACCACCCCCTGAATTTAACTAATTCCAACCAACTTTATTGTAACACCCCTAAAATCGGGTCTAGCAGAAGCATACAAGTCACTGGGATGCTACTCAATTGGTATCACAACACAAGTATAAAGAACGGTTTTTACCTCAAACATTTAGAATACAAATCATTAACAAAAAGTGGTAAATTTACATTATTCTAAAGTAGTGCGGAAATAGGCCCATAAAATAAATTAAGCGGTCCCAACATATATAACAGAGTCGTCTATGACTATGCCCCTTGCCAAGCGCCTCCAGAAGTAAACTATCACCTTAAACCTGAAAATACATGTTAAAAGGGTCAGCTTACGCTGGTGAGTTCATAGGTTAATTTTAAAAATAGTATAGTTGAACCAAAAGGTTTTCGAGTTCAAATCATCATTCACAAACGAGTCAAGTCCAACGTAGGCTAACACTGCCTAAATCACAGTTCCAGAACCAAATCCGCAAGTAATATCATAGTCAAAGCATCTCGAACCATAAACAGTCATACAGATACTACACTCATATAGTGTTACGTAAGTTAACTATTACGCTGGCTAGGTCACGAAAGTCAAATCACAACAATAATTCCCTGTAGGTGCACACTACAAAAGTCTATAGGCATAGGAGTCCTTGGTAATAGGCACAAAGAGCCCTTGTTAATAGTTAGGCACAAAGAGCGCTTGTTAATAATTATCCTGCACTAATGCAGCTCATAACAATAACTCCGCACAATTGCAGACATGGAATAATAACCTTAGTCAGCTCGCGTAACAGTTTCATAAACAACAATCACAGTTTCAGGCCACATCAATAAACAGGTAAACACATAACACATTCAAGTAACCAGATCAGATATTTTAAACAAACAATACGTTTGAAAAAACAAATCACTTTTCAAGTAAAACAAGCATTGAGTTTAAGTAGAAATGAGTATGTATTCTCCCCCAAAATAGTTATAAAACTGGTAAAAGTAGGGGCCATGAACTCACCTTAGCCACAGCAATGCAAGATGACAATTGACACGACTGGCATCGAGGATGTAATACCCTAGGCAAATCCCACATCGGCTGTGGCCTGGAGAGATGCTGGGTTCATAAGATAACATTCGCCTACTCAGACCACAATATTGTCCGCTTTGCCCGCAGGCTCATGGCTTTGGTTTTGTGGCCTCATTTGAAGACTTCCCTGCAGGTCACCCAAGCCAGTACTACTCTCACATGAGCACGCTTAACTGCCAGTTCCTAAGAACCCCACTCGCAGTAGACCACAAAATGCGTTGTGTCATTGTAAGGTGAATGTTATCTTATGAACCCAACATCTCTCAATGTTATCTTATGAACCCAACATCTCTCCAGGCCACAGCCGATGTGGGATTTGCCTAGGGTGTTACAGAGGAGCAAAACACAATAGTCTCAAGACATACGGTACGACAGTTCCAAGATATACAGCACGATGGTACACGGAGGTACAAGCACAGCGGTACACAACGGTCAAGGATGTGCACAACCTAATACGTATACGGTTATCTCAAAATACTTCTCGAACAATAATAAAGTCAATAAAAGACAATGTGTCGTAGTTTTCATGGATTACTCGATTTCAAAAATTCATCAAAAGCTTAGTTTCAGCCTTTCATGTGGTGTGGTAAGAAAACATAGACTCGACATATAACTCACGCCAAAGAGAAAAGACATCGACATAGTTAAGAGAATACTGACGTGAATTCAAACCAATAAGACAAATCTAGAAGTTAACGACAAGTAAACACCTCAAATAAAATAAATCAGTTTGTACGTTTCAGTATTAACCCCGATATCCCAAGTAATTTTTATAAAACATAAACGTCTTATAAATGAAGATAAGTTTAACCAATAAAAACCAGTTTTCCCAAGTCGTCGTGACTTTAATTAACCAAATCTGAATTTACAATATTTTATAAGTTTTATGTTTCGTTATCATTCTCGTAATTATTAGTTTTGGGTTTATTGAATATTTTGTGTCCGGTCTGAGTCTAATATATTAAAGTCTTTTCGAGTTTAATATATTATGTCGTCTCAAGTCTCAAAATGTCCAATGAATCCATTATCTAATATCGTAAATCCGATAACGATCCATATTTGTCCAAACGTCCAAGTATAATAATCAAAATCCGTATTCAAATCCAAATCACGATTTCTATATAATCCGAAACGTACCAATGACTACGAGATTTAAAACGTTAGTCCGACAACAAGCTAAATTAAATTCCCGAACAAACAATATTTTAATTCTACTCATTTTAAAATCCATGTCCGACACATGCAAAATCCAGTGGGCTTTGGCCCCTTTATTAAACAAAATGCATCCATAGTTCATTTGTGGGAGTAGCCCATTATAAGACCAAACGAACCCTAATTCGACTGCTTATACCAACAAAACATAGCTAGTCTCATAACCAGCCACACCCTCTTGGGTGTTTGGCTCGGACCGAGACACCATTAAACACCCTCTTAGTCTTCCTACCGCGACACAACCACCATTCAAATAACCAAACCACAACGGACTCTTGTGAGTTTCTCGACTGGTAACAATGAGACGCAACAATGAAACTACATATATCAAATCCGAATCCATGACCAACAACAACAATAACCTCAGAATTAGCATAACCACATCAAATTTCAACTAGAATTAATTCTAAACATGAAACTGAGATACCAAACGGGTTTCTCAACTCGGGACTAACTATAGCACAAGATAGGTCTCGACCCGACCCGTTTTCAACCCGTAACCCAATAAACCAATCGGCTATGGCATCTAAACCGAGACTCAAGAAAAGTCAAACAAACACCATTTTAATCGAATCTTACTACACGAAACAATTAATAAAAACATGTTTTTATCCAGTTTATATATCACAAATTTATAACCTCGTTTCATAATTAGTTTTAAATCCACGAAAACCATAAAAACACCAATCGATTATCCAAAAACAATAAATAAAATCGGTTTATAAAAGGAACATCATGAGTGGTTTTACCATACCACTCGGGCGAACGAGGGAAAGGAGAAGAGAATGAGGTGGAGGAGGTGGAGGTGACGGCGATGGTGGGGGCTGGTGATTGTGGTAACTCGAACCAACAGTAAACAAAACTCTCGATCTATAACACCTTCGAATCTCACGGTTTTATACAAATGTTGACCATAAGTGGTGGTGGTAGCGCATTTTGGTGGCGGGGGTAGTTCTTGAAGCGCGTGTAGTGGTTAAATGGAGTAAGGAGATCACGAGAATGGGATTGGTGGTGGTGGTGTGGGGTGGCCAGAGATCATGGAGAGGGGGGAGGGGTTGGCGGCTGGATGAAGAGAGGGTAATAATACCCTAAAAGTGATTATAAGTATGTTTATATAGGGTAGGTTTAGGGTTGTGTAAACCCTAGGGCCAAAACTGCCAAAAATTAAAGTCTAGGGGTGGCGGGGTAAAATTACTGCGGGGACCATAGTTGTAATTTAGGCTATCTTTCTTGAAATGAGGCTCGGGGCTCGTTTAGACTAGTAAATGATAGATTCAAGACACGGGAATTTCGCCATTGCATTCAGAATAATTTTTCCAATAAAAACAACTATTCATACGCCTTGTTTCTCACAAATAATAAAATAATGAAATAAAATCATCGGTTGTGCCAGTACGCGTTGTGTATAAATTTCATGTTTCGCGAGATAACTTCACGTTTTCAAACCAGATGAGTTCAGAAAATTTCGTATATGAAAAACTGAGATAATCTCGTATAGAAATAAGTCTAGAAAATTACGGGTTGTCACAGCCTCACCTCCTTAAACAGAATTGCGTCCTCACGATTCAATTCAAGTTACTCATTACGGTTGAAAAGAGATGAGTACATACACACGAGGATTCATCCTCATGTTCCCATGTGAATTTAGGACCTTTTCGCGAGCTTTGACGAGCTTTGTCGATAGGGATGCGGCTTTACTAAAGTTGTTTGGCTTCACAGTTCTTGATTTTGATAGGTTTCTCAATAAGGTTTAAACATTCATCAATTTGGATCTCTCTCGGAGGAGTAGCAACTGCCTCATCGGCAAGTCGTTTCTTCACGTTGCACATAAAAACGTTTGCAAACTCTGCTGAGTCCTGACGGTAGCTCGAGTCTGTGTGCTACCGGTCCAACTCTAGCAAGGATTTCAAAAGGATCAATACAGCGGGGATTAAGCTTTTCACATTTACTAAACGCATCACACCTTCTCATGGTGAATCTTTTAAGCAGAATCTCTACTCTAACTGGGAATTCAAGAGGTTTACATCATTCGTTAGCATAACTCTTCTGAGGATTCGTGAGCAGCTTGTAACTCGATTCTGATCTGAACGATCTTCTCGGTAGTCTCATGAATAAGTTCGGGGTCAGTAAGTTGGGTATCCCCAACTTCTACCCATCAAGTCGGTGATCGGCACTTGCGACCATAAAGTGCCTCGTACGGTGCCGTTGAAATACTGGAGTCGTAGGTATTGTTATAAGAGAATTTGACCAACGGGAGGTGTCTATCCCAACCATTGCCAAACTTGATTTCACAGTCACACAATATATCTTCTAACACTTGAATGATTTCTTCACTTCAGCCATCAGTCTGGAGATGATACACAGTATTCATATCCAAATCTGTTCTCATGGCTCTTTGGAGTGGTTGCTAGGAATTTGATGTGAAACAACTATTCCGATCAGAGAATGGTAGGAATCGACACTCCATGCCGTATATAGATTCCTCATGAGTATTGACGAGCAAGTTCGCCCATACTGTCGTTTCATTGATTAGCAGAAGGTGAGTAGATTAGGTAGGATTATCAACAATTACTCTGGTAGTAGCGCGGGATTTATTTCCAAGGTTTCGTTTATGATATAATTTATTATCCGGTAAGAAGGTAGTAAGGGCCACTGGTACTTCCGAGGGACGAGCGAAAAGTTAGGTGGTTGTCCCAATGAATCACAGTTCAGGTTACTCCTTAAGGTCTTAAAATTTTTGCTGGGCGTGGAATCTCTGCCAAATGGAGAGTTTAGCGAGTTCAAAGTACAACTCTGAGGGAAGATGTTGATTGCTACTAGCAATCAGTTTGTTGAATCAGTAATGTACATAGTACTCAAAACGGAAGGTACAACATTGATTGAATAACCTCGATTTAATGACATCGATTGAGCACAAGGCTTGGGTAGAGGTGACTGTAACAAGGCCACAACAAAACAAGGCCGAATAACAAATCTAAATCCAGGATGACGTCCAAAATCACAAAATCAAACAATCCAAATTCAATTAGAATCAAAATCAAATCTAAACATAGCCAATATCGAATCCAAACGTAACCAAAATCGAATCTAAACTTGGCCAAAATCGAATCCAAACATTCCAGTAAGCTCGGACGGCTTATAACGCTCTTAATGGGTTATAAATAAGCAACTCGGATTCAAACGGTGCCAATTGGGTCTAAATCGACCCGATGCAAATTACGGCCAGACGGCGACAAACAGGATTTCCATATAATGGAGACGTATAGTGGTGCCAAAGGCATTACAGTTCATGCGGTGTTGTGATGCCAGTGTGTTGTGTGTGTGGAAGTAATATCCAATGTCCGTGTACACACACAAAACTGTTCCATTACCAAAATCAAAAACCAAACAGGACATAACTCCATTATAACTACTCCTAGTATTGCGAAATTCACCTCTAAGTCAGACATAGGTGATCAGGCTATGTCCCACTGTCCCTAGTTGAATATAGGTGATCAGTCTATATTCACCCGAGGTTCAATGAATTTTGAAATACTCAGCCTAGTGTACAAACTCGACATTCAATAGTGAGATTACGCAAGGAAATAGAGTAACTCTGTGACAGGTACGTTGCGTGCATAAGCATATGGAAATGCTTATAGTGAACAGCTAAAACAGGCGGATATAAAATATCCAATAGTCAGGCACACATCTCAATAAATATATCATCAATTATCTAGTCAATTATATCCTCAAACAAAATCTTAAACGAGGCATCAGCTTGGCAGGCAGGTACGTGGCGGTCATAGGGTTAAGTTTTCATGAAAGTGGTTATAGTCTAGGTTGTAAAATAAACCCAGTTCTTTATAACCTTGGCTGTGATAAAAATCTATAACACCCCCAAAATCAGGTCCAGCAGAAGCATACAAGTCACTGGGTACTACTCAATTGGTATCACAACACAAGTACAAAGAACAGTTTTTACCTCAAACATTTAGAATAAAAATCATTAACAAAAAGTGTTAAATTTACATTATTCTAAAGTAGTGCGGAAATATGCCCATAAAATAAATAAAGCAGTCCCAACATGTATATCAGAGTCGTCTATGAACATGCCCCTTGCCAAGCGCCTCCAGAAGTAAACTATCACCTTAAACCTGAAAATACTTGCTAAAAGGGTCAGCTTACGCTGGTGAGTTCATAGGTTTAAGTTTAAAAACAGTATAGTTGAAACAAAAGGTTTTCGAGTTCAAATCATCATTCACAAACGAGTAAAGTCCAACGTAGGCTAACATTGCCTAAATCACAGTTCCAGAACCAAATCCGCAAGTAATATCTTAGTCAAAGCATCTCGAAGCATAAACAGTCATACAGATACTACACTCATATAGTGTCACGCAAGTTAACTGTTATACTGGCTAGGTCACGAAAGTCAAATCACGACAATAATTCCCTGTAGGTGCACACTACAAAAGTCTATAGGCACAGGAGCCCTTGGTAATAGGCACAAAGAGCCCTTGTTAATAGTTAGGCACAAAGAGCCCTTGTTAATAATTATCCTACACTAATGCAGCTCATAACAATAACTCTGCACAATTGCAGACATGGAATAATAACCTTAGCCAGCTCGCGTAACAGTTTCATAAACCACAATCACAGTTTCAGGCCACAACAATAAACAGGTAAACACATAACGCATTCAAGTAACCAAATCAGATATTTCGAATAAACAGTATGTTTGAGAAAATAAATCACTTTTCAAGTAAAACAAGCATTGAGTTTAAGTAGAAATGAGCATGTATTCTCCCCCAAAATAGTTATAAAACTGGTAAAAGTAGGGGCCATGAACTCACCTTAGCCACAACAATGCAAGATCACAATGACACGACTGGCATCAAGGAGTAAAACACAATAGTCTCAAGACATACGACAAGATAGTTCCAAGATACACAGGCACGATGGTACAAGGAGGTACAAGCACAGCGGTACACAACGGTCTAGGATCGGCACAACCTAATACGTATACGGTTATCTCAAAATAAGTCTCGCAAAATAATAAAGTAAATAAAAGTCAATGTGTCGTAGTTTTCGTGGATTACTTGATTTCAAAACTTCATCAAAAGCTTTTTTTTAGCGTTTCGTGTCGTGTGGTAAGAAAACATAGACTCGATATACAACTCATGCCAAAGAGAAAAGACATCGACATAGTTGAGAGAATACTGATGAGAATTCAAACAAAGAAGATAAATCTAGAAGTTAACGACAAATAAACACCTCAAATAAAATAAATCAGTTTGTACGTTTCGGTATTTACCCCGATATCCCAAGTAATTTGTATAAAAGATAATCGTCTTATAAATGAAGATAAGTTTAACCAATAAAAACCAGTTTTCCCAAATCTTCGTGTCTTTAATTAACTCAATATGAATTTACTATATTTTATAAGTTTTATGTTTCGTTATAATTCGCGTAATTATTAGTTTTGGGTTTTTTGAATATTTTGTGTCTGGTCCGAGTCTAATATATTAAAGTCTTTTCGAGTTTAATACATTATGTTGTCTCAAGTCTCAAAATGTCCAATGAATCCATTATCTAATATCGTAAATCCGATAAAGATCCATAATTTGTCCAAACGTCCAAGTATAATAATCAAAATCCGTATTCTAATCCAAATCACGATTTCTATATAATCCGAAACGTACGAATGACTATGAGAGTTAAAACATTAGTCCGACAACAAGCTAAATTAAATTCCCGAACACACAATATTTTAATTCTACTCGTTTTAAAATCTAAGTCCGACACACGCAAAATCCAGTGGGCTTTGACCCCTTTACTAAACAAAATGCATCCATAGTTCATGTGTGGGCTTAGCCCATTATAAGACCAAACGCACCGTAATTCGACTGCTTATACCAACAAAACATAACTAGTCTCATAACCAGCCACACCCTCATGGGTGTTTGGCTCGGACCGAGATACCATCAAACACCCATTTAGTCTTCCTACCGTGACACAACCACCATTCAAATAACC
The DNA here is from genome assembly GCA_021014915.2 of Artemisia tridentata subsp. tridentata. NCBI lineage: Eukaryota > Viridiplantae > Streptophyta > Magnoliopsida > Asterales > Asteraceae > Artemisia > Artemisia tridentata. Next base: position 172,570,365 of record CP139502.1, on the reverse strand, counting down.
AAACCATAACAGACTTTTGTGAGTTTCTTGACTGGTAACAATGAGACGCAACAATGAAACTGTTGGGTCCGTCAGTACCCAAGCATCCTGAAAACAGGATTTGAATACAAATTAGCCAAGTGTTAATCAACCGTAAACACTCTCGGGTCACTGAGTGAACAGTTACTCAGTGAGTTACCTTCTGGATGCTTAGGACGAGTCTAAGAAGAAAGATTCACCATTCAGTGAGGCGGAACTCCCTGAGTGTCACTTAAGCCAAAGAAGAAGGTAATGGGTTCAATGAGTGATGACAAGAACTCACTGAACCCCAGTCTCCTCAACAACAAACATAATTGAAGACTGAAGACTAAAGACCAAGCCTGAAGAATCTGAAGTCTGAAAGAAAGGCGGGACAAGGCGGGAGGAGTTTGAAAAGATAAGGAGATGTCCTTATCAAGGCAAAGTCAAACTTTCACTGAATGGCGTGAGAACTAGAAGAGTGTTATCACTGACGCTCAGAAAGCAATTTCAACCTTATCCCAAAATAGATTCTTGTAACTGTCAAAATATAGTAGTGTCTTTGTCAGACTAGCTAGGTCATTCTTTTGTATTTTTAGTCACAGGTGCTCTTTTATACTTGTGTATAAATAGGAATCATAAAGGAGAAAATTGAAAAAGTTTTGTGCATTAAAAGCTTAGACTTTCACAAAACCACTTTTCTCCCCCAAAGAGCAACCTATCCCCTGAGATAGCTCAGTGGTTCATTTATTGTTGCCACTCAAGTATAACTTGAGTTTAGAGAGGAGAACATACCATACCTTGTCATTTCAATCCCAAGTGTTATTTTCGTTGACACTTGGGTATAGATTCTTTTGATTAATTTCTAATAAGAATTTAAACGTTGAAAAACTTGTGTTTTATCTTTTACGTTTTACTTATTTGTTTAAATTAATCAATACATTATATCAGTCAAGGAACACAATTAGATTAATTTTATAGTTATTTCTACTTGTGTAACGGGAACAACAAGTGTAACACCCCAACCCAGCAAGGGTAGAAGTGTCACGCAAATGGTGACATATCAAAGGCAAGCATAACATACGACTTAAATAATACAATAGAAATTCAAAGGTTACAAATGATATACTGAAACTACAAGGTTACAAATGAGAAACAAAACTAAATACTATGTCTGTCAATGCAAATCCTTCTAAAAACTTCTACTTCCGAAAACTATCAAGGTCTTCTAAGTCCAAAAGTCTCTTCACTCTTACCCAGTCTCCAACTAAAACCTGCCGCACACGAAAAGAAAACGTGCGGCTGAGCTTAAAAAGCCCAGTGAACAGATATATAATAAACGGAAATGAAAGTAAACGAAAATGGACAGAAGTAGCATAATGAATAAGATATAAGTAAAGGTACGAGAGTAAAGGTTTAGGACAGTAATCCACCACGAGCCCAAACAAATCAAATCATATCATATCGTAACCATAATCTTCAAATCATATAGAGGGGAGACCTCTCAGATAATCAGATAATATGAGGGGTGTCCTCATTCTTCAAATGGAGTAGCTAGCTCCCAAATTTTGTGAAAGACGTGGATTGCACCCATCATCAGTCACCAAATCAAATCATATCATATCATATACAAAGCAAATCTAGGATGCATCCATTCGCCCCCCAAACAAATCATATTGGCCATATCAAATCATATCAAAGTGAGCTCATATCAAATCAAATGGGGACGGTGTAACCAAATCACTAGGGCTACACACTAGTCATGCCAGTGGTGCATCAAAGGCACGGCCATGTTACCTTCATGGCTAGGAAACAAATTTGGCTCGTAGTGTCAAACTGGGGTCAAAGGTCAAAGGCTCAAATGTCATAGTCCAAATGTCAAGTCCACGTCAAAGGTTCATATTAAAGAGTTCATATCAAAAGTTCAAATCTCAAAGTTCAAATGCTAAGGGTCCCAATTGCCAAGAGGTTCATATATCAAAGGTTCACAATCAAAGTAGGGAATCATAGCAATGGCATGGGAAACCCTAATACGAAAATAAAGTGAGAGCGAAGGCTCCTCATTCAAGAAGCAGAATATCTGTACCTTATTACGGATGCAAATACGAATCACAGAAATAGAAGCACAGAACAGATCAAGGTCTCCCTTCTTCACACCTAAAGAATAGAAGACGGATTACAAAGGGTTCTAACTCAGATTACTATTTAGTTTACTTCTCCATTTTAAGTACTTTCCATTTTTAGTAACTTTCCAGATTTCTGTAACTTTCCAGATTTCTATTTTTAGCAGGTTTCCAGAATTAGCAAGTTTTCACTTTTAGAAAGTTCCCTTATTTAGCAGTATTTGGTAGTATAACTTAGTTCAATCATTATTAAATGGAAATAAGGTCTCTTTGATCAGATTTACACATTTGGTCCTTAGGGTTTCATAATTTACATTTTACACCCTTTCATTACATAAGTTACACTTTAAACCTTCAAATATTCATAGTTACACATTAAACCCTTTATTTATCAATTTTACACAATGAGTACTTATTTTAATAAGTTATACGAATGAACCTTTAAATATTCATAATTTACACATTAAGTCCCTCAAGTTATCAAAGTTACATATTAAGTCCTTTAGTTTACAATTTCAACCTTTAATTATCAATAATTACATATTAAGCCATTAATTTACCAAAATAGCACTTAACCCCCTGAATATAATTAATTACTCAAATCAACCTTAAGTTTCCGGAAATTACATATTTAGTCCCTCTATTCTAATTATTTTCAAAAATCGATTTATACTTTATCAAATAAACATTTTAACCCTTTTAAACATAAAAATTACACATGGCACCCTCAACTTATATTTTATTCGAAATGTTCACAGCCCATAATAAGTTATAAAAATAACCCTTGAGTTTTAAAAGTTACAAAACACCCCCTTATACTTTAAATACAAAACGTTTAACACTTTAAATCCACAAATCCAAACCCTAACATATCCAACACATTTTTAATCATTAAACAATCATTAAACATCATTAATTATCACCAAAACAAACCCTAATTCCCCAAACCCTAATCGAATCCATTTCTTTCCTTTTTCTTTCTTTTTAGCCGATTAAACATAATTCCAAAATAATTGTTCTAGGCCTCAAAAATTCGAAGTATCATTTTTCTAGGTCTATTATGATTGTATAGAGCCCAAATAAAATAAATATGAAGCCTCAAAATTTCGGATTGAATTATTTAGGGTTTATGCATGTTTTTAAGATTTAATTCACAAATATTATGTAGAGCATGCATGGATCGATTTAGACATTTTATTTGGTGTTCATATGATGTAAGGGACCTGAGAAAATTACCAAACCAAGGATCGAACGCGTGAAAAGGGCTGTACCAATTTAGTGATATGCGCATGATCAAATCGAACCAATTTTCCAAAACGACTCCAAAAGCTTCTTCACAACCTTTCCAACATTTTTCCCAGAGTATACACGATATAAGGATTATGAGAAAAATCATGAACGAATTTTATATAGCTTGATCGAATTTATTTAGAAGATACCTTAAAAATAGGCGCGATAAGAACAATAATCCACAAAACTCGAATTCAGCCAAGAACAGCCTCAAATCTATTTTTCATGGATCACATATGATACAAGGAACATGTGAAAAATAAGAAACGAATTTTTAGAAGGTCGCATGAATTATTTCGGATCATACCCTTTTTACACCTAGCGACAAAGAAAGAATTCACCAAGATCGAATCGAGCTTCAAACAATTCGAAGGTTATTTTTCCTAGCTCCTTTAGATGATGATCTAACCCAGAAAAATGCTCCAAGGATTTCTTGGTGGCCGGATATGGTGGTACGAATTTGTGTGTGTGATTGGTTTAATCGGTATTTTGGTTTATAGAATAAAAAAGGATTTTGTTATTTTAAATTTGGAATGCCGAGTGAGGAGGGGAGGGCATGGCTGGCAATCACGAAATTAATGGCCCAAATCAAGATAATTTGTTTCCTAAAATTTCTTTGGCATTTAAATGCATTTTAATTTACTTATAAGGGTTTAAATAATATACATAATAATATTATAATTAATTTCGGTACATATTGTGTGTCACCAATAATTTTAGTACTTCCCAAAATATCAAATGTAGTATTAGAAATAATTTTACTTCATATCTTAATCATCTCCCGAAGTTTGGAATTTATTTGGTATTTTATAAGCTCATAAATCAAAGTCTTAGATTGTATGGCATTTTGGTCTTTTTACACGTTTTCAGATTTTAGGGTTTTACAACTCTTCCCCTCTAACAGAAAAATTTCGTCCTCGAAATTTGCAAAGAATCAGAAGTGAAAGGATCGAAAACAAAATAGGGACGTACCAGATCAGAATACAAAATGCGGATAACTAGCTCGTATTGATTCCTCGGTTTCCCAGGTAGTCTCCCGCTCTGGGTGGTTCTTCCAAAGAATCTTTACGAATGGAAATGAAAAATCCCAACGATTGAAAAGAAACGAAACAGAAGACCCAACGGACAGCGAACGGAAATGTAAAAGACTTGACTCTCATGGCTCTTCGTTGTCGATCTAAGATAGCTTCGGGTTCTCAGAAAGACATACTATACTGAATTTCAGACTGCAAAGATCATATCCAACATGACAATGATTTATCGCGTTCTCTCGGAAGAGGTACAAAGAATACATAGGATTTTGACGGATATGCCGTCCATAGAATTTGATTAAGCAAATCACATGAGATCGTACAGAACATAGATTTTGGTGACATCAAATGGAGAAAACTTCATAGCTGAACTAAGATTTTGTCAGAATTACAATGGATCAACAATCGCGTGTCCGAGAATCGAACGTATCAGATCGTATGACGGCGAACAGATTAAGCGTATAGGTGGAACGAACCTAAATCTTACAAATGCAAAATTTCTCACATCTCTAATCAAAATTCTAAGGTTTCTAAAGTACTCCTCGAAATATCCTATGAACACAATGAGGGTACGTCATATGACGTAAGTATTATCACGTTCGCGAACCGTCATAATACCAGCATCATATGAGTATACCATCATGATGGTCATACTTTATCTCAAGTCGCGAACAAACTACTTATCTTAACCCCTATCAGTCTTTCTACCTCCTAAGGTTGGTCCAAAACAAACATCACTACGGATTCTAAATCGGAGGAATTTGAACGTACAAATAGCGTAACGGAATGTGTACACCTCAAAATGAAACTCGTCGTCGAAACGTTAGGTCTTCCACAATTCATCATTCTTCTCATAACGAACCATCATCCAACAAATGCATAACGAACACGAACGGAATTTCTAATAGGGAAGGCTCATTCAAGATCCTTTTCGAAAGGTAACGGAAACTTGAATGGTCTAAGAGGAAATGAATTACATCTTCAATATCTTCATCCTTTACAAAAATCAATCTTCCGAATCCAAACGTTTACTACAAAATTTCATCCTTCAATTTCATGATCTCGAATCTTTCAATTTCAAGTAGTCGCTCTCTTGTCTAATTATACGATCTTAGGGTGAAAAGGAAATCATAAACTTGAGTCTGGTTCCTCAAGTCTTCGACACTTCTTCTGGACACTTCGGTGTGGTAGCGTGAATCTCTGACGTGATCACCTTGCATTCCTCCATTTGCGAGTCTGCTTCAGCTCTCAATTCATCTTAGTACAACTAAAATGACTAGAGAAATAAGGTTGCGTGGCTCCTACAGGTCTTCTAGCATGATTCAGAATTCACCAACTCAAACTGCTGTGGACTTCCTGGTTTATGTGCTGAAAGCTCATCTTCTACGGTCTGGTCGTCTTGATGCCCAACTGAAATCTCCACGTGCTGCTTGAGGTATATCGAGTCTCATCTCAGTCTGTCTTCTCCTCACATGCTTCTCTCTTGGTAACCTGTCACGAACCTCTTCTGTAAATCTTCTACAAGGTTTCTAACTCTGACAATGGTCTTCAGTCTTGGTCCTTTTCGTGGGGAAGCTCTTAGTCTCGGATACCTGGTGGTGTTGTCTGCTACAATCTCTGATCGCAATAAATCTATTCTTCAGAACAAAGGGTCGGTTCACATCAATACAAAAATGGTCAACGAGTTCTTCGTTCGTCTCTGAGCATAAACACACTGTCATACTATGACAATTGTCCGAATACTTGCGAAAACATGAATCTTCTAGCCAATACAATTGACATCATTCAAAACTCATAGTGGTCACACGGGTACTAAAGCAACTTCAGGAAACTTCTTAGGGAAAACTTCATATCACAAATCTTTCTCTTCACAAATCAAATTGTAATGCTTCGCGGAACTAATCTCAACTAATCCACTTCCTTCTCAGATGTTCTTGTGGTTGCTTCTTCCGTCTTTCAAACTCAAAGAGGTCGTCTGCTACGGAGTTTCAAAATAGCACAAATCGAATATTGATACGCGGAAATGGAATGAATAACGATTATCGGTTAAATTCACGATGGTCGGTGCGCCGCCGCACACTCTCTCTTTCTTCTTCATAAACAAAAGGAGCATTCAAGAGATTACTGAAGTGAACAAACTCATATTCCATCAGTTCCTACAATCTCTTAACTCTTCATATCATGGTTTCGCCAATTCAGATCGATTCAATGCAAACTTTACTTCCCAAACGGATTTCAAAAGGTTCATTAGAAACACCAGAAATTCGTACAACAAACTTTCAAGTGCCGGAGTTTTCCAAGAGTGGATACTAACAGGCGTTAGGAGAAAATTGGAAATCAAAGAGATCGGAGTATGTGCTTCATAGCAACAATAATCTTAACAGATTCAAATGATTGAGAATATCATATAAAATATGGTGAAGCAGATTGTTAAAGGGTCGCATTTCAAAATGTATCCATGATAGCTTCACAAACATCAATCCATATCAAGAACTCAAAGTCAAACATCCAAGGGTAAACGGATTCTCAAACGAATGTGGTTGTCAAATCATACGGATAGTTCACATAATCAAATTTAGTACATGGTTCATCAAAGTGTAGGATGAAGAGTGAATCAGTTTCAAGGGATCGGAATTTTGTTTAGCTTATACATAGGAATGGTAGGGTGTGCATCGATAGTAATACGAACATCGTTTAACTGTCAGAGGCGAGATGTATGGAATATCAGTTATTAGCATCAGCATGCTCAGATAACAATTCCGTACAAGACAAGTATCAACATCAAATCCTTCTAAAGGAATGGGTAACATACAACGTTCATCATTCAAATGACGGAAGGTAAGACTTCCTCGTCTTCTGCGACACACGTTCTTATAAGGCATGACTAAAGGAAAAGGCAAGATTCAGAGTGATGCGGAAGCAATACTACTCACATGGATGTCCTAGACTACCCATTCCTCACCGGTTATGACTTATGTTCCTATGGAAAAATCTACGCAACTTCGCAAAGTTATCCTACGAGCGCCTACAGTGGAAACTTAGGGGTCCTAACTTACACAGGCCAAGGGTAGATGTACTACAAGTCGTAAACCTGGCTCTGATACCATAATTGTAACACCCCAACCCGGCAAGGGTAGAAGTGATCACGCAAATGGTGACATATCAAAGGCAAGCATAACATACACTTAAATAATACAATAGAAATTCACAAGGTACAAATATATACTAAACTACAAGTTACAAATGAAAAAAAACTAAATACTATGTCTGTCATCAATCTCTAAAAACTTTTACTTCCGAAACTATCAGTCTTCTAAGTCCCAAAGTCTCTTCACTCTTACCCAGTCTCCAACTAAAACCTGCCGCACACGAAAAGAAACGTGCGGCTGAGCTTAAAAAGCCCAGTGAACAGATATATAATAAACGGAAACGAAAGAAACGGAAATGGACAGAAGTAGCATAATGAATAGATATAGTAAAGGTAGAGAGTAAGGTTTAGGACAGTAATCCACCACGAGCCCAAACAAATCAAATCATATCATGTCGTAACCATAATCTTCAAATCATATAGAGGGGAGGACCTCTCAGATAATCAGATAATATGAGGGGTGTCCTCATTCTTCAAATGGAGTAGCTAGCTCCCAAATTTTGTGAAAGACGTGGATTGCACCCATCATCAGTCACCAAATCAAATCATATCATATCAATCATATACAAAGCAAATCTAGGATGCATCCATTCGCCCCCCAAACAAATCATATTGGCCATATCAAATCATATCAAAGTGAGCTCATATCAAATCAAATGGGGACGGTGTAACCAAATCACTAGGGCTACACACTAGTCATGCCAGTGGTGCATCAAAGGCACGGCCATGTTACCTTCATGGCTAGGAAACAAATTTGGCTCGTAGTGTCAAACTGGGGTCAAAGGTCAAAGGCTCAAATGTCATAATCAAATGTCAAGTCCACGTCAAAGGTTCATATTAAAGAGTTCATATCAAAAGTTTCAATCCAAAGTTCAAATGCTAAGGGTCCCAATTGCCAAAAGGTTCATATTACAAAGGTTCACAAACAAAGTAGGGAATCATAGCAATGGCATGGGAAACCCTAATACGAAAATAAAGTGAGAGCGAAGGCTCCTCATTCAAGAAGCAGAATATATGTACCTTATTACGGATGCAAATACGAATCACAGAAATAGAAGCACAGAACAGATCAAGGTCCCCCTTCTTCACACCTAAAGAATAGAAGACGGATTACAAAGGGTTCTAACTCTGATTACTATTTAGTTTACTTCTCCGTTTTAAGTACTTTCCATTTTTAGTAACTTTCCAGATTTAGTAACTTTCTAGATTTCTAATTTTAGCAGGTTTCCAGAATTAGCAAGTTTTCACTTTTAGAAAGTTCCCTTATTTAGCAGTATTTGGTAGTATAACTTAGTTCAATCATTATTAAATGGAAATAAGGTCTCTTTGATCAGATTTACACATTTGGTCCTTAGGGTTTCATAATTTACATTTTACACCCTTTCATTACATAAGTTACACTTTAAACCTTCAAATATTCATAGTTACACATTAAACCCTTTATTTATCAATTTTACACAATGAGTACTTATTTTAATAAATTATATGAATGAACATTTAAATATTCATAATTTACACATTAAGTCCCTCAAGTTATCAAAGTTACATATTAAGTCCTTTAGTTTACAATTTCAACCTTTAATTATCAATAATTACATATTAAGCCATTAATTTACCAAAATAGCACTTAACCCCCTGAATATAATTAATTACTCAAATCAACCTTAAATTTCCGGAAATTACATATTTAGTCCCTCTATTCTAATTATTTTCAAAAATCGATTTATACTTTATCAAATAAACATTTTAACCCTTTTAAACATAAAAATTACACATGGCACCCTCAACTTATATTTTATTCGAAATGTTCACAGCCCATAATAAGTTATAAAAATAACCCTTGAGTTTTAAAAGTTACAAAACACCCCCTTATACTTTAAATACAAAACGTTTAACACTTTAAATCCACAAATCCAAACCCTAACATATCCAACACATTTTTAATCATTAAACAATCATTAAAAATCATTAATTATCACCAAAACAAACCCTAATTCCCCAAACCCTAATCGAATCCATTTCTTTCCTTTTTCTTTCTTTTTAGCCGATTAAACATAATTCCAAAATAATTGTTCTAGGCCTCAAAAATTCAAAGTATCATTTTTCCAGGTCTATTATGATTGTATAGAGCCCAAATAAAATAAATATGAAGCCTCAAAATTTCGGATTGAATTATTTAGGGTTTATGCATGTTTTTAAGATTTAATTCACAAATATTATGTAGATCATGCATGGATCGATTTAGACATTTTATTTGGTGTTCATATGATGTAAGGGACCTGAGAAAATTACCAAACCAAGGATCGAACATGTGAAAAGGGCTGTACCAATTTAGTGATATGTGCATGATCAAATCGAATCAATTTTCCAAAACGACTCCAAAAGCTTCTTCACAACCTTTCCAACATTTTTCCCAGAGTATACACGATATAAGGATTATGAGAAAAATCATGAACGAATTTTATATAGCTTGATCGAATTTATTTAGAAGATACCTTAAAAATAGGCGCGATAAGAACAATAATCCACAAAACTCGAATTCAGCCAAGAACAGCCTCAAATCTATTTTTCATGGATCACATATGATACAAGGAACATGTGAAAAATAAGAAACGAATTTTTAGAAGGTCGTATGAATTATTTCGGATCATACCCTTTTTACACCTAGCGACAAAGAAAGAATTCACCAAGATCGAATCGAGCTTCAAACAATTCGAAGGTTATTTTTCCTAGCTCCTTTAGATGATGATCTAACCCAGAAAAATGCTCCAAGGATTTCTTGGTGGCCGGATATGGTGGTACGAATTTGTGTGTGTGATTGGTTTAATCGGTATTTTGGTTTATAGAATAAAAAAAGGATTTTGTTATTTTAAATTTGGAATGCCGAGTGAGGAGGGGAGGGCATGGCTGGAAATCACGAAATTAATGGCCCAAATCAAGATAATTTGTTTCCTAAAATTTCTTTGGCATTTAAATGCATTTTAATTTACTTATAAGGGTTTAAATAATATACATAATAATATTATAATTAATTTCGGTACATATTGTGTGTCACCAATAATTTTAGTACTTTCCAAAATATCAAATGTAGTATTAGAAATAATTTTACTTCATATCTTAATCATCTCCCGAAGTTTGGAATTTATTCGGTATTTTATAAGCTCATAAATCAAAGTCTTAGGTTGTATGGCATTTTGGTCTTTTTACACGTTTTCAGATTTTAGGGTTTTACAACAAGTGGTATCAGAGCCTCTGGTTTGTAAAATCTTTAAAAAAAAATGAAAGAGTGCTCAAAAGGTTTTTAAAACCAAGATCCTACTATGGCTGATATTAATGTGCCCCAACTCGTCGATAAAAAGGGAGGAAGCTATTCAGCTGTTGCTCCCAGACTCGAAGCTTGAAAATTTAGCAAGTGGAAAAAGCATATGCTTTGCTACTTGACTGGTATGGAACCATACTACATCACTTGTATCAATGAAGGTCCTTATGTCCCAAAGACTGCTGAGGGGTTAATTAAACCTGAAGCTCAGTGGACTATTGATGAGAGAAGGGTGGTCAATCAAGACCAGCGCCTAAAAAGCATAATTGTATCTTGTCTTCCTGACGATACAATGGAATCAGTCATTAACTGTACTACAGCCAAACAAACTTGGCTTGACTTGGTTCATAGCTTTGAAGGTCCCTCAGATACCAAGGAAAACAGGATCATGGACCTGAAACTTGAGTATAACACTTTCAGGGAAAAGGACTCTGAAAGTCTCTCTCAGACATATACTTGATACAAGACCCTGATAAATGAATTATCAAATGATGGTTTAGTGTTGTCTAAGCATGAGATCAATGTTGGCTTTGTCAACAGTCTCCCTAAGAAGTGGCTAAACTTCTCTCAGGGCCTTAGGAATGCTAATCACATTCAGACCCTTGAGCTCCCTAAGATCTATGGGAAGTTTGTCTATGAAGACAACTTAATCTCTAGGAGATACCCAGACTCTAAGAAAGCTCTTGAGACCAAAAAGGACCTGGCTTCCTCACCTATATAAACTGCCTTTTATTCTAACGGTGTTGTGCAGGATTTTCAAGAGGATTCTGATGATGAGGTTGATGAAAGAACTAGTGAGGAGTACTTAAATGATTTACATTTAGAATTTCAAGAAAGGGAACTCCTTGCTAATTCAAAACGCTTTATCAAAAGAAATCAGTCAAACTTTTCAAAAGCTAAAGCAAATGAAACCACTGAATGTTTCAAATGTGGTAAAAAGGGTCATTTTGCTAAAGACTGTTATTCAAAAACCATCTCAGAACCCTCTTATAAATTTTCTGGAAATAGTTCTTCTTCAGGAACTAGCAAGTTTCAACCAAAAATGCTTCAGTCTACCCAACATTTTCAAAACAATAATGTTCAAAAGGGTCAAAAAGATTTTGAGGCAAAATATAGAAAAGCTAAGGCTAAGCTGGCTGTTGGAAAAAGCCATGCAAGAAATGGAGAATGGGTCAACATCACCATGAAAAAGGTAAATATTTTAATTTCTATGGATGATGATTCTGATTGGCAGTCTTATATGAATTACATTAATGTTGATCTTAAGTTTGTTGAAGAGCAGAGACTCAATTTGTTGTCAAAATATAATAATCTTGTGTTAGAATTAAATAAGTGTAGAGATGAATTACTTGTTTTAAAACAAGCCAAACTAGAAGCTGTTACACTTCAAATTCAAAACACTAAAATTTTGAAACAAAATCAGGCTCTCCAAGCTGAGCTTAACAAAGAAAAAGCTGTCATAGAAAGCTGGACTAAAAATAATCCTAAAGTCTATGAAACTGTGAGTCTTATTCCTAGTGAAAACAAGAAAGTTATAGGAGAAGACCAACTCACTGAAACCCCCAGTGAGAGTCACAGTGAAAAGGCTTTTATTCCAGCTGGCATATCTTTTGAGCAGGAAATGAAACCCAAGTCAAATGACTGGATTGTTAGAGACAACCCAGTCAGTAAGTTACCAAACTTTGAGACTGGGAAAATCTTGCTTCCTGAAAGACAGGCTTTGAAAGATATGCTTGGACTCACTGATAAACCCAGTAGTACTGAGTCAGTCAATGAGTCTGAATCAGAATCACTTGCACCACTCCCACCTTTGAAAGTCCTTCAGGGAGCTGCACCAAGCTCATATCTCACACCATTAGTCTACTCTCAGCATTCTCCAAAGGAGAAGTCAGGAATGGGAAAAACCATCCTGAAAAGGCAAACTCCTGAAGTCTCAGTTCCCACTGATGACTCAACAACTTTGTTGGGAATAAAATGTTCAAGTCAAAGAGCCTGCCAAAGATGTCAAAGAGCCTGCTAGTTGATTTTGAAGTGTATAATGATGTTCTACCAGTACCTTCTGGGTAGAAGGTACTGCTAGTTGATGAAGAGCCTGCCAAGCTTATGTCAAGTCGATTAGATATTTTGTAATAGATATTTAGTTGAATTATTAGTCTTTGTACATTGTTATACGTTATGTAGAAGTAGTTTAGTCTTCTGTGGTGTACAAAAGAATATTGCAGAGTTGTACATTGGTAGTTGTATTTAATTGTAGGCGCTAAAATAGTCAAAGTATAGTATTATATTCAACCACTTGAACAACTTGTAATAAGGTGTCCTTATCTTATAAAAGGATACCTTAGTCACACTTCATGCATGCATCTTTTCCAACCATTAACCAAAAACCGAACTATCTCTCAAGTAACTTAGTTACTCAACTCACAAATCCTTTTACAATCTTAGATTCAAGATTACTTTGTAATCCCGGTGATATTTAGATCATCCGTATTATTTCATCAATAATATTGAATCGTTTTGTGTTAACCAAAGTTGTGTTCCTTGTTCCTTGCATACTCTCGTTCACATAACTCACCACCTTTGTGTTCTTTTAAAGTGTGTTGTAGTAGATTCCGCATGCTAAACACATTCATACATAAATATCTTTAAAACAAAACCTTTCCACAAGTGGTATCAGAGCTAGGCTTGATATTTACTAATTTAAAAGAACAATGGATGTTGAACATATTCAAACAAATGTTGCAGCTAAACTTCCATTACTTAAGCAAAATGAGTTTGAAATGTGGTGACTAAGGGTAGAACAATACTTTCAAGTGCAGGACTATGCACTTTGGGAGATTATTGAAGGAGGCAACTCATTTAAACCCTCAATCACCACTACAACTATAAATGATGCTCTTGTAACACAAATACAAGACCAACCAACAAATGCAGATGAAAGAATTCAGAAGCGAAATGATCTAAAAGCAAGGAGTATGTTACTGATGACTATTCCAAATGATCAGCTTTTGATCTTTTACAAATACAAAGATGCCAAAACCCTTTTTGAAGCTATTGTGGCTAGATTTGGTGGTAATGATGCTACCAAGAAAACACAGAAAAACACTTCTCAAAAAGCAATTTGAGAACTTCACAGCCACAACCAATGAGTCTTTGGACAGTATGTTCAATAGACTTCAGAAGCTTTCAAGTCAGTTAGCCATCCATGAAGTGATGATAACTCAAGAAGACCTAAACTCTAAATTTCTTAGGAGTTTACCTTCAGAATGGTCTATGCATGTCATTGTCTGGAAGAACAAGCCAGATATTGATCATATGAGTCTTAATGATCTCTACAACAATTTCAAAATAGTAGAGCATGAAGTAAAGAAGACTACTAGGTCAAGCTCAGGAAATATGGCATTTGTTTCATCTCCAAGCATCTCAAAGGTTGATAATGAAGAAAAAGGTGGCAGAGAAGAAGGTACTGCCAACACAACCTTTGGTACTGCTAGTACTTCTAGTAATACCAAAACCATTTTAGATGAAACAATAGGGTGTGCTTTTCTTACATCTCAACACAATGGGTCCATATTAACATTTGAAGATCTTCAAGAGATTCATCCTGATGATCTTGAAGAGATGGACATAAAGTGGCAACTTTCACTTTTGAGCATTAGAGCTAAGAAGTTGTTGATGAGGACTGGCAAGAAGATAATGATAAATGGAAATGAGCCTGCTGGCTATGATAAGTCAAAAGTGGAGTGTTACAACTGCCACATGAAGGGTCACTACTCTAGAGAGTGTAGAAGACCTAAGAAGCAAGATGACAAGGGTAGAGGGTTTGACAACAGGAATAAAGGAAGCTTTGAGAAGAAAGGAAGCTTTGAAAGCAAGAGTAAAGTTGTTGAAGTTGCTGAGCCAAAAGCAATGGTTGCTATTGATGGCATGGGTTTTGATTGGAGTTTCATGGGTGAAGATGAGTCAACTTCTGATGAATTGGCTTTGATGGCATTCTCCACTCCTGAGGTACAAACTATCAAATGTTCTAATAATTGTGAATTTCTTAAAGAATTAGAAGTTATAAGAAAATCTTATGATGCTCTGACATTAGAACATAGTAAAACCAATCAAACTTTAGTCAACTATAAGTGTGGTATGGCCAAGCTTGAAAAACAAATCATTCACTATAGAGAAAATGAACTTACCTTTTCTGATGCTAAAGCTGCTCTTAATAGACAAATATTTTTGAAAGATTCAGAAATAGAAATGTTAAGGACTGAGTGTACTAAAGTGACGTTGGCTAGAGATAATATTCAACTGACTGTTACTAAATTGGAAATTGCTTCTGAATGCACTAGAAGCATAGTTGAGAATCAGATGAATAAGAAATAAAATCAGGGATAGGATACAATGAATGTCCACCTCCTTATAGAGGAATTCCTTGTCCCCCAGGATCAGATCTTGCTGAATCAGGTTTGCATGAAATCATTAACAAACCATTAGCTAAACCTGTAGAGAAAGGTGAACCTTCTGAGAGTGCTAAGATTGCCTCACTCTCTAAGGTGCTCACTGATAAGAAACCAGATATTCTAATCATTGAAGATTGGGTATCTGATGATGATGAAGATGAGACTATTCCTAACAAAGGAAACAAAGTAGGACCAATCAGTCCTAAGAGAGTAGAAATTAAGGCTAAGCCTAAAGCTGTTTTGAAAACAGTTGAAAGTTGTGTTCCTTGTTCGTTGCATACTCTCGTTTACATAACTCACCACCTTTGTGTTCTTTTAAGTGTGTTGTAGTAGATTCCGCATGCTAAACACATTCATACATAAATATCTTTAGAAACAAAACCTTTCCACAAACTTCAGTCCTTTCTGAAGTAAAAACAGAAAGCCCTGACTCAAAACTTGATCAGTTGGCTGAGCTTGTCAGGAAGCTAAGTAAGAAGATTGAATCTTCTGAGAAACCTCCTCAATATAAGATTAAGGAACCCAAATCAGCTTCCTCAAGCACCACCAAACCAAAACCCTCCAAACCTCAGCAAAGATGTGAGCTGTGTAGCTATACCAATCATTCCACTAATGATTGTTATAGAATCCTTTTCTGCATGATATGCAAAAAGGAAGATCACAGGACTTCTGATCACCAATCATACACAGCCTCATCAAAAATTGCTAACTTTAAAGCACAAGCTTTTAAGTATCCCTCTGATTCTAAGCAGAAGCAGAAACAAAAGGCTAAGCCTTTTTCACTTTGCCAAACACTGTGGCTTCAATGACCACCTTCCTGAGGATTGCCTAATGGACACAAGTTGTGACATATGTGGAGATCCCACTCATGACACCTCAGAACATGAGAAGGTCATTCAGACCAGAAGAGGAATCACCAAATCATCCTCTCAGTCTACTGAGTCTACCTATGCAATCAAATGCAAAATCTGTGGTAGCTCAGTCCATTCAACCACTGATCATGAATAAATTGTTACTTTTAAAAAGGTCATTAAAACCAAGCCCTCCAAGAAGAGGGATCCTAGAAAGAACTAACTCAGTTTACCATTTGTGCAGAGACATGCCAGGGAGCCAGTTTGGCATCTAGATAGTGGATGTTCAAGGAGCATGACTGGTGTGAAAGAGTATCTGCAAAAATATGTACAAGAACCAGGACCTCAGGTGTTATTTGCTGATAACTCATCATGTCTCACTGAAGTTTATGGTTCAGTAAACTGTAGTGGTATAGTCTTTACTAGGATAGCTTATGTAAATGGTCTTAAGTACAATTTGATCAGTGTCAGTCAACTATGTGATGCAAAGTACATAGTTCAGTTTGATGATAAACAAGGTACCATCTTCAATGCAAATAAGGAAGTTGTCCTTATTGCACCAAGAAGACAAGATGTTTATGTGTTAGACATGAATACTCTAACTTAGAATGGAACTTGTCTCTTTGCTAAGGCCATTGAAAACTCTTAACTGGCTTTGGCATAAGATTCTCTCCCATCTGAACTTCAAAAACATAAACTATCTTGCCAAACAAAACAAGGTCCTTGGCTTACCATCACTTGTGTTTTTAAAGGATAAACCCTGCTATGCCTGTGAAAAAGGTAAACATCATAGAGCATTCTTTAAAACCAAGCAAAATTTTTCCATCAAAAGTTGCCTACATTTTCTCCATATGGATCTCTTTGGGCCCATCAGTCCTAGGTCCATTAACCATGAGAAGTATACTCTGGTCATTGTCGATGAATACTCAAGATACACTTGGGTTTACTTCCTGACCAAAAAGAGTCAGGCAGCTGAAACAATAATGTCCTTTGTCAGAAACATTGAAAATCAGAATGACATAAAAGTCAAACAGATTAGGACTGACAATGGGACTGAGTTCAGAAACCATGAACTTGAAAGTTTCTGTGATGAAAAAGGAATTTCTCAAAACTTTTCCTCTCCTTACACACCTGAACAAAATGGTGTTGCTGAAAGGAAAAATAGAACACTCATTGAAGCTGCTAGGACAATGCTAAATGGATCAGTCCTATCAAAACACTTTTGGACTGAAGCAGTCAAAACTGCATGTTATACACAAAACAGATCCATCATTGTCAAGAGACATAGCAAAACCCCATATGAGTTATTCAATGGAAGAATCCCTGACATCAGCTACTTTCATGTCTTTGGATGTCCTGTGTTTATCCATAATCACAAGGATCACTTAGGGAAATATGATGCTAAGGCTGATGATGGATACTGCTTAGGATACTCTCTTGTCTCTAAAGCCTTCAGGGTGTTCAATACAAGGAGACAGCAAACTAAGGAAACATTCCATGTTACCTTTGATGAGAGTACTGAAGCAATCAGATTCTCAAACACCTTAGTGGAAGAGATAGGTATTGATGATTCATCAAGATATCCTCCTGATGAATATCATCCTGATAATAATCCGTCCACTCAGTATCAAGCAAATGCTGATATCTCCTACTACATTGTCCCTCACAACCTTCCTTACCCAACTATCACTGAGTTTGTTGAAGCACAGACAAGTACTGATGCAATCAATCAGTCTGAACAAAGTGCTCAGGAACCAATCAATCTCAGTGTTCAGCCAACCTAGTCAGACACTCAAGATCCTGAAGATCATCAAGTGTCTGCACCAGAACCTACACCTCCACCCAATCAGGCCTTCACAAGTTCTAATCAGTATCCAATACCTCAGGACAGTTGGACTAGGTCTAAAGATATAGAACTTGTCAATATTATTGGAGAACCTACTAAAGGCATGCTCACTAGAAGCATGGCTGCTAAACTAAAGGCAGCCTCAGCCAATGAATGCCTATTTGTGGACTTCATTTCCACAATTGAACCCAAAAGTGTCAAAGAAGCACTTAAACATACTAGTTGGGTTCAGGCCATGCATGATGAACTAGAACAATTTGACAGAAATAAGGTAATGACCTTGGTTAAATGTCCTCCTGATGTTTCAGTCATTGCCATGAAATGGGTGTTTAAAAACAAAACCGATGAAAATGGCATAGTCATTAAAAACAAGGCCAGACTTGTTGCCAAAGGCTACAATCAGCAAGAAGGCATTGACTATGAAGAGACATTTGCACCAGTGGCAAGGATGGAAGCCATCAGGATCTTCCTTGCATTTGCAACCTACATGAACTTCAAAGTGTACCAAATGGATGTAAAAAGTGCATTCTTAAAGGGGTCATTGAAATAAGAAGTTTATGTTTAACAACCTCTTGGATTTGAAAGCAGTAAATTTCCTGACTATGTCTGCAAGCTTGACAAAGCCCTTTATGGACTGAAACAAGCACCCAGGGCATGGTATGAAACTCTCTCAGCCTTCCTCATCCAAAACAAATTTGTCAGAGGCAAGATAGACAACACATTGTTTATCTATATGACAAATGGTGATGTCATTCTTGTTCAAGTATATGTGGATGACATCATATTTGGCTCAACAAGTTATAAACTTTGCAAACAGTTTGAAAAACTGATGGCAAAGAAATTTGAAATGAGCATGATGGGAGAACTCACTTACTTCCATGGACTGCAAATAAAGCAGACTGATAAGGGAATCTCTATCAGTCAAGAGAAGTACACCAGAAGCCTACTGAAAAAGTATGAGCTCAGTGACTATGCCTCAGTCAAAACTTCCATGGTTCCCCCAAACAACCTTGGTCCTGACCTTGCTAGTAAACCAGTCAATCAAACTCTATATAGAGGAATGATTGGGTCACTGATGTATCTACTTGCATCAAGGCCTGATATCCAATTCTCAGTCTGTTTATGTGCCAGATATCAGTCTGACCCAAAAGAGACACACCTCACAGCTGTGAAAAGGATCCTCAGGTACCTGAAGGGTACTCCAAGCCTTTGATTATATTATCCTAAATGTTCAGGATTTGATCTCAAAGGATACTCAGACTCTGACTATGCAGGCTGCAACATGAATAGAAAAAGCACCTCAGGCTCCTGCCAATTTCTTGGTGGAAAATTAGTCTGTTGGAGTGCTAAGAAGAAACAATCGGTTGCCTTGTCCTCAGCAGAAGTTGAATATGTTGCAGCAGCTAGTTGTTGTGCAAATGTACTATGGATTAAAAGTCAACTCAGTGACTATGACATCCATTATAAGATGGTTCCCATATTTTGTGATAATACAAGTGCAATTGCCATCTCAAACAACCATGTTCTTCATCAGAGAAAAAAAAACATTGATATTAGATATCATTTCATCAGGGACCATGTCATGAATGGTGACATTGAATTACACTTTATTCCCACTGAATATCAGCTAGCTGATATCTTCACCAAACCATTGGATGAACCAACTTTTAGAAAACTGAAAGCTGAATTGGGAATGTTGGATATTGAGAATCAGTCCACTGATTGAATCCATCCAACTAAGTGTAAATTCTGAAAACCTCAGGTCTCTGACTAAATGTGTCTCTCAGTTAACTAGATCACTGAATAACCTTCCCTGAACCCCTCAGACTGAATGAAAAGTCATTCAGGGGCCTCAAGATGACATTCAATGCTAACTTAAATACTCTAAGTATCTAGTTAGTAAATGTCCAAGGTTGGTAACTGAATACCTATTTAATATAGGAATATATGTTCTTTTGCCTTCTGGCATCCACATATTGGGCCCCCACTTCATCACCACAAATCCCACTTGGCATTTAATGCCTCCTCTCACACATAATATCCTTTGATATTATATGTGGTGATGTCACTCTGCAAATAACACTTTTTGCAGACGGCACAACTGTTCACCTCGACTTTTGCGCAAAACCCGGGAAAGTAGAGTGGTGGCATTTAATGCGAACTCCAAACGTTTATACAAAATGTTTTTCAAAATTGTGAGAAAAATCCGCTTAGTACCAAAACCACCTCACACCCTCCACTTCCCTATAAATACCCACAAACAAAATTACACACATACGCTTTGAAAAATTTTTAAACAAACTCTTGCCCTTTTTTTTGCTTAAAAATTTGTGTGTGTGTTCTTTGCCCTTAAACCAAAACCTTTTTCTTGCAAATTCGACCTTTTAAATGGCTACTTATAAAGCTATAACCTGTGCCCCCCAATGTGGAATTCATAATAGAGGGAGTGAATTTGACCAAGAACAACGTCGTAGGGAATTTCGCCTACCCGAAAAAATTTTCGGCGTATAAGAATGTAGTTAAATACCTACAAAACTGCTTTCTTTCTACGGCCTTTACCAAAACAACCCCAGTCATTTACCATGACTATCTTAGGGAGTTCTGGTGTACAGCAGTGGCAACCAGCCCTGATGACATCAAGGACACCATAAGCACGTTCTCAGTGATGAATGGGAGAAAGACCCTCTCCCTGAATTACCAAACCTTTATCAATGCCACAAGTCTTGATTTCGCTGAGAAGTTTGACACTCAGCCCACTGAAGCAGAAGTAAGAGCCGAATTGCTTTTACTAGGGCCACATGATGACAAACATCCTGAAGTGGCCCCAGGAACCTTATTGGCCAAAGCACCAATAATAAAGACCTGGTTTCCTGCTGTTTGGAGGATCCTGATGACCTTTGTCATTCAGGTCCTTGGTGACAATAAATTCTCCATGGAGGAATTGAACACATCACAACAAATGATTGTGTTCAGCCTCCTGGAGGGTAGAAAAATTGATATTGGAGAGATGATCTTCAGAGACCTCTTAGCCAAGCTATCAGGGAAGTCTAGGCAAAGACACATGTCATATCCTAGATTCATTTCCTGTGTGCTTCAGGACTTATTAGGCTCCGAGTATGTTCGACCAAACATCCAGGGATCTAACCCTGATGTCTTACACAAGGAAAACTACTCGAGAGACCTCCTTGAGGTTACACCAGTTCCCCTGACCACATATACGTTGATGGTCATTCAGGGATAAGACGCTATATCTCCTGTGCCTTCTCCTTCAAAGAAGGAGAAAAAGAAAAAGAAGGAAAGGTCCAGGAAGGTGGTTCAACCCGAACCACTCACCACTGAGACTTCTGCCTCAAAGCCTAAAGAAAGGCAACCACTGGCCAAGACCACTGAGACACCCACAGTTGAGACCACATTGGCCAAACAACAACTGCCAATGGAGGGTACTGAGAAATCATCCTCAGTGTCCTCGGCAAACCCTCTCCTCAAGGCTCTGCTGACAAATACAAGTCAGTGAGGTCAGGAACCCTCTAACTTTCACATCCCGATAAAGGCATTCGTCAATCACCACCTTTGCCTGAGGGAGTACAGGGTACTATACCATCAGTAGAGTCATACCACTTTGCTGAGAAGGGGACCCACACCCTCTCACATCCCGCTTACGGCTTTGGCATATCATAGCCATAGTCTCAGGGAGGACCGACCGCTAAATCTTCATCAGGGCAGCACAACCTTAATGAAAATGGGGGGCCTCAACATACAACTTCCCGTTTATGGTCCAGAGCAATCACACTCAGGGTCTCAGGGAGAAACGGTCCCAATATCCTCGTCAGGGCTGTACAACCCTGGTGAGAAGGGGGAACTCTACATCTCACTGCCTAGTGATGGTACTAGAAAACACCCGCCAGTCCCTAAAGGTACTCAAGGGGACAAAGACTCAGGGGGCATACGACCACCCACTGATACGGAACCTAAAACCCCCCATAGCGAATCCAGTCTCTCAGGAACTGACCCTGCGGACCAGGCAGAGAAATCCCACTCTGTTCACCTGGAGGGGTCAGAACCTGGCTACAACGAAGGCGAGCCCTCTTTTGAGGGGGAGCCAGATTCCCAACAGGTTCCTACTCTGGCAGATCTCGAAAGACTGCTAAATGAAGATTCAGAGGAGGAAATGGTCGATTTTGGAGAAGACGATGTTTTTGGTGCTGAGGCAGACATGGAGACTGCAACTTACAACTCTCCTCAGCACACTGAACAACCACCATCATATCCTCCTCCTGAGGATCAACAAGAACCCCAAACCAACCCAACAACATCATCATCATCATCAGGCAACTCCTCTGCTCCTGCTACTCCTCCATATTTGCAAAAGTATGATAATGTTCTTCCTCTCATGGAAAGGCAGCTAGTCAAGTTCCTTCATAAAGCCAACACTGCCCTCTTCCGAGACATCACTGAAGAACAATGGGAACAACACACTGAAGCGATAGTCTCCTATGCTGACTTCAGGGCTGCTGTTGAAGAATATCAGGGAAAATTACATCAGGTCACTGCCCTCACTGACAAACAGCTCAGTGACCTGAGGATATCTCTTGATGATCTGGGTTCTGTACAAGACAAGCAGTTCTTTAATGTCTTGACGACCCTTAGTGCCATTCAAGATGAATTCAAGAATGATCCAACCCTGATTACAAAGCTGACTGAGTTAATGGATACTCAGAAGACCACCTCCACTAACATTGCTGAGATACTCAAGCTTCTCCAAGGGGTGGATCTTAAACCACTAAGGTCTCAGCAAGATACAATTCAGTAGTCAGTCACTGATACCCAAGAGTGCCTAACAAAGATATCATCAGCTCTTCAACAAGCATAATGAGCTGATCAACCACTACACCACAAAAGTCACTGAACTCACCACAACTCAAGCTACCATGGCGGAAGACATTTACACACTAGAGAATGAGACCACTGATGTCAAGAAAATGGTCTCCACCATACTGACTATTCTTCAGACTTCTCCGGTTGTCCCACATCCTCAGTCAACATATGCTTATATTAAAGTACCCGCATCTGTTGAGGTGGAAAAACTTGATGAACCTATCTATGAACCTACAACTTCCTCTGCCCTTGTTTTTGCTACCATTCCTGTCCAACCTGAAGCAATAGCAATGAAAGTCCCTGAATCCTCCTCCAGTCAACCCCCTCCCACTGACAAAGGGAAGGGAATCATGGTGACTGAAGATTCTCCTCCACGATTACAATTGGTAAAGGCATCAACTGTAAGGCGTCCTGACCTTGATGAACCTTTTGAAGTCAACTTAGACAATGGGAGAAAATTCAAGGGAACTCTTGAGGAAGTGGTCGCAGTCCTGGATGAACAGGATAGACTCAGGGCTGAGAAACTCAGTAGGCCTGTAATTGTTGAAGTGGCAAAAGAGGTAATCAAGGAAACTGACCATGTCATCAAGGGGGATGAATTCCTCAAGCTTCAGGCTGACCACATCAAGGAACACAATCAGCAGGTCAAGCTCAAAGAAGAAAAGAAAAGGAAAACCTATGAGAAGTACATGTGGTATATGACGAAGACAAAGGGTGAAGGCACTATAACTGACATGACCATTCACATGACAAAGCCCATAAGTATAACGGTTCACAGAGGGCCAAGGAGGACTGAGATGAACAAACTGTAGGATCGAAACATGTTGATTATTGTGGGATTCGGGTGGTCTTGGTTTGTGGAAGAACATCTTCATGGTAGAGTTAGAGAGAGAGAGAGAGGTAGAGATAATGGGAACTAGGTGAGAGAAACTGGAAATATTAGATTGATAGTAAAATGAGTTCCAACCCTTCCCACACTTGGGAAGGGGTATATATACTAGCTAATATATGGTGCCCCTAGTGGGCTGTGGAGTGAGCTGACAGTGGGTAAAGACCCGACCCACTCCACAAATATAAGTATAACTAAGCTAATAGTACTAATAATAATAATAATAATAATAATAATAATAATAATAATAATAATAATAATAATAATAATAATAATAATAATAATAATAATAATAATAATAATAATAATAATAATAAGCCTACAAGCTACATAAATGCTAAATAGATACTCGGGGTGACCGAGTCTTCACATGAATATTTATATTCCTAACAATCTCCCTGATGAACTTAAATAAGTACATTTCATTATCATCATTTATCCTATTTATTTGACTTGTTTTATTATATTATATATGAGAATCGATACTTTAATGTTTACTTTAGTAATTCTCAGGTAAAAACAAGCATTATGTGAAACTTGGCGATTTTGGACTAATTATGGAGCAAAACAAGCGAGATGTCAAAAGTCTACTGAAATTCAGAAGATGCGCCTTATCTCACTCAATAAATACGACGCAATATCATACTTAGATGAATTCGAAGACCATTGCCTGAATTTGAAGAATGCGCCGCATGCAATTCTGTCATGCGCCGCATATGAAACTTTGGTCAAAGAAGAAGATCAAGCTCGTTCTACTCCAGATACGCCGCAATATACTTCTAACATACGGCGTATCACTATCAAGATTTCACCAGTTACAATCCAAGACAGCTAAAGTACATGCGCCGCATACAAAGATCAAGTTACGCTGCATCTGAAGACGGTGTACGAATATTCCAGAATATATTAATCTTGGACCCCACGCGAAGTTAAGTCAATGCGCCGCATCTATCAACTCAATGCGCCGCATCGATCCCTCAGACAGAAACTATAAATACCCCAAGGTCAGATGAATTTAAGAGACCTTTTATATAACCCTAGAGCCGAATCCAGACGACCAAGCAGCACAAGACACACCTCAAACAAAGATACAAGAGCTGTAAGAAGGTCCTGCATGTATTCAATTCATTAAGTAGTTTTGTTTTATTGTTTTAGTACGCTTTAATTCATCAGGATTGATGGGCTTGTGTCATGTGACTACGGAAGATCATGCACTCCCCTTAATATTGCTTTCCCATTAATTAAAGTTTATATGTTGATGTCTTTGGTGACTTTTATTTGTGCATTGATAACCTCTGTGTCTAGCTGAGTCTTGCTTGGGTCGCCATGCCCATTCCTCGCCTATTTATTCTAGCGTCTTTAGAAAAGTAGGATAGACATAAGTAATCATTAAGGGTTTTCTCGCCGATAAGATTAGAGCCAACGAGAAAGGTTTAATTATATACACTTCATATAAAACTAGCAATAAAACAAGTGACAAGCTATTTAATTATCAGGACAGGTCTTCTTATTGTCTCGAGTATCTATCTGTGTACGTGTGTGCTAATCGCTGATTCGTGCTCATTAGTTTAGTTTTCTATTTAATTATAACCAAACTGTGCCAGTCTCTCAGGCTGAACCCCCTTGCGTTAGATTAGGTTGTATAACTAACTTACGATATTAAAATACTGATTAGAATAACTAGATAATACGTTCCACTCTTAGTGATCGACACTCTTCTTACCATTATATTCATACTGACCGGGTACACTGCTCGTTAAGTGTGTGTGTTATTGATAAGTCGGCTAAATATAAATTTAAAACTTGAGTAGGCATTAATACTGCTAAACCGCAACGACACATCACGCGCATCAAGTTTTTGGCGCCGTTGCCGGGGAGTGAATTGTTATTATCTGTTAATTTGATTAAGTATTTTAATTAGATTTTTCTTTTTAGTTTTTTTTTAAGATTCTAACCACTAACCCTGTTGTATATTAGATAGATTGCATTCGTTGTATAATTTGCATATTTACTATTTTTTGTGTTTTTGTTTTCTATAATTTTTGTTTCTTTTTGTTTGTTTTTATTTTTGTTTTTCTTTTTTCTGTATTTTTCTGCTTTCTGCTGTCGTTGTATTGTGCTGATTCAAACGATACGGCGGATCTGTTTTCACAGATACGGCGTATTGCGTTTAATTTTTATAAAATACAACGCGTTTAATAAATTCGAGTACGACGCATCTTTCCCCAAGATACGGCGTATTCTGTTTTTAATAAGAAATTTTTCTAAACGCTAACGCCATACGACGCATCTGTTTTAACAGATACGGCCTATTTTCTATTTAAATTAAAAACAGTTTTTCGAATTATTAAACAGAAGCGACGCATCGATCTTTATCAATACGGCGCATCTACTAAATCAAAAATCTTGTATTTTGAAACGTAACGAAAATACGGCGCATTAGCTTTTGTTAATACGACGCATTTAATTTAATAAATATAATTGATTTTTGATATTCACTTTGATCGTTTCACTACTCTCGTGCACAAGTTAGTTTACTTTCAGAATAAATGATGGCTTAAGCATCACTATGGAAGATTACATTCTGAACCTAACCAAGAGATGCTAGCTGGAGTGATCAAACCTTCGATGACTGGAAGGTTGTAATAAGACGACAAGAGTAGAGGAAAACTCAGTACTAGTAACATTGAGTATCTTAAATTCTTGAAATAGAATTCCAGAAAATGTTGCGGAGCTATACGGTAACATCTTCCGGATGAAAGAAGAAGGACGACACGTAACAAGAACAAAATAAGGAGTTGAACGTGAGTCTAACTTGAAGACTCTGGAATAAAGACAAGTGCTGACCGGGAGACAACCCGAAGGAAAATTTTTTACTTTTCTGTTCTGTGTCGAGTCTGTCAGACCTGCAGAAGATGCGGCGCATCTCCATCATAAGATGCGACGCATCACCTGCACTGGTCATATCTTATTTCATTTTCTGCATTTTTATTTTTGACTTTAAAACTTTCTGTCAGTTTATTTAATGCGGCGCATCCCTGGTTAAGGATGCGACGCATCTTTTATTCTGATTCGTATTTATTCCAGGCTCGATACGGCGTATCTTCTTCCATAAGATACGGCGTATCGACTGACCTGATGATTTACACTTTAATTTTTTTAGGTTTTATTTTTACTAACTACTAATGTATTATGCAAGTTTGAACCTTCTTAACTCAGGTGTGTTAAAGTCTAAATGGTATTATAGATTCCTGCATTTTTGTGGATACATCATTTATGAAGCTTAAACGTTCTCATCCACAAGAAAGTTGATTTTTGCTCTTATGCGAATAATGGAGGATCATACCGAGCAAATCTCAGGGGAGTTTTTCTGTTCTAATTCTTTTATTTTCCAGTTTTTAACCTTTGACACAAACAACGAGGACGTTGTTTAACTTATGTGGGGGGATGGAGAATTAGAACACTTACTTGTCCTAAACTTTTTCAAAATATGCTTAAAATGCGCTTAATATATCAAAATTAAAATTTTTTTTAGCATGTTTTTGTTTAAAGTCTAAATTACATAACCGCACACATAACTCTATTCTTTCAAAAATATTAAAACTTTAGTGTGCCGGTGAGTTGTAAACTTTAGAACTTGGCTTGTATACTATTCGAGACCACCATAATGAGTATTATCTATATAATTGGAGTGACTTGTCTAAATTGGTAAATTTCTAGGATTACACCCAAATAGCCTTTATATGTTATGTGATATTAACTAACTACACTGGTTAGTTAACCCCCGTATAAACCCTTTGTTTACTCTCACTTTTAGAGTAAGATACCCCTAGAAAAATCCTCAGAGCCATTCCTTTCGTTTCTTACACCTTTGTTATAATGTTTCGATACACCCTTACACCTTAGCCTACCCTGTAGATTAAAATCCGTGGTTAATTGCTTTAGGCAAAGTGTGTTTCCTTACATTACCTGTGTTCGCGTGCGTAATTCATTATCTTTGGTTAGGTTGGGAAATTGCACAATGCAATTGGTATAAAAGTAAATATTGTATAACTTTTAGTTTATTTTTTGTGTGTTTGCTACTTTCACTATTACAGTTATTTCTGAAAGTATGAAGAGTATGGAAAAATTATCCGGAAAAATAGTGATAGAAAAGTTGTGAAATTTTACACATATATGTTGATGTCAAAAAAAAAAAAAAAAAAAAAAAAAATAGAAAAGAAAAAGAAAAAGGAAAAGTTGGAAGTTTGTTTTAACCAACTTATGTAAAGTTTTGTATTAAGTGGGAGATATCACCACTATTTGTTGTTGTATATTATATTTATGGATTGAATGGGAGTTGGCCGTTATGGGAACGCCAACTAAGGTTATTCTTTGATTGAGATTTTGTTGAGTATAATTCGTGTCTACTTAAAGCGTGTGTTTCAAGTGTTAAAGCGTGAGTTATTCAATGATATAAGTCTTATTCATGGGATGGTTGGGAAAGTGATTAACCACACTTAGGATTTTAATTTATTTGTTTTGTTTATTTTTCATTTTACACCAATTTGTATCCCAAATATTATCCATACCCTAT
Source organism: Artemisia tridentata subsp. tridentata (assembly GCA_021014915.2). Lineage (NCBI taxonomy): Eukaryota > Viridiplantae > Streptophyta > Magnoliopsida > Asterales > Asteraceae > Artemisia > Artemisia tridentata. The sequence goes on along the minus strand of CP139502.1, from coordinate 172,541,972 downwards.
ATCATTCTTCATCCAAATCTTTGATTTATTGAGATTAGGGATTTGAGCAATCTTAAGTATCGTAGTCGTGGATTCGGCTATGTATTTTTGATTTTGTCGCCCTTTTTGATATAATATTATTGGTGAAGATTACTTGGTCCTATCTTTAGCCCATTCGAGTTAAGGAATTGAGCAATTTCAAGTATCATGGTCGTGGATTCGATCATGTATTTGTAATTTTGTCGCCTTTTCTGGAATATGAGATCGATAGAGATTAAAAAGGATCATCAACCCTTAACCAACAAACCCTTTTTACCGCTTTAGACTTGTTACTCCTTGGCTTTAGTGGGGGAGATGCGTATACCTGCCAAGCCTATGATAGTATATTCGTCACGACTAAGCAACTAAACGATTTAGAATTGTTTTACATTAAAAATTATTTTGGTTTCTACTTCGTTAAGTGTTTGGTTGTGTGATTATGACAAAACGAATACGTGCTTAAATATAAAAATAAATCCTAATATCTTTTAGGATACATTTTCATATGATTAATTCTAAGGTTTACTTGGGGACAAGTAAAGTTCAAGTGGGGGGATATTTGATGAACTCAAATAAGTACATTTCATTATCATCATTTATCCTATTTATTTGACTTGTTTTATTATATTATATATGAGAATCGATACATTAATGTTTACTTTAGTAATTCTCAGGTAAAAACAAGCATTATGTGAAACTTGGCGATTTTGGACTAATTATGGAGCAAAACAAGCGAGATGTCAAAAGTCTACTGAAATCCAAAAGATGCGCCGTATCTCACTCAACAAATACGACGCAATATCTTACTTAGATGAATTCGAAGACCATTGCCTGACTTTGAAGAATACGCCGCATGCAATTCTGTCATGCGCCGCATATGAAACTTTGGTCAAAGAAGAAGATCAAGCTCGTTCTACTCCAGATACGCCGTAATATACTTCTAACATACGGCGTATCACTATCAAGATTTCACCAGTTACAATCCAAGACAGCTAAAGTACATGCGCCGCATACAAAGATCAAGTTACGCCGCATCTGAAGACGGTGTACGAATATTCCAGAATATATTAATCTTGGACCCCACGCGAAGTTAAGTCAATGCGCCGCATCTATCAACTCAATGCGCCGCATCGATCCCTCAGACAGAAACTATAAATACCCCAAGGTCAGACGAATTTAAGAGACCTTTTATATAACCCTAGAGCCGAATCCAGACGACCAAGCAGCACAAGACACACCTCAAACAAAGATACAAGAGCTGTAAGAAGGTCCTGCATGTATTTAATTCATTAAGTAGTTTTGTTTTATTGTTTTAGTACGCTTTAATTCATCAGGATTGATGGGCTTGTGTCATGTGACTACGGAAGATCATGCACTCCCCTTAATATTGCTTTCCCATTAATTAAAGTTTATATGTTGATGTCTTTGGTGACTTTTATTAGTGCATTGATAACCTCTGTGTCTAGCTGAGTCTTGCTTGGGTCGCCATGCCCCTTCCTCGCCTATTCATTCTAGCGTCTCTAGAAAAGTAGGATAGACATAAGTAATCATTAAGGGTTTACTCGCCGATAAGATTAGAGCCAACGAGAAAGGTTTAATTATATACACTTCATATAAAACTAGCAATAAAACAAGTGACAAGCTATTTAATTATCAGGACAGGTCTTCTTATTGTCTCGAGTATCTATCTGTGTACGTGTGTGCTAATCGCTGATTCGTGCTCATTAGTTTAGTTTTCTATTTAATTATAACCAAACTGTGCCAGTTTCTCAGGCTGAACCCCCTTGCGTTAGATTAGGTTGTATAACTAACTTAGGATATTAAAATACTGATTAGAATAACTAGATAATACCCAAACTGTTCCACTCTTAGTGATCGACACTCTGCTTACCATTATATTCATACTGATCGGGTACACTGCTCGTTAAGTGTGTGTGTTATTGATAAGTCGGCTAAATATAAATTTAAAACTTGAGTAGGCATTAATACTGCTAAACCGCAACGACACATCACGCGCATCACTCCCCCTAAGGGAGGTCACCCCGGAAATAATAATTTGAATTCTAGCATTCTATCATGTGTGATTGACTTCGTAGCTCGTGGTCTTTGATTCTTCAAATTCATTGATCTTTGTGCATTCAGCAGTGTTCTTTTGATGACCGTTCTTTAGTCTTGGATGATCTTTGATGATTCTTTGATGTTATCATCCAACGTATGTCTCCTGGTCATCTTTTCGCAGTATGTCTCCATGTGATGTGATTGTTGAGTCGACATGCTCACACTATTCTGAGTCATGATTTTCAACATCAGAGTTAGCAGAAGCAGTGTTGAAGGTCTTTTAGGTTATCATGACTTCTTTTGAATACGATGATGATGTAGTGTGAGCATGTGGTGATGGATTGGCATCTTGTTCAGCAACCAGCTACAACCGCTATCAGCTGCAACAGCAATCTGCTACAACCTCAATCAGCTGCAACAGCAATCAGCTACAACCGCCAGATGTTCCTGCATACGACAGTTAGCAATAAGATGTCCGGTACTTACAAGTTCGGACTTCGAGATTGTTAACAGCATAGTGTGAAAACTCTCTCTAATCCTTACCAAGACCGTTCCTAAATCGGAAACCCACAGAGGGTTTTAAAGATCAACCGTAGCAAATCAACGATTAGGTGAGTCGCTGGAGATCACTCCACGACTGTAGACCGTTTGAAACTGCCGCGATCACTAAGCGTAATCCACAAGGAATTACCGAAGTGACCTGCTTTCAGGGCTGTTTGATGTTGACCCTGGCAGGAATTTCCATTCAATCACTGAGAATTACATTTGTTAATTCTCTCATAAATGTTCTGGCAGATTGCTAAGATCTGCGTAGGACTCATAGTTTACAACTGGTGTCCTTAATGTTGAACAACCAGTGTAGAAATAATACGTGTTCCTATGAGATCTTATTATGCATCTCGTGGCTCTAGACTCAATTGTGCGTTTTGATTTGGTGATCGGAGGCTGGAGAGGACTGCCACCTTTTCAATATCATCTAACTCGGAGTGAGAGAGACGATAGAAATGTATTGAACTCCATGACAATTGAAACAAGAGTCCTTTGAGGGACCTTGAGTGGCTAGGGAGGGTTGTGCAGCGTATCACTGGGTCCATGATACTTTGTATTCAATGTCAGCAATCAACCAAGTGATTCTGACAGCATATGAATTGACCCGGTTTCTGCCTAAAGTATAAGGAGGGCTTCTTTCTTTTCACCCTTTATCTTTACATTTCTTTTTCATTCTTCAACCCCTTCAGTGCTTACCGAGACTTCATTACTAGTACCTTGTTGGGTTTGTTCCAGTACTAGCTCCATCTCAGTCGGCACTCTTCCCTTATTCACACTTTTCTCCTTTTTAATCATACCTAAGGACTTCTACACTAACTAGTGGATTGTCCCTGGGTAAATCCCTCCGGTTCTGGCGGGATCGTGGGAACTTGTACCTAACCTTACCATCCTTATAACTCCAATACATTGAATAAAATGGTCGGTCTTTGGTGTTTCTTCCACAATTGCCATTAACCAAATCCTTGAAAAATCTCTCAAAGTGTTCATGATTATGAAACACATTTTGCTAACACTTTGAGAGTTTTATATTTTTCAAATGCTCCCCTTCAACATGTGCTCGGATGATTGTTTTATAAATTTGCACATGTTGGGTAGAGCTTGCACTTTTTGAATTGATCCACTTTCAGTGAACATGACCGATTCTAGACACGCTTACATCACTAGTTAGACTAGCTTGAAATTATTACCCGGCCTGGTCAAGTCCACAGAAAGTTTCTCGAAACGGTACACTCTACTCAGACACATCCTTTTCGAGACACGCTTACATCACTGGTTAGACCAGCTTGAAATTATTACCCGGCCAGGATATGTCCTTTCGATTGATGACAATTTGTGTTTCGTCAATTCATTGATGAAGTCTAAGTCACGCTCACGTGAGATGCCAAATCCTTTTTGTCCATTCGCTCCCCCTCAATATGTGCATCGATGTACGAAAGAGTTTAGCACATATGGGAGAGCCTAACATTTAAGTCCAAAACATCACATTTTCATCAGGTTTAATATTTAAATCACATTCTCTCCCATGATCAAAAATTTCAAACCTTTTGAGATTTGTGATCCCAATAGATTTAAATAAGTTAGAAAATGTGGGAGAAAATGTGCCCGATTTAATGTATTCTGATGATGGAACATACTATGCTCCCCCTTAATCTAAGAGGGAGATTCACTTCTTCTTATGCACAAAGTGACTGTTAAGACACAAATGATATTGACCTTTTTGCGCAAACGATGTGATCATCCGCTTCTCTGAGGGAGTCATTGGTCAACATCAATTATCCATCCACCAACAAGAACGTCCAAGTATTGTAGATCCCCACTTGGCGAGATCAGAATAAATATTGCTTTGTTTCACTGAAGGTGGTGGTGGTTATGACAGTGTTGTTGTTGTTGTTGCTGCCGATGTTGTTGTTGTGGTGAATTCTGAGCCAATCAATAGAGTTTGAACATCTGACCAAATGGTTAGAGCTGGAACTGGCACATTCATATTGGCTATGGAATCTGCATAAGAATATCAACACAGATATACATGCATACAGATACACTATTCCTTAATAGCTACCCTACAGCAGCTTGTCACATCATGATACCAAGTTCATCTCATAATCAAACCACAATCAGGAAATACATCAAACCACTATCTAGCATGAAGAGCAATTATCAATCATGAACATGGCAATTCACTCATATTTCAACATTCAATTCAGGATCTTAGGGACAAGATTCTAACATGATAACTATATACCTAAGCGAATCCTGAGAACATATGCACTATATCAACAACAATTAAGCAGCAATCGACTACCAAGAGTCAAACAACTTTTGAAACTCATTCATTTAGATCATACAAATGTCAGTGGAGTATTCAAGAACATCAAACTCAATGAGTTTTCTAACTTCTTTTAGATTTTGAGTTTTAAAGTATTTAGGGGATTAAACGAGGATTCCCAAGTAACACAAATGAACCTTCTAGATACATAAAGCTAGGAAACTATAAGCAAATTGCACATAATGTCCTAAACTTTCTAGCAACTAACACGTTTGGCCATTTGATATAAAGTTTAGCAATTTCCTCTTCAACTAATACCCCATTAACTACAAAACCTTTTCTAAGACTTATGAATTAATCAAGAAACCCGTTTGATGATATAAAATTTGAATTCACTCTCCCCCTCAATCAATGACCCGTATTCTAGTTAAAGATTTGTAGTCGTTGATTGAGTGACAAATTTTATGCATAATCCAAGTCTAAAAGAATTTCAGGCAACACATAAGCACCAAGTGTCTCACAAATAATTTTTAGAAGAATCATAGAATGAAAACTATTTGTATGCAAAGAAGACTTCTCTTCTTGATCAGGAAATGATGCACTGAAACGTACACCAGATCGAAGAAACATGGATATAAAGTAATCCATGCCCAGGTGAACATCACCCAGTTGGAGGAACAACCGTCTTTTTGGTGACGTGCTTTCCCCATTTTGAAGCACGGGTTGCTATCTAAAGTAATAGCAAGCCATTTAGACATGTTTTAACCTGTTTGTATAACTTCTGCTCGAGCTTCATTTAAAGTCCCGTGTCATTATTGAATGACATTTCTAAGACCGTAAATGTTATCGATAAACAGAAGACATGCCTAGGTGAAACTATTTTTGGTATTTTCTATTTTTCAATTTTTATGGTTTTTCTGGTTTTACGATTCTCTATTTACAATTTGCACGTTTTCTATGTATCTATTTACAAAATGGTATAAGATATGAACAAAAATGTATGAAGCAAATATATACAAGGATACGAAGCAAAACCATTACTCCTCAGCTTCTGAATCTTCTCCGCTGCCATCACTTTACTTGCTGAAGAGCAATGTGAGCACATTTAATTAGGGATTAATTTTGGCTTTTCACTCTCCCCTAATTAGTGCTCTCCCCCAACCTGACCACCTTTCTGATGAACGCCCATAATAGGAAGAAGTCTTTTGATGAACGCCCATAATACGAAGAGGTCTTTTGATAACCAAATGCATGCCTTCTATAGTCTTCTAACACATAGCGAAGAATGTAGGATAGACTGTAGACTCGACCTTCTTCAAGATTGTCCATTTGGGGGAACAGAATACCAATCATCTTCATCTCACCAAATGCCTTCCAGTAACCTTACATACAACCCATCAGCCCGCAACGTACACATGAGATGATAACACCAAGTTAACAAGTTGAACCACTAATCTTCTATAATATGTATCCTGAGATATTAAGCCCGATCACGTGAACCTGTTGTGCTTCCTTGATGTACACATTCTCTCTCCCCTGATGGTTATGATTAATCAGCCCATGACGTAAAAGTGAAATGATAATACCAAGGTAACAAGTTGAACCACTGATCATCTATAATTTGTATCGTGAGATATTAAGCCCGATCACGTGAACCTGTTGTGCGTCCTTGGTGTACACATTCCTCTCCCCTGATGGTTACGATTAATCGGAATCATCATAATGATGTGTACATGAAGCATAGTGACATGTACATGAAGCATTGACTAGAAGCCCTTTGTCACTGATTATATCAGCCCATGAGAGGATGTCGATTAGCATTCCATGACCATGTTCTTCAACACCTTGATAGACGGAGGAAGATGTAGTGTTGGAGAATCATGGTTTGCACGACTCCTGAACTGATGTATTCAGAAGTCGTATGACCATTTCTCAATCATCAATCAACATGTAGATTATTCACCCTTTCCCCCCCTCAAAAATTGTATATGCCTGCCAACTGCAATTTTTGATGATTGAATGAGTGAATACGAATACCATCAACGGTAAGTAGCTCCACTTGACGGTTCTTGAAGACTGACATGTTGTTTATTCACCCTTCCCCCCCCCCCCCTCAAAAATTGCATATCCCTGTCAACTGCAATTTTTGGTTGAACAAGTGAATAAGAGTATACTCCAATGTGCGCCGATCCACTTGAAGACTGAATAAGCACGGAAAGAGCATGAAACTTGTTGATGAGAATGGCCATAAATAAGAAGATTTCTCTTCTTCCAAAGATAAAGCGCACTTAAGCGTACACCTTTCTTTTCTTTGAGGAATGGGGCCTGAAGTGTTATCTGCAGACGCCATTGTCATTGAAGAGCGAGGCCTGAACTGATGTATTCAGATGTCATAATGATGAAGAGCGAGGCCTGAACTGATGTATTCAGGCGTCATTTCTCTCTTTTCTAGTTTTCTCATCTAACTCAATACCAACCCCATTATCATACTGTTGGCTTGATGTCGTGACTACTGATGGAGAAAACTCAATATGATGAACTTGAGACTGAAGTATCATAACCCGAACTTGTGACTTAAACTTGCACTAATGTGTGACTAAGAGCGGTGTAGAGACTTCGTGCAACATTGAATCCCTAAGTACTCTATACTCTTCAACCAACCAACCATCAAGTATAAGACGTACATCACCTCTTGGATATCCACAACTTCGTGTGACACTGAGCACTACAACGTAACTCCTTAAAGTGATAGTTATTTTGTAATAGAGAGGAAGAAAAAATAACTAGATATCCAAGTCTTCGCCATTGTAAAGGTTAAACGCTCGAACAAGGATCTCGAAGAATCTTCATCCAACCACCCCGGTATCTTCAGATACTAAGTACACGCACCCATGAAATTTCACTTCAGCCTCAAATAAATAATAATGAATTCACGCCGTAGTCACATCTTGTCGTTTAAATGCCCCGATCTAGCCCTTTATGATGTTTTAACTGAACGTTGATAATGGTTTTAACCCGATCACGGTCAAGAGCGCATAACCCATCATCACGGGATTTTACAAATCTATGATTTAAACCGAGAAATAAGTTCTTTCACAGGATTTTACAAAACCAAGAAGAAACCGTGAGATAGTAACAAATTGAATGTGGCATGACTGATTTGATTTTGGTGAATATCAGTTTGGGTTAAGAATATCCTGTGAAAATTACAGATCACATCACAACTTTTAAGACCTTTGGCCAACTAACCAACCTCGTACTCAGACAACACTTTGTGACCACTTGATGAAGGAAACCCGATATACCAATGTTGAAAACTGAAGTAGAAGTCCTCAAATTCGTTACTTAAGCTTGCACTAATGTTGGAAGAACGGTGTAGAGAATTAATGCTCCAAGCAAATCTCTAAGTGCTCAATACCCAACCAAAGTATAAGACATTAACACCTCTTGAGATTATCGACAACGTCATTGACGTGTGACACTGAGTACTCCAACGTAACTCTTAAGTGATAGTTACCCCGACTGCTGGTAACTAGATAACCTAAGTCTTCAACTTAAAATTTTAAGCACGAGCAAGTTATCATTGAAGGTCATGCATCCAACCAACCCCGACTTCAAGATAAAATAAGTAGACGCCTTCGTGAAATTCAACTTCAATCTCAAATGAGGAATACCAAATGAACTTCGTGATCATCTTGTGCTGTTGACTAGCCAAAAAGAGAAGAAACATGCGCTAATTCTTAGCAGTGCCCATGACTCATAGTCAGTCCTATCAAGCATAGCTGTCTGACCCAGATGCTTGGATGTTATCAGATGCAGTGCATGGTATAGTTGTCATACTGTACACAGGATTTTACAGTTCTTGAGATTTAACCGAGAAATAAGTTCAAGAACAAACTGCACAACAGTAAGTATTCAACTGCTGAAGACTGAACCACTGAATCCTGAACCGCTACGATCTGACCCGCTGTAACCGGAACCGCTAAGATTCAACCACTGGAGACTGAACCGCTATGATCTGACCCGCTGTAACTGGAACCGCTAAGATTCAAACCGCTGGAGACTGAAGAAACACGCGCTAATTCTCCCCCTCAAAAAGGGCATGCAATGACCTTTTTGCCAAAGCTGAGAGTCCGTGATGGTTGTGAATTTGTCATGGAAAGAGGCAAATAAAACTACTGCAAAGAAGATAGTGATTAAGACTCTCTTTTAGTAACCCCTTGTTTATCTCCTCATCAATGGTTTAGCAGATTAAAAAGTTCACTGAAGCTCGTAATATGCCAAAACCGCTTGATGAAATGTGTTTAACATTAGAGTGAGTAAAATGTTAAAACACGTCTCTGAACAGTCCACCTCCCATCTTTAAGTCTTACCACCTCTTGAGAAGATCTTGTACTACAATCCCATTAGAAGCTTGAGAAACAATAATCTCTTGAAGAAGCTTGATAAGTGACAAATTCGCGACTTATACTTGCACTAAATTTGTGATTTAGAACCTATATTGAGCACAATAACGTAACTCCTTTAAATATAGGTAGTGGTATATACCCAACCTTCCATCCTTTATTGTATATATCCACCTCTTGAACATCCAAGTCTAATCACCATAAATACGCTCGAACAAGGATCATCAAACTTCGTGCATCCATCCAACCCCGAGATGTTTGAGATCCTAAGTACACGAACCCGTGAATTAACAAACCAACCAAGCAACCATAACTTCCCAATTCCTACTGATCTTGTAGCACAAACTTATCCAAAAAAAAATAGTCAAACCCAGTAAGTTTTATTATGTCTAAATCCAAGTCCAGCCTACTTGTCCAAAATTGATTTGACGGGATTTTACAACTCTTGAGATTTAAACCGAGAAATCGAATCTTTCGCGGGATTTCATAAAATCAACAAGAGAAACCGTGAAATCAACAAGAATAACCAAGAGTGAATAGCAGTAATAATCTTCAAAATTCAAGTCAAAGAAGTCAAATCTCAACTTGATCAAATCGCAACAAGTCAAGTCGCAGTTTGTCAAATCGCAACAATCAATCGCAATTTACCAAATCGCAATAAGTCAAATCGCAAGTGTCACCTCGCAACGTCAAATCGCAATCAGTCAAGCCGCAACAAGTCAAATAGCAACTTGTGAATTCGCAATTAACCAAATCGCAATTAGTCAACTGTAACTCAAATCGTAAAGATCAACTCGCAGGCTCACTCACATCTCAGGTACCAATAGGACAACGCTGCCAAATCCACAACTCTGTAGTCACGTTGACATTCATAAACCCAAATACTAGCCATGACGTGTGTATCCTCGTGAAATTTTATACGACCAAAATACCACTCTTTTTCGCCAAATAATTATCAAAAATTGAAAATCCCAAAAATTACTTTTGGATTATCAACTTTTGACAGTCCACTAATTTCCACCCCAACTCATAGTACAATCACCGATCATTTTAAAAAAAACGTATCCCCGTGAAAATTTGTGACATAATTTATCATGATAAGCAAAATTATTCACAAATTCGGCCTGGTTACATGTAATTACAATCCATATACGCCTAAAACACTTGCTCGGCCCAACTTACTTATAATCCATCCAACCAGTAAATTACCAAACATATACGTGTAAACCCATTGCAGTCCAACTTTGCTCACAACCCACTAATCAATAGCCTAAAACCAATTTAACAGTCCGCATAAAATTCTGGTTAGCAGCCCATTTACAATTCTTGAACCCATGATCCAAACCCATTAGTAATACCTAACCCTAATCAAATAGTTATATAAGGGGCTAATTTTTATTTTCAGAACCCTAATCTCATATTAACCCGCCTCATAAGCAAACATTACCTGTTACTCTCAAATGAGCAGTCACCAAAAATACCTCAAACCCTAATCTCTCTATCACAACCCATCTCCTACGCAGCCACTATCCACCTTTTCACTCTCGATTGGCAGTCACAATCACCATCACACGAGCATCAAACAGATCTCCTCCAAAATCATACCAGCAATCCACTATCCTAACACCAATAAAGGCGAACCTTCAACATATTCTTAACTTTTCAGCTTCAAGATCCTATGGGTCTCGGGTAGGTTCACTTGATGTTGATTTTGTTTTGTTGTTGTATTTATAACCGAATCAAAAGGAAGATTAAAACATTATGTTGTTTTGATCTTTCTTTTAATTGTTCAGATATTAATGAAGTGCAGTTCTTCAAAAAAAGATCGATGATGTGATTATTTTTCTTGTTAAAGGTCTTGAATGATTTTTTAATCTCATGAGAGGTACACCAAGAAAAAAACGTGACTTAGATCTTGTGATTGTTGATATATAAACTGAATGAATGAAATGAAACTTGTTTAAGTTTTGTGATTTCTTTTAATGGTTCGATTTTGTGTTAAATGATTTTTTTGTCTGTTGTTGAGAGATGGGGAGTGGGAGGTTGTGTTTTGTTTGTTGTTTGAAGAAGGTTAGGATTTGGATGAATGTAAATTATTGAATTGGATGGGTCTTGTTGTTCGTTGTTTGAGGTGGATCAGTCCTTCATCTCCTTCCATTTATTTTTCTATTGAATTTGATATAAGGTAAGGACTGATGATGGTATCTACCTGAGGTTCACGTATGAGTATGGTATTTGGTTGGTGGTCTGGTCAACGTGGTCAAACATACTTCATCTTAATTCTTTTAGGGACAAATCGCAAGTTTTCTTGAATCTTTGACAACATTTTGTTTAGATTTGCTTGATAAATGGTTTTCAAAGGTCAAATCGCAACCATATTCAAATCGCAGTTGACCAGTCAAACTGCAAGCTGTCACTTTCGTACTTTTACCTACAAAACCGGATCTGGTTTTCTCTTTCTTATCAAAACGCAACCAAGAAATAAATCAAACCCAGATTTGTCTTGTAAGATTCCGACTATTATTTAGACCACTGATTCTTCACGGTAAGGTGCAAAAGTCACTCAAGTATGAGATGCAATAAGCTGCTATCTTGGGACTGAAAAACCAAAATAAGTTGCTATCTTGGGACCGAAAAATAAGCTGCTATCTTGGGACTGAAAACCAAAATAAGAAGGACCTTTTGAACATAGAATACAATCAACAGTTTCAATACTGTTAACCACAAAAGATGGAAAGAAAAAATTTTCCAGATCCAAAAAAACTTGGTAAAAATAGTTTAAAAAACTATACGAATCCACGAATAAGTCAACACAAACAATAACCTTGGCTCTGGTACCAATTGTAGGATCAAAACATGTTGATTATTGTGGGATTCGGGTGGTCTTGGTTTGTGGAAGAACATCTTCATGGTAGAGTTAGAGAGAAAGAGAAGTAGAGAGAATGGGAACTATGTGAGAGAAACTGGAAATATTAGATTGATAGTAAAATGAGTTCCAACCCTTCCCATACTTGGGAAGGGGTATATATACTAGCTAATATATGGTGCCCCTAGTGGGCTGTGGAGTGAGCTGACAGTGGGTAAAGACCCGACCCACTCCACAAATATAAGTATAACTAAGCTAATAGTACTAATAATAATAATAATAATAATAATAAAATAATAATAATAATAATAATAATAATAATAATAATAATAATAATAATAATAATAATAATAATAATAATAATAATAATAATAATAAGCCTACGAGCTACATAAATGCTAAATAGATACTCGGGGTGACCGAGTCTTCACATGAATATTTATATTCTTAACACAAACCCATTAAATTCTCAGATTACGGGCTAAGGGAATAGGACAAGATGGGGCCCATCCTGAGGAAGAAGCAAAGCAGGATTGTTCCTGACCTTCTAGCTACCCTGAACTCCAAATACGAGGAACTGGAAAAGGTTGCTAAAAGTGTGGGAATAGATCATGAGAAAGCACTTGCTTCTCAGGGACTTTCAATCCCTGAACCTACTCAGAAGATTGGGAAGAAGAGGAAAGCTATGGGACAGGAGCCTGAACAATTCATAGCTGCCCTCCAATGCAACAGGATTCCTCCTCAAGGAGTCAAATTTGTTCCTAACAAAGTTATCAAGACTCCTGAGTATGGTATTTTCTTCGTCGATGAGTTTAGCCAACATGCATTTTAACGAGTCAGTGACATACACCTTGTGGAAACTACAACTCTTCTTGCTTACAAGCTGATGGCGATTCACGTGAAGAGCCCTTAGAATGAAGATTTTATAAAGCTGATGGATAAGATGATGAATGAGAGACCTGACAAAGAAGTGTTAGTGTCTAAGAAGGCTAAGTTGGAGCTCATGGGTATCTTGGAAGCCTGAGTACAAGGTCCCTGAGTATTATGTTTAGATGTTAGGACAAATGTAATGATATTAATAAAATGATGGCCCATGTTTTGTTATATCAGTATCCTTTAATAGCTTTCTAGTATATTCAGTGTGAGAAGAAGCCCATTTGCTCACTCACAACTGATCAAAACACTTAGGCATAATTTTTATCCAAATAGGGGGAGATTCTTGGGTCCGTCAGTACCCAAGCGTCCTGAAAACATGATTTGAATACAAATTAGCCAAGTGTTAATCAACCGTAAACACTCTCGGGTCACTGAGTGAATAGTCACTCAGTGAGTTACCTTCAGGATGCTTAGGATGAGTCTAAGAAGAAAGATTCACCATTCAGTAAGGCGAAACTCCCTGAGTGTCACTTAAGCCGAAGAAGAAGGTAATGGGTTCAGTGAGTGATGACAAGAACTCACTAAACCCCAGGCTCCTAAACAACAAACGTAATTGAAGACTGAAGACTAAAGACCAAGCCTGAAGAATCTGAAGTCAGAAAGAAAGGCGGGACAAGGCGGGAAGAGTTTGAAAAGATAAGGAGATATCCTTATCAGGGAAAATTCAAACTTTCCCTGAATGGCGTGAGAACAAGAACAGTGTTATCACTGACGCTCAGAAAGCAATTTCAACCTTATCCCAAAATAGATTCTTGTAACTGTCAAAATACATTAGTATCTTTGTCAAACTAGCTAGGTCATTCTTTTGTATTTTTAGTCACGGGTGCTCTTTTATACTTGTGTATAAATAGGAATCATAAGGGAGAAAAGTGAAAAAGTTTTATGCATTAAAAGCTTAGACTTTCACAAAACCACTTTTCTCCCCCAAAGAGCAACCTAGTCCCTGAGATAGCTAAGTGGTTCATTTATTGTTACCACTCAAGTATACCTTGAGTTTAGAGAGGGGAACATACCATACCTTGTCATTTCAATCCCAAGTGTTATTTTCGTTGACACTTGGGTATAGATTCTTTTGATTAATTTCTAATAAGAATTTAAAAGTTGAAAAACTTGTGTTTTATCTTTTACGTTTTACTTATTTGTTTAAATTAATCAATACATTATATCAGTCAAGGAACACAATTAGATTAACTTTGTAGTTATTTCTACTTGTGTAACGGGAACAACAGAAACTACATATATCAAATCCGAATCCATGACCAACAACAACAATAACCTCAGAATTAGCACAACTACATCAAACCTCAACTGGAATTAATTCTAAACATGAAACTGAGATACCAAACGGGTTTCTCAACCCGGGACTAACTATAGCACAAAATGGGTCTCGACCTGACCCGTTTTTAACCCGTAACCCAATAAACCAATCGGCTATGGCATCTAATCCGAGACTCAAGAATAGTCAAACAAACACCATTTTAATCTAATCGTACCACACGAAACAATAAATAAAAACATGTTTTTATCCAGTTTATATATCACGAATTTATAACCTCGTTTCATAATTACTTTTAAATCCACGAAACCCAAAAACAACACCAATTGATTATCCAAAAACAATAAATAAAATCGGTTTATAAAACGAACATCATGAGTGGTTTTACCATACCACTCGGGCGAACGAGGGAGAGGAGAAGAAAATGAGGCGGAGGAGGTGGAGGTGACGGCGATGGTGGGGGCTGTGGTGGCTGGTGACTGTAGTAACTCGAACCAACAGTAAACAAAACTCTCGATCTATAACACCTTGGAATCTCACGGTTTTATACAAATGTTGACCAAAAGTGGTGGTTGTAGTTCGTTGTGTTGGCGGGGGTAGTTCTTGAAGCACGTGTAGTGGTTAAATGGAGTAAGGAGATCCCGAGAATGGGTTTGGTGGTGGTGGTGTGGTGTGACAGTGGGTGGTGTAGGGTGGCTGGAGATGGTGGAGAAATGGGGGGGGGGGGGAGGGGTTGGCAGCAAGATGAAGAGAGGGTAATAATACCCTAGAAGTGATTATAAGTATGTTTATATAGGGTAGGTTTAGGGTTGTGTAAACCCTAGGGCCAAAACTGCCAAAAATTAAAGTCTAGGGGTGGCGGGGTAAAATTACTGCAAGGATCATAGTTGTAATTTAGGCTATCTTTCTTGAAACGAGGCTCGGGGCTCGTTTAGACTAGTAAACGATAGATTCAAGACACGGGAATTTCCCCATTGCGTTCAGAATAATTTTTCCAATAAAAATGACTATTCATACGCCTCGTTTTTCACAAATAATAAAATAATCAAATAAAATCGTCGGTTGTGCCAGTACGCGTTGTGTATAAATTCCATGTTTCGCGAGATAGCTTCACGTTTTCAAACCATATGAGTTCAGAAAATTTCGTATATGAAAAACAGAGATAATCTCGTATAGAAATAAGTCTGGAAAATTACGGGTTGTCACATTTATGTACAACCCGATAATGCACGACTAAACATAAACAATAACTACAAAATAATAACCAAGTTTGAGAAGTGTTTCATTCAGTTCACTCTAACATAAAAATTACATAAGAATGGAACAGTTTTAAAACTTTAATGGTTTTTATGGTTGATATAAAGTTTGAGGTACCAAATTGGAACATATCTCAAACTTGGTTATTATTTGATGATTTTCACCCTTCATATTATATCACCCTTCATGGATAATTTGATACATGTATAGTACTCAAATTTCAAAACCATTTGTTTTAAAAATTTGAGTGTCATGGCTCTGATACCAATCGTGGAAAACGTAGAGGGGGGTGAATACGTCCCTGTTTAAAAACTTGAATCTTTTCGTATCAAACACCCGATCAAGTGTGACTTAATATGAAAAGTGGCAACTCTAGTCTTACAAGAACTAGAGATATTATAAAGCAACAAATAAGGTATGTCTCAATAACATAAGCTTATACATATTATAAATAACATGCCATGACACAAAACACAACTAACACAATATAAGTAACAAACCACACAAATATAAATGCAATGCAAAGTATTAATGTAAAGCGGTAAATGCAAAAATAAACGTAAAGAAAGCGCAAACCGGACACGGTGATTTATAGTGGTTCAGTCACGAAGCTCCTCTTCGCCCTACTCCACTCCCCAAGTACCCAACTTGAGAGTTACTTCACTAATGAAAAAGCTCCCTTCTTGGCGTAGAAAACCATACAACGTCGCTTACAAAATTTTCCGACACTAAGCTAGATGTCGAGTTCTTCTTCGGGTACAACCAAACCTGCTATGTTTTATGGCCCAACATAACAAACCTTGTGTTTTGATGCCTATACACATAAATCGCGTCGCTTACATTATTTTCTGACATTAAGCTAAATGTCGACTACTAATCTAGGTATTATCAATCTCACTCACGATCTACCCGATCTTCACAAATCATACAAGCTACAAGATCTACGTGATCTACACTCGATCTACCCGATCTACTCATGATCTATCCGATCTACCTTATCTTCACACGATCTACTCACTATCCACACAAGCTACACAAGATCTCTTCGATCTCTACAAGATCACAATGATCCACGCGAACTAACTAAACAAGATGATAGACAACTTGATGTATATCAAGATACAATAAGAACACAATGAATGTTACGAGTGCACTACACTAACACTGTAACACTTTGTATCTTTGTGATACGATGTGTTCTTATCTTGAACTAATAGAGGAATGAAGGTGATCACTTGAATGGATGATTGGATCACTATAAAACAAACTAAAACTCACTAAATGATCAAAGAAAGTGATCTAAATAAGAGAGGATTATACCAGAGAAAACTGACTTGAAGAATCAAGTTGGAAGTGTAAAAGGGTCTACTAATTTATAGGCAAAGAAAAAACTAGCCGTTACAGACAGACGGTACCACTAAATACCCAACGGTACTACTAAATTTAGTGGTACCCTGGTACCGTGCCAGACAAGGGACGCTCCAGCTTTTGATTTTAGTGGTGAAGGTTTATTTGGAGCTTATTTGAGGGGAAAAATAGCTGTTGGGATTTTTTAACTAATTTTTCAAAATAAAACATTTCTTTTTAATTAAAAAAATTTTTGTAAAATGTATTTTTGAAAAAATATTTTGTCATATTAAAAATGTGAAGTTTAAAAAAATCATTTCTTTGATCATCCGTCAAGTTTAAATTTGTTTGTTCATACCTTGAGTGATTTACATCGGGATGTAAATCAACGACTCTGTTGAGGCATACTTGAGATGTCCACAGATGTTGATGTAAGTATGCATTGATGATTTGTGTTTACAAGTAACTTGTGCATTTTACGTTATGCATTACAAGTTACATGTTTGTCATTATTAAAACCGAAAAAACCGTTTAGTTTAAATATCGTAATATTTGCACTAACAATCTCCCCCTTTTTGATGATGACAAATATGTAAACCGTGACACATAGTAAAATGTAAAAGTTACCTATTTACACTTCCTTCTTCCCCTTTTGTCGAAGCAAAAAGGTAGTTGCCTTGAGCTCTCCCTTGAATTCACTCCCTACTTCCCCTTATTACACTACTTTCCTTTTTTCCCAAAAAAATGCGAGCTTGCATCATCCCAGTGAAGTCTTCTATCACCACTGTTAAAAAGACACCATGGTATGTGTTCAAATACTTCCGAGCTCCCCCTAGCTCAATTCTCCCCTATGGTAATTGTATTCCCTTCTGTTTTTACCTTTGTTTCTTGTAAATCAATGGACCAAATTCTTATAAAGGTTTTTCCTACATCAAGGGTTAGCTTCGTGCAACATAATATATAAAAGAATAGGAGCAACATTATAGGGATAGAATACACATAGCAAGACATGCAAGGGTTAAACTATGTTAAAACGTAGCTACAAAAAAAAGTTTGATGAGCATATCAAAGTATGCAAGAAGTTAGACACGTGATGAAAGTGTGTCAAAAGGATAAAAATCAAGAATAAAGCCCAAGAAAGTTGAGCGACACAAAGATGTGAATGCGTAATGCAATTTAATGACACTAGAGAGTCAAAACTTGACCGACAACCTAAGGTGTAATTGTTCAATCAATCACACTAACAAGAACGAGATTCATTCATTGACTGACACATAAAATGACTTCTTCCAAGTTGTCATTGGGAAGGCAAGTTCTAACAAACCTTTTGTACAACATAATCATCTACCTAAGATGATTGGTGCTAATGATAGTTTCTTGATAAGACATACTCTAAATGATTACTATTATGACAAGTCTTGCCATAAAGTAGACTCGATAGAAGATATACAAAAAAAAATGAGAACGATATGCACCTAGATGCGAATGGAAAGGACATCCATAAGAAGGTATAGGAACTACTGAGAATAAGGATAGTTCAATTGTGTTTAATAAGGTATGAGCAACTAATCTAATGAGGTCTGGAAGGTGGTATAGTGGTAGAAAAGTAAGAAATGTATCTTTGTTCAACCGGTTCCTCCGAATCCGTTCAAGAAGGGATCCGGCAGGTTATCCCAAATGGATCCGGCGTCTGAGAACTAAATTTACACAGAAGGCTCGCAAAGGTAACTCACACCTATCAAAACTCAAAAATAAGTTTTCATAATAGCAGGTGTTGAAAGAGATGGTCTAAATTAGAAAATCGTTTATACTAACAATGGCGTATAAGGTATGTGTCAAAAATGAAGATGATATATGATGGTGTTCTAGACAATAGAGTAGTGACATGCTAGTTTAGGACAATCTTATGCTTCATTTAAATTAAGATCCAGAAGGTGGAGTTGTTGTTTGTGGATATGAAGGAGTTGTGTTTAGAAGAGTAAGTGTTAGATTAGAGAGGCTTGAAGCAAGTACGGTTTAGTTGGTTTTAGCTAAGAGATGTTTACCTATGTGTTTAGAAGAGTAAGTGACACATCGTTGATCCCAGTTGAACACTTGATCGAATTCCCTTAGCTTGTAAAGGTTAAGTAATATTGAATAAATCCATTACAACTTATGTAGAAATTGTCTTTGAGTATATTAAAGTTTATGCAGAATCTAAACTTTAATCTTAAGAAGAACTTAACAATGAATATCAAACAAAACACTTCAATATTATTAATAATACGAATACTCAAAAGTATTAGGGTTTACAACCTTGAAGTTTTCTAAAGAATCACGTATAAATCACTAGCTAATAGACCCGTGGATTCACGGGGTTTTTAAAGAAATTAAGAAGTTAAGTTTGTATATAAAGTAATAAACCACAACGAACGTAAACATGTTCTAATATATTAAATGTCTATGAATCGTTGCCTCTAAATTTGATGTAATTCTTTGAGCACCTAATAAATTACATAAATCATGTCATATACATATTGTAAATGCCTCTTGAATTTTGATCAAAGCCCTTGGAACACTTCCTTGTACACAACATTTGTAGTGGTGTTTGATAGATTACCATCGGGATCGCAAACGACAACCTTCAAACCTCTCTTGGTTTTGACATGTGAAACAGCGACATATAGTTGGCCATGTGTGAACACAAGACGTGGCAGGTACAGTTCAACTTTTGGCAATGATTGTCCTTGGCTCTTGTTTATTGTCATAGCAAATGACACTGACAAAGGATACTTTTTCCTCACGATCTTTAGAGGTAGATGCTTATCAAACGGAGTAATTCTCAGCCTTGGTATGATAACCTTGTGGCCAAAATGTGTTCTGCTAATTATCTGTGCCTGAATAGAAGTTCTTGATAATCGAGTAACTTGAAGTCTTGTCCCGTTACATAAGCCATTTGACTGATCTATGTTTCGTAACAACATTACAGGGACACCTACTTTCAACACAAGCCTGTGGTTTGGAACACCTGAGAACTTCAATCCGTTGATAAATTCTGGTGAGAAAACAGATTCATCTATGGTTGAGCCACGATCAGTTTTATCTATGCTGTCGCAGCTTAAATACACTATTTCTTCACCGAGAAATGTTTGTAGTAAATGATCATTTATAGTGTCCACGACCTCATTCGTCGGAGCAAGAATTGCTTTTTCTTGAAAGTAAGACGGATCAGCTATGTTATTCAAAAGGTTTGGATAAGTAAAATCAATAATAGATGCAACCGGGTCATCAGCCTTATCTATTAGAATTTCTTTAGGTATATCTATTGAAACCTCTCCGTCGTTCACTTCTCCAAGTTATCCATCTCCTACTTTCAACATCCGTTCTGCAAATTCCCGTATCTCAGTTACATCTTCAGGGCGTGATCCGACAGTGAGCCTCATGTTGGCGGTTAACTTGAGAACTTTGCAATGATCCCACAAGTAAGATTGCTTTAAAGATACACTAACAATGTCTTGTCGTGAACCTTTTGGAATAACAGGAAGCACTTGCCTAAAATCATTATTCAAAATGTAGACATGTCCAATAACAAATACTGAAAGGAAATTGTCTAAAAGAAATGATTCAAAATGCAGACTTGTCCAAATCATTATTCAAAATAAGACTTAACACATCAATTTATTGCCAATCCCCGTAATATTCAGCTGCTCCTTCTTCATGGGTCTTTCTCAACCTTGACTGACACAAGTTGCTTCTTGCCATTCGATGACTCACTGCCTGGTTCATCATCAGCCCCTCTTTTCTTGGAATTTTCCTGGGTGTTGGGAGTTATGGATGTTGTTTTCATCAAGGCAATAGGCGTGGTGTTCTCATCTGTTTGAGACTCCAAATCCTGCAAGTATCATACAAAAAAAGTCAACAAATTCCTTTATTGTATGTTTGACAATTGTAATTGACCAAATAAAAATACTTACCAATGGTGTGACTTCAGGGACAGTTTTACTTGTCGCCTCATTATCCGGCTAGAATATTAAACACAAAATAAAGGAATTTGTAAGCTATTATTCAGTCAAACTTTTGCA
The DNA here is from genome assembly GCA_021014915.2 of Artemisia tridentata subsp. tridentata. Classification (NCBI taxonomy): domain Eukaryota; kingdom Viridiplantae; phylum Streptophyta; class Magnoliopsida; order Asterales; family Asteraceae; genus Artemisia; species Artemisia tridentata. Next base: position 172,520,932 of record CP139502.1, on the reverse strand, counting down.
ATGAAAAGTTGTGAGTAATTTTTGATAATATGTATATACTGATATACCTTAACTGGGGTAGCAGATGCACGAAGAGTTTCGAGAATGGCCGGATCATCAGTCAATTTCAAAACATTGAACACGGGCAATAGTTTTTTCGCATTAATCTCATCCATTGTTACTTTGAAAGCATATTTTTTACCAACAATAGCGGTAATTTCATGCGGGAAAACACCATTATCTTCAGACTACATAACGTTTTGTAAAATAAAAGGTTATAACAATGAATCTGAGTTTCTCTAGTTTCATCAACACTGATATGATATTACGATTATAGATAAGCGTACCTTTCCATATTTATCGACCAACTGATATGCAGACCTCCTGACAAGAGCTTGCACCTCATCATTAAAAAGGGATAATGATATTGTACCAGTTTCATCCTAGACCCTAATTTGCAAACGGAACCTAAAAACCAAAGAATCAGAAACACTCCATGGCATTCGTTTATGTTAACTGAATATCCAAAGAAATAAAATACTCACACCGTTTTGATGCTTGAAACAGTGCCTTTGCATTTTGAGCAGTACCATTCAGTTGGGCCACCAGCTGGTTTTGGAGGAGTTTTAGAGTTAAGATCGAAAATATCGGCTGACTTGACAACCTTCTTTTTACAACCTCTACATCCGACATACCACCACCCTTCTTCTTCTTGAATTGCACAATGGTTCCGAAAATTACAGAAGTAGACCCTACGTTGATAAACATAACAATATAAGGTTGCGCAAAAATCTTTTTTATGAATAATATTATTAAAACATGGTTACGGGCAGTGTTTAGTAGGTTATACCTGGCCAACATCCAGAAGTTCAGCGATATTCCTCATGGGGAATTTCCCTACAAACTTATCCATGGTGGAGTTTTTTTCAGCGGTGGATATACGTGAAGCCGTATTCTCAGATTTGGCTGCTTGTTGATTTTCAAGCAACCTAATAGTAGTTAATAACATACTGTTAACAATAACATATGATTATATTGAACATAAAGATTAGACATTAGGGGATTTGTGGACACACCTTTTTCTAAAATCTTCAATGTCCTTGTACTCAGGTGCTGATCTGGCATCAACGCCATTTAGAACATGTAACTTTGTTCCAAAGTACCCGTTTTGCACACACATTTTCTCTACATAACCAATGATATTAAAAAAATAAGCATCATTATGGGTGTATATGAAATCAATTTTATACACACTTATTCTTAGTAATAGAATGTAAAACTTACTGTCCCAGAATTTCATCATCCCGAACTAAATAACGACAATTATTTTACCATGATCAGTGGTTGAGGCAAGAAATTCACAAAATTGTTCCGCATAAGTTCCCCACAAAGTTACATTCAGTTCGTTACCCCTACAAAGATATTGGAAAGTGAATTTGGAGATTAACATGTGTATACTTAGATTTTGATGATTAACAAAACAAATAGATTTGGTTAAGTACTTACTCAGCATCGATGAGAGTGACCGGTTTCTTCTTTCCAGGCTTTCCATTCTTGTCATAGTTATCAAGTTCAGCGCACGCCACAACTTGGCCTATAACATCTGTAAAAGTCAAATATACGGTGTGAATTCGATATGTAATAGAAATAACATATTAATTAGCAAAATAAAGACACATACCAAATTGTCCCACTTCTTCATCAATTAAATCAGTTATTGTCCTAAAAGCACGAAATAGAAAGTCGTGGACTGATCCAGTAAAATCAGTGCACTTTTCCACTAAAGTATTGGACAGAAAACTAAGCCGGAGTCTTTGGTTGACCATTTGATACTGAGGCTTTATCTCTCCAAGACTGTAACGCTGTAAAGTCACAGCATTTCCTTCTTCCAATTGATGCTTGAAGCCGTTGACTAAAGCCATCCTTACTGTTGCTTGCATCTTAGTATTCTGCACCAAACATATATACACATTACGTTTAACTGATTAATTTTTACATCTTTATATCAAAAGTTAAACATATGTTCATAATATATACTTGCCTGTTCATCCATGATTATCATTTCCATGTTGATAACATGTGGCTTCCCATAAATGGGCTGCATCCATGTTCGTAGAATTCGAACACGCAACAAAATGTTATCTTTCACTGCACTCAGATCTTTGATATAGCCAGCAACGAAGGTAGCCATTTTGTTTCAGTATTTGACAGTGAGAATAGGAAGATGTGTTTCGTACATTTAGTGCACAATGTGCCTTCATTATATAGCACTAAAGTTCCTAAAATTAGTTATCAAAATAATAAGAAGGTATTTAATTAAAACGAATCAGTTATTCATATAGCACATTCATTCCTAAAATTAGTTATCAAAAGCCGCTAACCATCTTTTAAAACATTTACCCAAAATAATTTTTTAGGGTTTTTGTATTTTTTTAAAATCAATTGTTAATTAACGATTTTTAACAATATTGCTATTTAATCAATTGTTAATTAATCAATCGATTCAACAATTAATCAATCGATTCAACAAATAATTGAATAGTTTTCCAATTATCAAACAATATAACAATAATAATTACAAAGAAGATACAAAAAATTAACTTACAATGTTCTTAAAACCCTTTGACCTTTCTGCACTTCTTTAGGGATTGCAGAATCGTTGCCATATAGAATCGGTTACAGCAAATCCCCTATTATTATTCATAGCAAATAAGTAGGGATTATTTTTGTAATTAATTGGTAATTAGCGAAACGGACGCAACATTTTGAGCAATATGAATTAGTTTGAATGTAGGGTTTATTTTTAGAATTTGTTTTGTAATTAAAGGGATTTGCTGTAACCAGTTAAATGTTTGTGAAAGAGTATGGAGGAAGATAAGAGAGCGTATTGAAAGTCAATAGTTATTGAGGTATTGTACATTCCTTATTTTTTTTAACCAATCACAGCTTTGACACATCATAAAATTAATTGCAGGAGGAGCTTTAAAGGGTAGTACAAAACTCACGTTTATTATTTTAGATAGATATATCCATCTCTATGCCCTAAGACCTCCTTTTATAGACTAAGGAGTCCTAGTCGGCTTACAATTAATTTCTATACAAGATAAATCTTAAAATAATCTTTTCTATATTTATCTAACCGACTATACATGTTTATCTCATAAGAAGTACTAACTAAACACTCTAGCAGTTGTATCTTTAACTCTAGCAGCTTTAACTCTTCAGCAGTAGTAAGATTGTACTAGCAGTACTAACTTTTCTTCTAGCAGCACTAACTACTTAGAATATTTTTCTTCAAGTTCAGTAGCTGTTGTAACTCTGAACTGGCTGTTGTAACTTGTAGTCTAGCAGTAGTAACCACTTAGTGTATTTTCTTCAACATCTTCAGCAACATTAGCAGTAGTAAAATACACAAGCAGTTGTAACCTTCGTAGTTAGCAACAACAATGACTTAGAGCATTTTTCATTAGCAGTCTTAGCCATGCAAGCAGTAGTAACTCTAGCACTTTTCTTCTAGCAGCACTAACTACTTAGAATATTTTTCTTCAAGTTCAGTAGCTGTTGTAACTCTGAACTGGCTGTTGTAACTTGTAGTCTAGCAGTAGTAACCACTTAGTGTATTTTCTTCAACATCTTCAGCAACATTAGCAGTAGTAAAATACACAAGCAGTTGTAACCTTCGTAGTTAGCAACAACAATGACTTAGAGCATTTTTCATTAGCAGTCTTAGCCATGCAAGCAGTAGTAACTCTAGCAATAGTCTAAAACCCAACAATCCTCCCCTAAACTTGATATTTTCTCCCAAAATCATCAAGTTTCAATCTAAGCTAAAACAAACACTAAAAGGATGCTTCCAAACAATTAAGTTTTTTTCTTGTCCTTGGGTGCTAGAATCTTTTCCATCTTCTTGAGCAGTTGATATGCAATTTCATCATAAGGATACTAGAGTTGTAGTCTTCTTTTTCCATGCAGAATTTGATATATAATGGCCTTTTGATATTGTAAAGGATAATCATTTTCTACAAGCATGTAATTAGTCATACCATGTACATCCAAAGCATGAACTCCACAGGACTGATAAATTTTCCATTGTAGAAGTATGTTGTGCCTTAGAGTTCTCCACTCCTCATCCTCATGATGTGGTTCAAATATCACTTTCAAATAATTCCAGATGACTCTATCATAGATTTTTTCTGGCCTGTTATAGCCAAAATTTTCTTTGTATAGCTTCCATAAAGTCACCATATCTTCTCTATCAAAGTGATGAACCATTTGTAGAAAGCTAACAAACCTCATAGATGAACCATCAGCCCTCTTGATATCCTAATATGATGTCTTCCCATGTAATCCTTAAGTAAAAGTAACAATTAGTTGTTTGACACTCAGAGGAACTGCATCCATGACTTCTTCTTCAGTTACTAATGCAAGTTCTGTATGAGCTTGCATCTTTTCTACATCATCATCAACTTCTTGCTCACTGTGCTCTTGTACTGCTTTATGCTCTGCTTCTTCCTTTTGCTCAGACTTTTGCTTTTTGCTGCTTTGCTTGACCAACTCTTCACCTTTTCTTTTAGAACTAGGGCTTTTTTCTTTCTTTTCAGCACTACCCTCCAACACTTCAGCATTCATAGACACAAAGCTGCTTATCTCTCTTTTAGTAGATTCATAGAGTTCTTGAATCTTTTCATCATTAAATTGAGTGAGAGCATTAAGCTTCCATCCCTTTTGTGGAAACCGTAGAGGGGGAGGGGGGAATACGTTTCCATTTAAAAACTTAAAAACTTTTGTATCAAACACTCGATCAAGTGTGACGTAATATGAAAAATGTCAACAATGATCATACAACATCTAGAGATGGTATAAAGTAAACTAAAACACAAACATAATCAAACCATGACATAAACATAATCAACATAATATAAGCAACAAACCTCACAAACATAAATGCAATGCAAATATAAATATAAAGCGATAAAGACTAAAATAAAAGTAAAGAAGACGCAAACCGGACACGATGATTTATAGTGGTTCGGTCACGAAGCTTCTCTTCGCCCTACTCCACTCCCCGATTACCCAACTCGAGAATTACTTCACTAATCAACAAGCTCCCTTCAGGCGAAGAAAACCGTACAACGTCACTTATCATTATTTCCGACACTAAGCTAAATGTCGAGTACTAATCTTAGCTAGTACCAATCTACCATGATCCACACCATCCTTACTACTTCACATAATCAACACACTTGACTCGATCTACCCGATCTACCCTTGATCCAGTTGATCAACACACAAGCCCACAAGCTACAAGAGATCTCCAAGATCTCAACAAGATCACAATGATCTACTCTCACTTGACTCGATCTACCCGATCTACCCTTGATTCACTTGATCAATACACAAGCCCACAAGCTACAAGAGATCTCCAAGATCTCAACAAGATCACAATGATCTACTCTCACTTGACTCGATCTACCCTTGATCCACTTGATCAACACACAAGCCCACAAACTACAAGAGATCTCCAAGATCTCAACAAGATCACAATGATCTACTCTCATAAACTACTCAAAAGAAAATCAACTTGGTGTATGCTAGGATACAAAAAGAGCGTAACAAGTGTTACGAGTGCACTAGACTAACACTATAACACTTTGAATCTTTGTAATACTATGTGTTCTTCTCTTGCACTAGTAGAGGAATGAAGGTGATCTTTTGGTTGGATGAAAGGATCACTCTTAAACAAACTAAGACTCTCTAAATGATCAAAGAAAGTGATCTAAATAAGAAGGGATTAGACCAGAGAAAACTAACTGGAAAAATCAAGTTGGAAGTGTAAAATGGTCCACTATTTATAGGGAAAGAAAAAACTAGCCATTACGCATGGACGGTACCACTAAATACCCGACGATACCACTAAATTTAGTGGTACCATGGTACCGTCCCAAACAGGGACGCTTCAAATTTTGTTTTTAGTGGTGAAAGTTTATTTGGGGAAGTTTGGAGCTGATTTGGGGGGGGGGGGAATAGCTGTTGGTGATTTTAAACTTATTTTTCAAAATAAAACATTTCTTTTTAATTAAAAAATAATTTGTAAAATGTATTTTTGAAAAAATGTTTTGTCACATTAAAAATGTGAAGTTAGAACAAAAAAGTTTATTTCTTTGATCATCCGTCAAGTTTAAATTTGTTTGTTCATACCTTGAGTGATTTACGTCGGGTTGAGAATCTACAACTCTGTTGAAGCATACTTGAGACGTCGAGAGATGTCGATATAAGTATGCATTGATGATATGTTTTTACAAGTAACTTGCACATTTTACGTTATGTATTACAAGTTACGTGTTTGTCATTATTAAAATCGAAGAAACCGTTTAGTTAAGATATCGTAATATTTGCACTAACAATCTCCCCCTTTTTGATGATGACAAATATGTAAACCGTAACACACAGTAAAATGTTACCTATTTACACTACCTTCTCCCCCTTTTGTCGAAGCGAAAAGGTAGTTGCCTCGAGCTCTCCCTTGAATTCACTCCCTACTCCCCCTGTTGATACTCCCTTCTCCCCCTTTTGTCAAAGCAAAAAGGTAGTTACCTCGAGCTCTCCCTTGAATTCACTCCCTACTCCCCCTTATTGCACTACTTTCCTTTCTCCCCAGAAAGGCGAGCTTGCATCATCCCAGTGAAGTCTTCTATCACCACTTGTGAAGACGACTCCATGCTATGTATTCAAATACCCTTGAGTTCCCCCTAGCTTAATGCTCCCCTATGGTGATTGAATCCCTTTGTTTATTTACCTTAGTATCTAGCGGATCCATGGATCAAATACTTACAAAGGCTTTTCCTACATCAAGGGTTAGGTTCGTGCAACATAATATATAAAAGAATAAGAGCAACATTATAGGGATAGAATACTCATAGCAAGATATGCAAAGGTTAAACTATGTTAAAGTGTAGCTACCAAAAAAATGAGTTTGATGAGGTATGTGAGCATATCAAAGTATGCTAGAGGTTAGACACGTGATGAAAGTATGCCAAAGGGATAAAAATGACAAAGAAAGCCCAAGACAGTTGAGCGACAAAAATGTGAATGTGTAATGCAATTCAAAGATACTAGAAAGTCACAACTTAACCAAAAACCTAAGGTGTAATTGTTCAACCAATCACACTAACAAGAACGAGATTCGTTCATTGACTGACACATAAAATGACTTCTTCCAAGTTTTCATTGTGAAGGTAAGTTCTAACAAACCTTTTGAACAACATAATCATCTACCTAAGATGATTGGTGTTAATGATAGTTTGTTGATAAGACATACTCTAAATGATTACTATTATGACAAGTCATGCCATAAAGTAGACTCGATAGAAGTTATACAAAAAAAGAAATGAAAATGTGAACGATAAGCACCTAGATGCAAATGGAAATGATTCCATAAGATGGGAAGTTTTAGATTTGACCTTTGAGGAAAGGTGGGAAAAGACGATTTAGATTAATATATCATTTGCACTGACAATGAGATGCATGATATATTTCAAAAGAGAGAAGAAAAAGTGCATGTGATCCTAACAGGGTTGTGGGCGAATATCTCTAACAGGGTTGAGGTAACGAAGTTCTAGAATCTAGTTTTGGATGATCCTAGATATGAGTTAGAGATAATTTGGTGTACGAAGGATTTTGTGTGATTGTGTAGTTTATACACATTGGGTATAATGATTTTCACAATTGAAGGTTATTGAACTATCACTATCAAGAGTGAAGGATAGCTGTGAGGTTTGAGTGTAATGATTGATGTGTTGAAGGTTCTTAAACTAAATATCACTGTCAAGAGTGAAGTTTAGTTGTAAAGGTTGAGTGTGATGATGAATGATATCAATGTGAGGTTTGATGTGAGGGTTAAAGGTGTTTGTATAGAACAAATATCTAGGTGGTCACAAAGAGTAGAGGTTAGGAAGCTAGAACCGATTGTGGTTTTGTGACTGAGGTTTTGCTAAGTAGTGGGTACTTGGGAGGTGAGTATTTTAGTAGAGAATTCTAGGGAATAAGAACCACATTTGTGTGTTCTTAAGACTATTTGGTGAAAGACTATATGAGTGTGTTTTCGCTCCCCCTCAATTGATGACCATCCGGACAAGATGTGTTGGAAAAAGAAAAAAAATAAAGAGGAAAGCAAACGTTGACGGAAGCGATGAGCTTAGTAACGTCATGACAAGTGGTGGATAGCATACAATAAACTTCACCTTTGAAGTCACGTAGCTCTTCTCAACCATTGTGAATATTCATAGAACATTTATATGATGAGGCATGTGATTACGTGGAAATATGCTAAGGATTAAGAAGATAAAATCTTCAAGGTTGTGGGGTTAGTGATAAGATTCTAATGAGGTTATCTATGTTGATGAAGAAGGGTTATCTCAACTTATCCTAGCGGTTCTTCGCTTGAAGTGTGTGGAAGATGAGTGGGATGCGGAAGCATTGGTAGTCTAGAACGAAGGTTGAAAAGTGTAGATAAGTTGAGAAGATAATGAATATGGAAGTAACCAAACATATGGTGTGTTTAGTACCATGTGGAAGTGAAAGGGGAAAAAGCTAAGGAATAAGAAGATAGGCAGAATCTCTTCTGATAGGATACGGTTCTAGTTCATGACTACAGCGCGTGGGTTTTGATAGTGCTTTTGAAAAAGTGAGAATTGAAAACAAAATAAACTGTCTCAGCAGACAACGGTCCGACGGAACCGTTAAATTTAGTGGTACCGTCCCCTATTTAAGGGTACCGTGACCTGCTGAGGTCAGTTTTGACCAAGAATTAGATTTTTGACAAAGAAATTTCACATATGTTGTGACTTTTCTGGACCTTAGATTAAAGGAATTTATACCAAATAAATTCTTTTATAATGAATCCAACGGGATTCGATGAACGTTGATCAAGAACGAGAGATGACATTTAATTGCATTTCGCAAATTAAATATACTTTAAATATTTCAGATGAAATATTTAAGTTGTCATTGGAATTTAAGAGAATTTTACGAATAAATCTTGCTGATTTAGTAAGACTTTTTGACACGAGGAGAGAATTTATACCAAATAAATTCTTTTTACGAGATGAACGAGACTAGACGAGAAGAGATGACTTTTATATTTCCGAGGAAATACATAGGTAGTCATTAGAGCGATATGAAGGATGACTTAATATTTCCAGTGAAATATTTAAAAAGTCATGAGACGAGACATAAGAGATGACTTCAATATTTCCAGTAAAATATTCAAGTAGTCATAAGAGGGATGTGAAGGATGACTTAATATTTTCAGTGAAATATTTAAAAAGTCATGAGACGAGACATAAGAAATGACTTCAATATTTCCAGTGAAATATTCAAGTAGTCATAAGAGGGATGTGAAGGATGACTTAATATTTCCAGTGAAATATTTAAAAAGTCATGAGATGAGACATAAGAGATGACTTCAATATTTCTAGTGAAATATTTAAAAAGTCATGAGATGAGACTTGAGAGATGACTTCAATATTTCTAGTGAAATATTCAAGTAGTCATAAGAGGGATGATACGTTGGTTTTCTACCCTAAAACCGATGGATAAGTTTGATCCTCATTATCTATGAGGTGAGCTTAACACAAAGCACGATGACAAACCTATGGGGATAAAAGGAACTAACGGAAATGAATATACTTGGTCTTAAGAAGTGTATATTCACACGAGGATGAACGGAACTACTAATCACTTATGTAGTAACTCGTGAGTCCTTTGTCACCCGAAGGTTGATGTTAGCTTTTAGCTTTTGGATGAGCGTTTTAACATATGTTGTTAAAAGGCTTGAATATGATGTTTCGGATATGACATTTAACAATTGCGATCGCAAGTTAAACTTACTTGAATATTTCGGATGAAATATTTAAGTTGTCAAACCTACTCCGAGTTCTACTAGGTTTGTATCTAACCTCCCCATGACAAAAGGGTGTATTACTTGGAAGAAGGCGAAATGATGACCAAGGAATTAGGACAATTTCGCGACGACTTTAACTTATAGATTTTGACACTAGTGTATGACTATATGATGTCTAAGAGTTCATAGTGATAGGCATACCTAATTCATTATGTGTTAAAATGACATAGTGTGGGTGCAAAATTTACAAGCAAATCATGTAAAATGCACATAAGGAATAAATGCAAACATCATGCAAAACATGATAATCATTTAGCATTTACGATCATGAAGACATTCAATCATATCTTACGAGAACATGTTATCATTTTGAAACACATATGTGGGATGCAAGTAATCTAGGTTCGCTAAGAAGGATCCTAATTACTACTTGTTCAAAATGAAATCCTATCGGGAGATAAAGTTCACCGATGTAAACTATCTTTAGTCAAATGTAGAAATGAAATTTTTTAAAGTTAGAGAATGAGTATGAGACTATCACTAGTAGTGCTCAATTCAGGCTAAACACGACCATTTTTACGGGTTATACCACGAACCCAACTTCTCTCCTGGAAGCAATTCAACCGTTAGGTCAAATTGAATTTCTAGTGCGATAGGTTCTCCAGTAGTCATTCTCATGTTAGAAAAATTCAAATTCCTATATTTGCCTATCGAAGTATAGCAAAGATGATATTAGCTTATTTCGCTAATACATGGCCTAATATGACTCAACTAACCATATTTTGAGATTTAGAGGTTATTTGGTGGAGATGGTGAATTTTATGATCTCTTGGATAACATCTTTGTTTGTTGAGTTGTTACATGTTATTTTAACATGATTTGGTTTTCTAGAACCAAGAGATGCTCTAATGTGATACAATGTAGAATCTACTACATCGAGAGTGTTTCAAGAATGCTCCTTTGCATATCTTGAGAAAAGAATCTAGTAAAGGTTACTTACCTCAATAGATCTTGTGAGTATTATATGATGTATGATTGAAATGAGACATATTGTATCTTTCAACAAATATGCTTTTCTAAGAGGAAACTTATCACTCTTACGAATGCTTAGTAAAACAAGTATTTTAGTGTATGATCAATTTTACTTGTTTATGCAATGACACATGTTGTATTGGGTTATTACTCAAATCTAATATCCTATATTTGTTAAACAAGATGCAGTGTATTCTCTTGTAACATAACCATTCATGTTACAAAGAAAATAAGATGCATAAGATCTAAGTTATCCTTTGTCAATCTTTTGATAAGAGAAATACATGCTATATTCTCGAAGATTGATAATGTGTAGCAACATGTAAAATTTCCTAGTGATTTGTAAACATTAATCAAGTATTAATTATCATTTACAGTTCACTTAACCATTTTTACGAGTAAAATTTAAGATTTTGTTTATTACGTTACATTAATTCTCAATACATTGGAACGAGCTCACACACGGACCACAATAAACCTAACATACCCATAATAAACCAAACGGATCCTTACTATTCCTAGCCCTATTCTTTTGGCCTGTTACTATTCATAAGCCCAACCCACCAATTCTAATCTTATTTAAACTCACATATCACTCAACTAAACCACATTACTTTGCATCGTTAATTTTTGAATTCGAAACACAAGCTATCCGAACTTTTATACCACTTGAATCCCTATACATCAAATAATTAAGAGATCGAATCTCATCTTGTACCTTGAACGTTTACTTGCTCAACGAAACCCAAAGTGAATGCTACTCGAGACAGTTACAAACCCATTCGATATTTATTCTTTTGATCCAAATTGGCCTAAACTGATTTTTCCCTAGTTCATTTGATTTCCTCTAACCAATTATGAGTTTATAAGATCATTTCTCACCATCTCTTACCCATGGTCACATTACAAAACCATTTTAGACCCTTTTTATAAAACGTACGTATCATATAAACATATATACGTGTACATTTCAACCCATAACCATGTATCTACATCTCCAAGACTCCTAATACTACTAGATACTTGAGATTATTCTTTCTATCCTATCCAATCCCTGCAAATCGAATAAACATCAACTTGCATCATTTAAAATCAATAAAATTAATATACATGCATGCATATATATCGACTAAGCCTATAACTCACTTTCCCTCTTGTAAAACTTACTCACACACACTCTCCAAGTCTTCTAAGTCTCTTGCCAAGTCATTCGATGGAAGCCAAGACTAGTTACTATCTATTCGAGTTCATTCTCAAGCGTATAAACCTTGTTTTGAACCATTGTGATCATTCGAACATGTAAACTCCACATTAAAGGTGTTGTAAGCCTTCTAAACTCAAGTTTCATTCTTATTATGTCCATTTAATCACCTCATGCATTGTTCTATATCTATGTCAATCGTATTTTACTTTTATTCTCATTTTACGAGTTCTTTTAATTACTTTTACGTATTAAACATAAGGCCTCCTTCATGGAATGGCTAGGATTATATTTTACGCATTCATATTACATTTATACATTCGTTTCATTTCATTTCGAGCTCATTTTATTTATTCATCGTATCGCATTTCATTTTATATTTCATATCTCATATTATTCGGCTATGTTAACTCGACTAAGAAATGAACTAATTAAAACGAAATCAAACACACACCATTGCATTTTTATTGTCCATACCGTTTCTTCATAATCTCATTAATCAACTTCATGTTTTAAGATTCCTCTCATAAGCACATATAAGTTCTTTAAAAATCTCAAACCTTTCGATAGCTAAAACTAGTCGCAACCCTTTTTAATTTAACGAGTAGGCTAATAAGCCCAATAAGCTGTTTGATGAAGCGAAAAGTGTACCGCTTTTAGGGGGTCATTTAAGCCCTAAATCGTATTTATTTGATCAAATATTGCCCTAAATCGTTCCTTTTGTCATTTTAGGTACTTTGGAGAAGAAATCTGGAAAAGGAAGCATTTTGGACGTTTTTGGAGCATAAAAGTGAAGAAAACGACAAAGTCTTCAAAGTTGCTGGAAAAGTACACTTGACGGCGTTAAGAATTGTTCCAGACGGCGTCATGGCTTGGCAAAAGAGGTGGATATGACAAAATACACGTGACGCGCCAGAGAGTTTTACAATGGAAAGTCTGACGGCGTCACCCTTTAAGGTGATCAAGGCCATCACGGTTTAAGTTAAAGAGAGATGGCGTCAAGCACATTTTTGACAGCGTCAAACCTTGATAGGCCAGAGCGGATTTTGGAGGATTAAAAAGGGACGGCGTAAGGAAAACCATCCGGGAACCCTAGCCACGGCAAGGTGACGGCGTCACCTCCTACAATGTGACGCCGTCAGCCCTTAAACTCTATATATAGTTTTGCAATTTTTTGTCATTAGTGTGCAACTTTGTGAGGAGAAACCCTAAGACGAATTTCTGCCATTTTTAAGGGTTTTCATACCCTTGGATCTCCCATGTTTAATTGAAGATAAGTATTCATTTAATCAATCAATATGTCTATGTGTTGTTTGATTATATCTTGTTCTTGTCTTTTGATTAACATGCTAGGCTAGATTTATCTTGTGTTTGCTTAGATCTAATGAAACCTAACTATTGATTCTTGGTTATTGATGCGTGGTTTTGCGACCTTACAACAGGTTTTACCTCTCGAGGGATCTCAAGAGGCTTACAACCCCACCAGGCAGTGTACCTCGAGAGGTAAAACCTGTTGTAAGGTCGCAAAACCACGCATCAATAACCAAGAATCAATAGTTAGGTTTCATTAGATCTAAGCAAACACAAGATAAATCTAGCCTAGCATGTTAATCAAAAGACAAGAACAAGATATAATCAAACAACACATAGACATATTGATTGATTAAATGAATACTTATCTTCAATTAAACATGGGAGATCCAAGGGTATGAAAACCCTTAAAAATGGCAGAAATTCGTCTTAGGGTTTCTCCTCACAAAGTTGCACACTAATGACAAAAAATTGCAAAACTATATATAGAGTTTAAGGGCTGACGGCGTCACGTTATGGATCTTGACGCCGTCACCTCGCCGTGTCTAGGGTTCCCGGATGGCCTTCTTGACGCCGTCCCTCTTTAGTGCTCCAAAATCCGCTCTGGCTTATCAAGGCTTGACGCCGTCAGAAATGAGCTTGACGCCGTCTCCCTTTAGCTTAAACCGTGATGGCCTTGATCACCTTAAAGGGTGACGCCGTCAGACTTTACATTGCAAAACTCCTTGGCTTATCATGTGTATTTTTCATATCCACCTTTTTTGCCAAGCCTTGACGCCGTCTGGAACAATCCCTGACGCCGTCAAAGGTACTTTTCCAGCCGATTTTGAGACTTTGTCGTTTTCTTCACTTTTATGCTCCAAAAACGTCCAAAATGCTTCCTTTTCCAGATTTCTTCTCCAAAGTACCTAAAATGACAAAAGGAACGATTTAGGGCAATATTTGATCAAATAAATACGATTTAGGGCTTAAATGACCCCCTAAAAGCGGTACACTTTTCGCTTCATCAAATACCCTTACACTTGAGATTTGCTTGTCCTCAAGCAAATGCGCTTTTATTCTAATCAAAATATAAGTTAGGGGTCATTTAATGCTAATATAAAAGTAATTACAACAAATAGTCGTTCCACTTTAATCATAATAAGCACGGAGATTACAAACTAGCACCTCACAAGTAGTGTTTAGATACTCACATCTCTCAGGTGTCATCAAAATAAATCTCATAAATGAAAACTGATAATATCTCTCACTACCTGTCATAGCAAATAGATTACCATAGGCTTGGGAAAGGATCAAAAACCTCCTCCACTAGGCGTAAGCACCTAAGATAAACTATCAAAGAGGGCTTTTAAATGGGTTATAACGTGAGGTGTAGGGATATGATAAACACGGTTTTGTTGGATAAGGGATATTTTACTGGTAGCGAGTTAAAGATCTTGATTAATTACATGTACAATATGGCGTTGCTAAGCCAAGACTAGACTCGACTTAAGCTAAAAACAAAATAACAAAAACATAAAATAAACATAAAATGAAACGGGATGGTAGTCCGTATGTTTTTTCTACTTTCTTTTTTTTCATTTTTTTGTATTTTTCTTGATTTTTTTTTTTTTTTTTTTTTTTTTTTTTTCATACACTCTTGCCCTACCATCCAAAATAATACATCATAGGGGCGTTGCATTCCCCTTACACTTGAACTTTTACATAACTTTACAAATAACTATTCTAATGACTCGAATTAAGATAATCGAAACACTTGGAGTACTTTTAAAATATTTAGCACATATGGGGGTAATAATGTTCTTCTTCCCCATTACTCCATTACACTAGTACTTTACCCATGAGTCCCAATCGTCCCAAAACAATATGTACAAGGATATGACTCGACTTAGCAACCATGTAATCAATTAGATAATTAACTAAGGGTTTAAACAAATGTTGTCACAATAATGCACTAAAAATGAGTGCATACAAGGTAGGCTAAGGCGATTTGGGTGTACATTTAAGTGGGGTGTAACAAATTCTTCCTTTAAGTAAAATGCTTAAAGTTAGAAATGAAAAGATAGGCACTAAGGGGTGTACTAGGGGTATCGTGTACTAAAAATGAGTACAACGCAAAGGGTGTGGGAGAATTACTTGACCAATGTAGCCAACGTAATTATAACAAAAACACAGGTGTAAAACAATGGGTTAATCCTAATGCCTCTTATCATGTAGTAAATCTAACTACACGAATGTAGTCTCACTTGTGGCCTCGGAATGGTCCTAACGCAAGTTCTAGAATCTAAGTGCTACCGGTACACACATCATAGCATAAATGCTTTTCCTACCAATTCTAGGGGCGAACCTCACATATTTGGGGGTGGAAAATTTCTTTTAGTGGTACGGTTTTTGTGCTAGTCATATAACTCCTATCCGTGAGACGCTCATTAAGAACAAAGTTTTACTCCTAAATGTTGTAAAAAATTTTAAATTTGGCACTAAAATTGCCCTAACAAGTATTTCTCTCAGTTTTATTACACATCTACCATTAAACAAACGAAAAATCAAGCGTAATAGCATTCTCTAAAGTATCGTATTTTACCCCCCCCCCCTTACACTTAAGATGAACATTGTCCCCAATGTTCAAATAACAAGATGTAAAAGTAAATAAGGTAAAAGAATGAAATCAAATACTCCCCTGATTCGTTCGGTGGATAAAGAGGTAACATGGTTAGATCTTCTTCCAATAAGATGTAGAAGTTCCAAGACTAAAGCATCGCCAAAAGCTTGATTCCACATACATTTCCTTGTCCAAAATAACCTGTTAAACCTGAGAAAACAAACACGAAAACCTGCATAACATCGGCGGGATAAATCTATATATAAGGATATAATGCTTGTGGAATGATAATTTTGCAGATTCCTGGAGATTATAAGTTAGAGATTTAATAAAAACTTTTTATGAAAACAAAACTTTCAAAAATTTCAGAAGATTAAAACCTGACGCCGTCAGGTTGTAAAGCCTGACGCCGTCAGAAATGATCTGACAGAATTCTCATGTTAAGTTTCCGGAAAATTTCTGGAAAAAACCTATACCTTACTTCCTGGAAATCCTGCAAAATATCATTATGACCCGATACAAGCATTTGACTCAAACAATTACTAATATGTATGTTAATTTATTATTGTTATGATTCATGTTCATTTGTTCTAATAAACTGATTTGGATTTCCCTTACACTTATCTTTTGCAAAATACCTTTATATGTAGTTAAGACGAAGTTAAAAACAAGATAAAGCATTTTCACAATTTACCTTTGAACATGAATCAATAAAAATAAAAAGTTAAACATACATACGGAAACAAATAAAATCAAACAAACAAATAAATAAACACACAAAGCAAATAAAGCTTGGGTTGCCTCCCAAGAAGCGCTTGTTTTTGTTCGAGTCACGAGCCTGACTCTACCCTTATTTAACGAAAATAGGGGAGGTTTTCCCTACACTTAGGGTTAAGTGCGGGTGATAGTAGCGATACACACCAGCTCGGTAGGAGTATGCCACGTGAGGAAAGATTGGTGGATGAATTATATGCTCAAAGGGGTGTGCTCCTTTCATCATAACCTTACCTAGTTCACTTTGGTCAATGGGTGAGTTAAAGTGTTCTCCTAAAAAGGGATCATTTTCTAAGAACTTCGAGAGACTCCTAATTGGGAATCCATCTTGACCCAATAGACCCGGTTTAAACCCATAATGTTTCTTGTGATCAATCATGAATGGGTGATGTAGACATGTAAGGTCATTTTTCACTCCTATATTGTCTTCCTCATTACAAGGCTTAATGTCTACTACCTTAAACTTAAGACTACCCGGACTATATGTTTTGATGGGTGGATCGGGACCTAATTCAATTCCTAAATTTTCATCCAAGGATGGAAGATTAGGTAACGGTTTTGGTTGAGGCTCCGGCTCATCAAAACTAGGAACTTCCATAGGACTAAAAGAAAGGTTGTGATCACTAAAAGCATTCAAACCTATTTCTTCTAGTTGTGTTTGGTCCAAGGGCTCTACCTCTATTGGGGTTCCTATAGTCTCCTCAACTTCTTCCGGGTAAGTCACGGGCGGTGTGTGTGCCTCAAATGATGGTAGGACTTGTGGGGTACTTAGTGGGCTTGCATTTCAAACCTCATTCTCCATAGTATCTAAATCACCTATATGTTCATCATGTGTTTTGGTGAAATCTATCCCACTCATGCAACTAGGTAGTTCAACACTAACCATCTCAGAATCTTGGTTTGATTCTAAGTCCATGTTCTTAGAAACTAGGTCTCTTTGCTCATACGAATCCACCAATTCGTTCCACTTATGGGTCATGGTTAGGAAGCTTTCCTCAAAATTCATCCAAAGGGCCTGACTAAAAGGAATTGATCCAGATAATGCTCGTCTAATAGAAATCTCACATGCATAGAATTCATTAAACCCATCTAACCTTACCCCTAACTCCTTTTGGAAATCACAAAGATCACACAAAAATTCATAGGAATGATAGGAAACAAATCTATTGGTGAAATATAATTGTTCCTCTATTGTCAATGATCTAAATGGAATTTCATCCATCATAGTGACAAATAAAAATGGTTTTACAAACAAAGGGCACAAAGAAAAAGATAGACTACAAGAAATCCTAGAAAAATAAAATAAAAAATCTCACTAGAAAGGAATCTAGTGAGTAGACCTAATAAAAATAAAAATTCAACCTAAACAATAACTATTCCCCGGCAGCGGCGCCAAAAACTTGATGCGTGGTTTTGCGACCTTACAACAGGTTTTACCTCTCGAGGGATCTCAAGAGGCTTACAACCCCACCAGGCAGTGTACCTGACCGATGTAGTATAGTGTAGTGGTAAGTACGGGGGATTGATCGTTCTCCACATGGAATAGTGTCGTTAGGATTGAAAAACTACTCTAATAGGTCTAAGGGTGAGGGAAGATTCTTTTTGTATTTTTATAATTTTATGAAAGCAAATAAAATCTCGGGTTTGAAGGAGTGGGCGGAATTAGTTGCTAGTCAACTGACCCAAATAACTACAAATGCAAATAAAATAAAATAACAGAAAATGAAAAGAGTTGTGAAACTTATGTGGAGAGAAATGTGTTTACTTAGATTTCCTTACTCCCTAACTATCTTTTACCGGTTGATTAGTGTGTATTAATTGCGTGGATGACGGGTGTATTCCTTAATACCAATCGTGGGGTGGCGTACGTACTTCCCCAACTCTACAAGCTCCTACTTCACTCCTATGTCGAGCTGACTAGGAAGCTCCTAACATGGGATCACTAGAATTCGCTCATGCATTAAATACAACCATAAAAACCTAGTACGCATTGGTTCATGTTTCTTAAGACGTTCAAGCAAGTTACCGTATAGGAAGTTAGCCAGTTTTCTTAAGCCTAACATCGATAAACAATCATCCAATACAATAAATAACACACTAACAACCAATAATCAATAGTTAGGTTTCATTAGATCTAAGCAAACACAAGATGAATCTAGCCTAGCATGTTAATCAAAAGACAAGAACAAGATATAATCAAACAACACATAGACATATTGATTGATTAAATGAATACTTATCTTCAATTAAACATGGGAGATCCATGGGTATGAAAACCCTTAAAAATGGCAGAAATTCGTCTTAGGGTTTCTCCTCACAAAGTTGCACACTAATGACAAAAAATTGCAAAACTATATATAGAGTTTAAGGGCTGACGGTGTCACGTTATGGATCTTGACGCCGTCACCTCGCCGTCTCTAGGGTTCCCGGATGGCCTTCTTGACGCCTTCCCTCTTTAGTGCTCCAAAATCCGCTCTGGCATATCAAGGCTTGACGCGGTCAGAAATGAGCTTGACGCCGTCTCTCTTTAGCTTAAACTGTGATGGCCTTGATCAACTTAAAGGGTGACGCCGTCAGACTTTACATTGCAAAACTCCCTGGCTTATCATGTGTATTTTTCATATCCACCTTTTTTGCCAAGCCTTGATGCCGTCTGGAACAATCCCTGACGCCGTCAAAGGTACTTTTCCAGCCGATTTTGAGACTTTGTCGTTTTCTTCACTTTTATGCTCCAAAAACGTCCAAAATGCTTTCTTTTCCAGATTTCTTCTCCAAAGTACCGAAAATGACAAAAGGAATGATTTAGGGCAATATTTGATCAAATAAATACGATTTAGGGCTTAAATGACCCCTAAAAGCGGTACACTTTTCGCTTCATCAGTTATTAGTGTGTTATTTATTGTATTGGATGATTGTTTATCGATGTTAGGCTTAAGAAAACTGGCTAACTTCCTATACGGTAACTTGCTTAAACGTCTTAAGAAACATGAACCAATGCGTACTAGGTTTATTTAGTTGTATTTAATGCATGAGCGAATTCTAGTGATCCCATGTTAGGAGCTTCTTAGCCGGCTCGACATAGGAGTGAAGTAGGAGCTTGTAGAGTTGGGGAAGTACGTACGCCACCCACGATTGGTATTAAGGAATACACCCGTCATCCACGCAATTAATATACACTAATCAACCGGTAAAAGATAGTTAGGGAGTAAGGAAATCTAAGTAAACGCATTTCTCTCCATATAAGTTCCACGACTTTTCATTTTCAGTTATTTTATTTTATTTGCACTTGTAGTCATTTGGGTTAGTTGACTAGCAACTAATTCCGCCCACTCTTTCAAACCCGAGATTTTACTTGCTTTTATAAAAAATATAAAAATACAAAAAGAATCTTCCCTCACCCTTAGACCTCTTAGAGTAGTTTTTCAATCCTAACGACACTATTCCCCTAGAGAACGATCAATCCCCCGGTACTTGCCACTTCACTATATTACATCGGTCAGGTACACTGCCTGGTGGGGATTGCAAGCTTCTCGAGATCCCTCGAGAGGTAAAACCTGTTGTAAGGTCGCAAAACCACGCATCAAGTTTTTGGCGCCGCTGCCGGGGAATAGTTATTGTTTTGGTTGAATTTTTATTTTATTAGGTCTACTCTCTAGATTCCTTTCTAGTGAGATTTTTATTTTATTTTTCTAGGTTTTCTTTAGTCTATCTTTTTTCTTCGTTTCTTTGTTCGTAACCATTACCATCCGACATCATGGAAGGTGGTAATATCCTTGATCCCAACAACCCACCACCACAACAACACCCACCTCCTAGAGCCCGTACCTTAGGAGACTACTCCCGTCCTAGCCACCATGGCTATCGAAACACCATTGAGCTCACTCAAGGAGCCAATGTCACTCCCTTACGATCCGACACCATCCGGTTGGTGCAAAGCGGATGCGCATTCCATGGACTTCGTTCCAAAGATCCTAATCAACATCTCAAGGACTTTCTTAAAATCGTTGATTCCGTAGACCTTGATGTTGCCACTCGAGAGACGACCCGACTACGTCTCTTTCAATTCTCTCTGCGGGACCAAGCTAGTCAATGGTTAGAGCGTCTACCCGCAGGATCCATCACCTCTTGGGATGATCTCACCACTCATTTCCTCGCTCAGTTTTTCCCACCAGGAAGAACTACCAAGCTAAGGAATGATATCTTGATGTTCCAACAACGTCAAGGCGAAACCCTCTACGAGGCATGGACTCGATTTAAGGACTTACTCCAAAAAGTCCCTCACCATGGCATAGAACTTTGGCTCCAAGTCCAAATCTTCTATGACCATATCAATCTCTCCACGAGGCAAACCATTGACCAATCGGCTGGTGGTAAGCTGCGTGATCTAAGTGCGGAACAATCATGGGCTCTCCTAGAAGATCTTGCTCTTTATGACAACGAAAGTTAGAGTGATCCCCGTGATTTGAATAAAACGGTCAAGGCAATATCTTTGCCTTCGAACAATTCAAGCACTTCCGACCGTAGGATCATAGAACTTGAAGACCAAGTCAAGTTTCTTATGAAATCCTACGAGGCTCCTAAACCTTCAAGCCAAGTGAACAAAATCACTTCTTCATGTGAATTATGTAGTGGTCCCCACGACACTCGTGATTGCGTGGAACTCCCCGAACAAGCTTTTGCGGACTACGCAACCTCGCGTACCGACGGAGCGGGAGACAAGTGGTACACTTTCAAACCCGAGCCAAACCCCTATGGTGATTCATACAACCCCTCATGGAAAAATCACCCAAACCTTAGGTGGAAACAAAACCAAAACGCACAACAAACCAATTCTTCCAACCCACCTAATCGTTTCCAATCAAGCGGTTCCAACTCGAACCGTACTTTCAACAACAATCCTTCCAGCAATGGTAGTACCAATAACTTTGAAGGATTGATGTCCCAATTTATGGCATCTCAAGAAGCTCGTTTGGCCAAGTTTGAAGCCGATTTCAAACAAAAACAAAGCGAGATGACCAATAAGATTGACACTTTGTTGAAAGCCCTCAATGACCGAGAAATGGGAGCACTCCCTAGCAACACAGTCAAGAACCCGAAACTAAACGTCAACGCCATCTCGTCGGTTTCATCTCCTAGTTCTTGTCCACAATATTATTCGGTCAATTCCATGAGCTCGTGTTTCAAACAAACCCAAGTCGTTCAAAATGACCAAGAAGTTATGATATCCAAATTGGTCAACAACATAGTTGAGACACCTCCCACTCAAAACCTTGACAATGAATTCAAGGAGCTCCACCTTGAAAGTCCGGTTATTGATGTGTTGGATGAGAAGAAGCTCAAGTTAGGCGAAAAAGGGACCGCCTTTGTTCAAAACAAGCTACCTAAGAAGTTAGATGATCCGGGCTTATTTGTTCTACCTTGCAAGATCGGTAATTCGGAGGCTTATGACACATTAGCCGATCTTGGATCAAGCCTTAACCTACTTCCGTTACCTCTCTACACCTCTCTAAAACTAGAAAACTTGAAGAAACCGAGGTGATAATAGGCTTAGCGGATGGAAGTGTTGCTTACCCGGTTGGAGTAGTCAAGGACGTGTTAGTACACATAGGAAAACTAACCATTTTAGCCGATTTCCACGTCCTTGATATGGTTAGCGACCCTACATGCCCCTTGTTGATAGGTAGAGGATTTTTGGCAACCGCTAGTGCTATGATTGATTGTAAGGAATCTAAGATAGCGGTAGGAGAAGGTGATACTTGGTCAGTCTATGATGTGAAGAAACATGCTTATGATACTAGTGATGAACCAACACCCCATTGGTTAGAATTAAATAGGAGACCATCTAGATATGGACCTTGGATCGATAGAGACTTCATAGGACCCCAACGTCCATTTTACCTAGAAGAGGACTTTGTGAACCAAACACATGCGGTAGAACAACTCTTGGCTAGGGACACCGAATTGGATCCATTTGAAGACCCTCTAGTTTTTAGGAAGATGATTGATTTCCTAGGAGTTTTGCCAATTAACCTAGGGATGAATAAGTGGACTTGTGAGGACGATGATCATAAGTGGGATTGGGACAAACCACCCAAAGATGGAGATGGGTCATGGCATATTAAGATGACATTATATGACCCGGATGGAGAGAAGTTTGAAAAGATATATCGTACTAAGCGGACCAATAGGAAACTTCAATCAAAGCTTAACCCTAAAGACGTCCTCGATGACGAACTCACTTACATAGGGTAGAAGGACTTTGAGTCTAGCTACAAGACTCGTTAATAAAGAAAAGCGCTTCTTGGGAGGCAACCCAAGCTTTATTTGCTTTGTGTGTTTATTTATTTGTTTGTTTGATTTTATTTGCTTCCGTATGTGTGTTTAATTTTTATTATTATTGATTCATGTTCAGAAACTAAATTGTGAAAATGCTTTATCTTGTTTTTAACTTCGTCTTAACTACATATAAAGGTATTTTGCAAAAGATAAGTGTAAGGGAAATCCAAATCGGTTTATTAGAACAAATGAACATGAATCATAACAATATTAAATTAACATACATATTAGTAATTGTTTGAGTCAAATGCTTGTATCGAGTCATAATGATATTTTGCAGGAATTCCAGGAAGTAAGGTATAGGTTTTTCCAGAAATTTTCCGGAAACTTAACATGAGAATTCTGTCAGATCATTTTGACGGCGTCAGGTTTTAATTTTCTGAAATTGTTGAAAGTTTTGTTTTCATAAAAAGTTTTTATTAAATCTCTAACTTATAAACTCCAGGAATCTGCAAAATTATCATTCCACAAGCATTATATCCTTATATAGATTTATCCCGCCGTTGTTATGCAGGTTTTCGTGTTTGTTTTCTCAGGTTTAACAGGTTATTTTGGACAAGGAAATGTATGTGGAATCTAGCTTTTGGCGATGCATTAGTCTTGAAGCTTCAACATTACCTTGGAAGAAGATCTAACCATGTTACCTCTTTATCCACCGAACGAATCAGGGGAGTATTTGATTTCATTCTTTTACCTTATTTACTTTTACATCTTGTTATTTGAACATTGGGGACAATGTTCATCTTAAGTGTAAGGGGGGAGGGTAAAATACGATACTTTAGAGAATGCAATTACGCTTGATTTTTGTTTGTTTAATGGTAGATGTGTAATAAAACTGAGAGAAATACCTGTTAGGGCAATTTTAGTGCCAAATTTAAATTTTTTTACAACATATAGGAGTGAAACTTTGATCTTAATGAGCGTCTCACGGATAGGAGTTATATGACTAGCACAAAAACCGTACCACTAAAAATTTTTCCACCCCCAAATATGTGAGGTTCGCCCCTAGAATTGGTAGGAAAAGCATTTATGCTATGATGTGTATACCGGTAGCACTTAGATTCTAGAACTTGCGTTAGGACCATTTCGAGGCCACAAGTGAGACTACATTCGTGTGGATAGATTTACTACACGATAAGAGGCATTAGGATTAACCCATTGTTTTACACCTGTGTTTTTGTTATAATTACATTGGCTACATTGGTCAAGTAATTCTCCCACACCCTTTGCGTTGTACTCATTTTTAGTACACGATACCCCTAGTACACCCCTCAGAGCCTATCTTTTCGTTTCTAACTTTAAGCATTTTACTTAAAGTAAGAATTTGTTACACCCCATTTAAATGTACACCCAAATCGCCTTAGCCTACCTTGTATGCACTCATCTTTAGTGCATTATTGTGACAACATTTGTTTAAACCCCAAGTTAATTATCTAATTGATTACATGGTTGCTAAGTCGAGTCATATCCTTTTACATATTGTTTTGGGACGATTGGGACTCATGGTAAAGTACTAGTGTAATGGAGTAATGGGGAAGAACAACATTATTACCCCCATATGTGCTAAATATTTTAAAAAGTACTCCAAGTGTTTCGACTATCTTAATTCGAGTCATTAGAATAGTTATTTGTAAAGTTAAGCAAAAGTTCAAGTGTAAGGGGATGCAACGCCCCTATGATGTATTATTTTGGATGGTAGGGCAAGAGTGTATGAAAAAAAAAATCGAAAAAATCAAGAAAAATACAAAAAAAATGAGAAAAAGAAAAGTAGAAAAAACATACGGACTACCATCCCGTTTCATTTTATGTTTATTTTATGTTTTTGTTATTTTGTTTTTAGCTTAAGTCGAGTCTAGTCTTGGCTTAGCAACGCCATATTGTACATGTAATTAATCAAGATCTTTAACTCGCCACCAGTAAAATATCCTTTATCCAACAAAACCGTGTTTATCATATCCCTACACCTCACGTTATAACCCATGTAAAAGCCCTCTTTGATAGTTTATCTTAGGTGCTTACGCCTAGTGGAGAAGGTTTTCGATCCTTTCCCAAGCCTATGGTAATCTATTTGCTATGACAGGTAGTGAGAGATATTATCTGTTTTCATTTATGAGATATACTTTTATGACACCTGAGAGATGTGAGTATCTAAACACTACTTGTGAGGTGCTAGTTTGTAATCTCCGTGCTTATTATGATTAAAGTGGAACGACTATTTGTTGTAATTACTTTTATATTAGCATTAAATGACCCCTAACTTGTATTTTGATTAGAATAAAAGCGCATTTGCTTGAGGACAAGCAAATCTCAAGTGTAAGGGTATTTAATGAAGCGAAAAGTGTACCGCTTTTAGGGGGTCATTTAAGCCCTAAATCGTATTTATTTGATCAAATATTGCCCTAAATCATTCCTTTTTTCATTTTAGGTACTTTGGAGAAGAAATCTGGAAAAGGAAGCATTTTGGACGTTTTTGGAGCATAAAAGTGAAGAAAACGACAAAGTCTTCAAAGTTGCTGGAAAAGTACACTTGACGGCGTCAAGAATTGTTCCAGACGGCGTCATGGCTTGGCAAAAGAGATGGATATGACAAAATACACGTGACGCGCCAGAGAGTTTTACAATGGAAAGTCTGACGGCGTCACCCTTTAAGGTGATCAAGGCCATCACGGTTTAAGTTAAAGAGAGACGACGTCAAGCACATTTCTGACGGCGTCAAACCTTGATAGGCCAGAGCGGATTTTGGAGGATTAAAAAGGGACGGCGTCAGGAAGACCATCCGGGAACCCTAGCCACGGCGAGGTAACGGCGTCACCTCCTACAACGTGACGCCGTCAGCCACTAAACTCTATATATAGTTTTGCAATTTTTATTCATTAGTGTGCAACTTTGTGAGGAGAAACCCTAAGACGAATTTTCTGCCATTCTTAAGGGTTTTATACCCTTGGATCTCCCATGTTTAATTGAAGATAAGTAATCATTTAATCATTCAATATGTCTATGTGTTGTTTGATTATATCTTGTTCTTGTCTTTTAATTAACATGCTAGGCTAGATTTATCTTGTGTTTGCTTAGATCTAATGAAACCTAACTATTGATTATTGGTTATTAGTGTGTTATTAATTGTATTGGATGATTGTTTATCGATGTTAGGCTTAAGAAAACTGGCTAACTTCCTATACGGTAACTTGCTTGAACGTCTTAAGAAACATGAACCAATGCGTACTAGGTTTATTTGGTTGTATTTAATGCATGAGCGAATTCTAGTGATCCCATGTTAGGAGCTTCTTAGCCGGCTCGACATAGGAGTGAAGTAGGAGCTTGTAGAGTTGGGGAAGTACGTACGCCACCCCACGATTGGTATTAAGGAATACACCCGTCATCCACGCAATTAATATACACTAATCAACCGGTAAAAGATAGTTAGGGAGTAAGGAAATCTAAGTAAACACATTTCTCTCCATATAAGTTCCACGACTTTTCATTTTCAGTTATTTTATTTTATTTGCACTTGTAGTCATTTGGGTTAGTTGACTAGCAACTAATTCCGCCCACTCTTTCAAACCCGAGATTTTACTTGCTTTTATAAAAAATATAAAAATACAAAAAGAATCTTCCCTCACCCTTAGACCTCTTAGAGTAGTTTTTCAATCCTAACGACACTATTCCCCTAGAGAACGATCAATCCCCCGGTACTTGCCACTTCACTATACTACATCGGTCAGGTACACTGCCTGGTGGGGATTGCAAGCTTCTCGAGATCCCTCGAGAGGTAAAACCTGTTGTAAGGTCGCAAAACCACACATCACTGTTTTTAAGCTCTTCGAATAAGCAGTCGACTTAAGCCCTTTTGTAATGTTTTTAGACTTATAAGATAAGCCAAAAACCAAGCCCATTAATTTCTAAAAGCCCACGAATCTATTTTGTTATTGGGCTTTGTTTTCGAACGTTAAAGCCCATTAAGCGAGAAAATAAGCAATTAGCATAATAAGCAGTTGAAATAAACTTAAATAAGCTTTATTAACTTATAGAAACTATCGGATTTATTTTCCAACCCTTTTTGTAAAAAATGGACTAAGTTTGCAAAGATTATTACTATTTGGGTTAAAACTATCAACTTTGTAAAAGCATGTGTTAAAACTGTCAATTTATTAACTTAATGATATATATTGATAAAACAGTAAACCTATAGTTTAATATGTCATTTTGGGAACTTCTGGACTAAAAATGTAAAATATATGTAACCAGGGACTAACGGTGCAAAACTGACACCGTTAGGGTAGAAAGTGTAAAAATTGGTAAAAGAACAAGGACAACACTGTAGCTATATATTATATTCATTTCATTTCATATTTTACATTTCCTATCTCGTTCACCTGAATTTTATTACGTTTCGTTTAATATTTAAACTTATAACGTTTATATTTATATAAAACGAGTTTTAACGAATAACTTAACGTTTTGTTCAAACCACTTTCAACGAAATGATATTATTGGATTTAAAGACATAAAAACAAGATAATATTATATATAGTATTATTTTTAAACTTTAAGCATTTTAAGCATATCATGCATTCTCATCACAATCCAATTCGTTATCCGATACTTTTCCACAATCATTATTCACATCCTGTCAATCTTAAACCACCGAAATCTCAGACTTCCCTATTATTCACGTCATATGTTGGAGCCGTTCCCGTGAGACATTTTGACATAACATTACTTTCACCTTTACAGCTAAGGTGAGTCATAGCCCCACTTTTACTATTATTACTTGCTTTGTAAAACATTTGGGGTGAGAAACATGCAAAAACATATTTTAAGGACCAACATTATACTCATGTTTTATTAAACTATTACGCAAGGATTAGCCTAAGCATTGTACCCCCATCATGCCCAAATTCATAAACCGTCAATTCCACTTGGGAAGCGCGAATGCTATAAATAGATCTATTGGGGTTGACTCCCCCGTTCAGTTTGGTCAGGTCGACCAAATGCGAGCGTATAACATGTCGAAACACGAGTGTCTCGGGGTAGACACTTACAAGGGCCTTTATTTAACGTGCTTCTAGAGCATGCATATTGTCAAGCTTCGGTTGTATGAACTTAGTGCTAGAGTAATTAGACATTTATATTTGATGTGTCATCATACTTGTGTGATGGTCACATGCTCAATTATGGTCCAACTTTACTGCTTTATTATAAACCTATGAACTCACCAACCTTTGTGTTGACACTTTTAAGCATGTTTTTCTCAGGTAATTAACGGAGCATTCAAGGCACGGAGTGGGCATTAAACGGATGGTTTTGGTGTCAAATAAATTTCTGTCATTCATAACAAACTTACTTTATCTTTGGTGGAATGTTAAACGTTGAATTTTCCTTTTTGTACCTAAATTTCTAAATGAATGACAATAACTTTCAAAACGCCTCTTTTGAGTCATTTTCTATAATTATGACTGTGATCCTACCAGTAATACCCCTATTAGTCTTCCGCTATTAACTCTAAATTTAAAGGGTGTTACAGATTGGCATCAGAGCTACAGTTATAGAGAACCAAATGTTTCTAAAACATTGGACTATAACTATATTTTCAAAATGGACCACTTTACACCATACCATGTTACGCCCGCCATGCCTGCAGATTTCATAACATGTCTAAAGTATTGCTTAATAAGATTATTACATATTGACTTTTATATGCTTGATTCTATTTAAATTACTTATGGTTACTCTTTACGGGGTTATTACAGTACCATGTCTATAGTGTCACACCTTAGCACCTCATCATCGGACATGGAGTCCGAAGATACCTTATCATCTATCACATCACCCATAGTTTCTAGCACTCGACCTCGCAAGAGGGTACGACTACCCGTAGTTCTGATTATACCACCATCACCACCTCCATCGTCGGTCAGACCCGACTACTTGTTTAACCTACTTACCCATTCCTAACCGTTCGCACAGCACCAACAGGAGCCGACTCCTAAGGCGGATGTTCCCCCTCAGATTCAGGCCCGCATAGCAGATCCCAATGATTCGTCTTCATCATCATTACCATTTCCCCCCCCCAGGTTATGCCCCTTCCAGCCAGAGTCTCCGAGACTGGAGAGAGAACTCTAGGGCAGCAGCTACCCGGACACCTACTCCCTCCACCATCATGACGCGACTGGAGCATCGTGAGGAGCAGATTGTTACACCTCTGAGCATTGTTGGCAGAGCATCACTCGACCGCCCTGAGACGGTCGATGGCACTATACATGACCTCGTATCCGAGAGGATGGATCTATAGGGTGGTCTGACAAGGATTCAGACAGAGAGGTTTGAGACACGACCTCATATGACAGTTTTACAGTGGAAGAGATAGAGACGGATTGAAGAAGTTCTACAGATGCGTCGTAGGGCTGCTACATTAAAGAACCTCATCGAGGACATGCAGGTCAGACAACAGACAAATATACAGAGACGTCTGGATCAGGTCACAGAGCTGAAGAGACACATGGATGAGACATCCAGTAGCTAGACATACATTACATCAGTTGTAGTTTTGAGGCATATTAGCCTGCCGCATGGGACATTAAGAAAGGACCTTGCATCGTTGTGCTTCGTAAAAAGACTGATCAAGTTTTTAATACATGTGGTTGGATTGGATTTACTATATATTGATGTTGATTTATGTGGCCATGGTTGCCCATGTGTAATGTGAGTAGGCATGTCGTGATGTTACTTATGAAGGTTACAGTTCTATGAATGTTACGACTGGGATGTAATTACAAATTCATAATAAAGAATATTTCAAAGTAAAATTGATGAATGTAGAGAAAGTTGTTGAACTTCAGTTTTGTAGATGATGAATCAGGTTGTTCCTTAGCAATCCTATACCAAGAGTTGATCATTCATTTACGATAGTACCCAAATATGTCATGATTTTATGATTCTCAGTTGGTTGTGATTTCACATTGTGACCATATTGTTAGGATTTATATGCAACTTCCTTGTTACTCGAATTATCCTAACATGGTCATTATGAGAATTCTAAATTTGCGTTTTCTTGTGGCATTAATAGATTTATAGCTTGCACAAGAAATGAAACTACCACTCCCGCACAAGCAATGACTCCAGAGGCTATCCGAAAACTCGTAGCTGATAGCGTTATGGCAGCTCTAGAGACTCAAGCGGCTACCATAGCCTGCTCGAGCAACAACAACCGATTCACCGCTGAAAGCGAGGCATCTGCGTCTCGCAAATGTACCTTTAAAGATTTCATAATTTGCAAGCCAACTTATTTCAAAGGGTCAGAAGGAGTGATCGAATTAGCTCAATGGTTTAAGCGTACGGAGATGGTGTTCATGAGAAGTAACTGCCCAGAATATAGTAAAGTCACCTTTGCTACGGGAACTTTACTGGAAGATGCTTTGTCATGGTGGAACGAAACCGCCTAGACTATGGGAATGGAAGAAGCATACCAAATTTCTTGGGCGGAACTGAAAACAAAAATGCTCAAGAAGTACTGTCCGTGTACGGAGATTAGGAAGCTAGAGGAGGAATTTCACCGTTTGGCTGTGAGAGGGAACGACATCAAGACCTACAACCGAAGGTTCCAAGAACTGTCGGTACTATGTCCAACCATGGTGCCAGATGTTGAAAAGGCACTGGAAAGCTATGTCGAGGGTTTGCCTCCAAGCATCGAAGGAAATGTAACCTCGTCAAAACCAGCAACTCTAGAGGAAGCTATCACCATAGCTCAAAAATTGTTGGAACGAGAAATTAAACGGAGTTCTACCTCTGGAAGCAACGATCACAAGCGAAGGCTGGATGATCGTGGAATCACCACTCACAACAACAACAACCCGAACAAGCAACAAGAGGTCGCCAAGGTCTATACTGTTGGGTCGGGAGAAAATAAGGTTTATTCAGGGAAGTTGCCCTTGTGTAACCGTTATAACTACCACCACAACGGGCAGTGTGTTGGGAAGTGTCACAACTGTCAGAAGATAGGACACATGGCCAAAGACTGAAGGTCTAAAGCCCTCGCAGGAGCACAGACAGCACCAGAGAAAAATTGAAGGGCTGACGTAACCTGCTATGGCTGTGCAAAGAAGGGGCACTACAGGAACGAGTGCCAGGAAACCGTGGATAACAGAGCTTGAACGTAATATCAAAAAGTCGACTGCCCTATATGTCTAGACCTAAGTTTAAATCCTCTTAAGTTGTATTGCTATAAGTCTTCATTCGTACCTTTTTGTAAACCTCATCGTATTGTATGGATTTGGTATACGTTTATCTTGAGTTGTTATACGTTTATCTTGAGTTGTAAGCTTATTTGACTCACAGCTATCTATAACCTCATACCAACTAAATGTATCAATCGTCGCCATTGCATTTCTTATTTCACTACCCTCTAATAAACCACTCTATTATCACTAACAATTAGTATTTCTCTCTTTTAATTAAACCCAACATTGCATCGTCGGACCTTAATTATACAGAGCCTGATCACCTATGTATAATTCCGTTAGGACCATGCTATGCTAACAAGGGTTGTCTTAAATGTTACCATAAGTAAATTTTCTATAGCCACCATTGTCAGCTCACCAATGAACACCGTCACAATCAACTAGGATACTTACATAACACTAACACTCTAAGATTGTACTCCAAATATTTTCTTTTTATTATTATTGTATCTATTCATTCGACATCGACCTCATCACCGTTTCACTTGAAGACCCCGACATCGTCAATGGTATGGATTTGATATCCAAGTACCGCGACGTTATCATCTGCGACAAGGAGACTGTCTGCGTATCTATCGAAATCACGAACAGAGAGGTTCAACGATTTAATCAAAGTCACATTCTTATTGCTAAAACCCGATAGAACTCTAAAAGAGGTCCTAAATTCACAAGAGAACGTACCTAACTAGATAAGAAACACTAGATATGTAAGTTTTAGGGCGTGATTACTTTAACCTTGCACATCGACTATTCGCCAACATCTTTTCAACGGATAACACAGACTGAATCTCGGGACGAGATTCAAAAATAAGGGGTAGGTACTGTAGCAACCTGTAAAATTTCCCAGTGATTTGTAAACATTAATCAAGTATTAATTATCATTTACAGTTCAGTTAACCATTTTTACGAGTAAAATTTAAGATTTTGTTTATTACGTTACATTAATTCTCAATACATTGGAACGAGCTCACACACAGACCACAATAAACCTAACATACCCATAATAAACCAAACGGATTCCTTACTATTCCTAGCCCCATTCTTTTGGCCTATTACTATTCATAAGCCCAACCCACCAATTCTAATCTTATTTAAACTCACATATCGCTCGACTAAACCACTTTACTTTGCCTCATTTATTTTTGAATTCGACACACAAGCTATCCGAACTTTTATACCACTCGAATCCCTATACATCAAATAATTAGGAGATCGAATCTCATCTTCTACCTTGAACGTTTACTTGCTCAACGAGACCCAAAGTGAATGCTACTCGAGATAGTTACAAACCCATTCGATATTTATTCTTTTGATCCAAATCGGCCTAAACTGATTTTTCCCAAGTTCATTTGATTTCCTCTAACCAATTATGAGTTTATAAGATCATTTCTCACCATCTCTTACCCATGGCAAAGTTACAAAACTATTTTAGACCCTTTTTATAAAATGTACGTATCATATAAACATAGGGAAAGATGTTCTAGATAACAGAGTTTCCGATCTGCCTGTCTCTTCATAAGAGCGAGGGTTTTGAATATTAGTCTTGCTGTCCGCTCTGAGCCTGAGAGGATTTCTGATCGTTTAGAGGATCCTGTTAGCAATGCTCCTCTAGCCTTCAACAGATAGGGTGAGTTGTCAGCTTCTTCTTTGGGGTGAAGGCCCTTCTAACTCGAAAGTTTGTCCGGTCGTACCCAAACAATAAGATTCCTGAGGAAAATGCACCTAAGATCAAATATTTCGAGCCGGCTTCCGTGGAAAATTCAGACTTTCTTTTTGATGCTGCGATCACATAAAAACATAAACTTTGAGGCTCAATACCTAAATACATGGCAATTGAATCATAAGCCGAGATCATAAAGAGCATACTGCGAGTATACATTTCAACCCATAACCATGTATCTAAATTTCCTAGACTCCTAATACTACTAGATACTTGAGATTATTCTTTCTATCCTATCCAATCCCTGCAATTCGAATAAACATCAAATTGCATCATTTAAAAACAATAAAATTAATATACATGCATGCATATATATCGACTAAGCCTATAACTCACTTTCCCACTTGTAAAACTCATTCACACACACTCTCCAAGTCTTCTAAGTCTCCTACCAAGTCATTCGAAGGAAGCCAAGACCAGTTACTATCTATTCGAGTTCATTCTCAAGCGTATAAACCTTCTTTCAAACCATTGTGATCATTCGAACGTGTAAACTCCACCTTAAAGGTTTTGTACACCTTCTAAACTCAAGTTTCCTTCTTATTATGTCCATTTCATCACCTCATGCATTGTTCTATATCTATGTCGATCGTATTTTACTTTTATTCGCATTTTACGAGTTCTTCTAATTACTTTTACGTATTAAACATAAGGCCTCCTTCATGGAATGGCTAGGATTACATTTTACGAATTCGTATTACATTTATACATTCGTTTCATTTCATTTCGAGCTCATTTTATTTATTCATCGTATCGCATTTCATTTTATATTTCATATCTCATATTATTCGGCTATGCTAACTCGACTAAGAAATGAACTAATTAAAACGAAATCAAACACACACCATTGCATTTTTATTGTCCATACCGTTTCTTCATAAGCTCATTAATCAACTTCATGTTTTAAGATTCCTCTCATAAGCACATATAAGTTCTTTAAAAAGCTCAAACCTTTCGATAGCTAAAACTAGTCGCAACCCTTTTTAATTTAACGAGTAGGCTAATAAGCCCAATAAGCTGTTTTTAAGCTCTTCGAATAAGCAGTCGACTTAAGCCCTTTTGTAATGTTTTTAGACTCATAAGATAAGCCCAAAACCAAGCCCATTAATTTCTAAAAGCCCACGAATCGTATTTTGTTATTGGGCTTTGTTTTCGAACGTTAAAGCCCATTAAGCGAGAAAATAAGCAATTAGCATAATAAGCAGTTGAAATAAACTTAAATAAGCTTTATTAACTTATAGAAACTCTCGGATTTATTTTCCAACCCTTTTTGTGAAAAATGGACTAAGTTTGCAAAGATTATTACTACTTGGGTTAAAACTGTCAACATTTTAAAAGTATGTGGTAAAACTGTCAATTTATTAACTTAAGGATATATATTGATAAAACAGTAAACCTATAGTTTAATATGTCATTTTGGAAACTTCTGGACTAAAAATGTAAAATATATGTAACCAGGGACTAACGATGCAAAACTGACACCGTTAGGGTAGAAAGTGTAAAAATTGGTAAAAGAACAAGGACAACACTGTAACTATATATTATATTCATTTCATTTCATATTTTACATTTCCCATCTCGTTCACGTGCATTTTATTACGTTTCGTTTAATATATAAACTTATAACGTTTATATTTATATAAAACGAGTTTTAACGAATAACTTAACGTTTTGTTCGAACCAATTTCGAGGAAACGATATTATTGGATTTAAAGACATAAAAACAACATAATATTATGTATAATACTATTTTTGAACTTTAAGCATTTTAAGCATATCATGCATTCTCATCACAATCCAATTCGTTATCCGACACTTTTCCACAATCATTATTCACATCCTGTCAATCTTAAACCACCAAAATCTCAGACTTCCCTATTATTCAGGTCGTATGTTGGAGCCGTTCCCGTGAGACATTTTGACATAACATTACTTTGACCTTTACAGCTAAGGTGAGTCATAGCCCCACTTTTACTATTATTACTTGCTTTGTAAAACATTTGGGGTGAGAAACATGCAAAAACATATTTTAAGGACCAACATTATACTCATGTTTTATTAAACTATTACGCAAGGATTAGCCTAAGCATTGTACCCCCATCATGCCCAAATTCATAAACCGTCAATTCCACTTGGGAAGCGCAAATGCTATAAATAGATCTATTGGGGTTGACTCCCCCGTTCAGTTTGGTCAGGTCGACCAAATGCGAGCGTATAACATGTCGAAACACGAGTGTCTTGGGGTAGACACTTACAAGGGCCTTTATTTAACGTGCTTCTAGAGCATGCATATTGTCAAGCTTCGGTTGTATGAACTTAGTGCTAGCGTAATTAGACATTTATATTTGATGTGTCATCATACTTGTGTGATGGCCACATGCTCAATTATGGTCCAACTTTACTGCTTTATTATAAACCTATGAACTCACTAACCTTTGTGTTGACACTTTTAAGCATGTTTTTCTCAGGTAATTAATGGAGCATTCAAGGCACAGAGTGGCCATTAAACGGATGGTTTTTGTGTCAAATAAATTTCTGTCATTCATAACAAACTTATTTTATCTATGGTGGAATGTTAAACGTTGAATTTTCCTTTTTGTACCTAAATTTCTAAATGAATGACAATAACTTTTAAAATACCTCTTTTGAGCCGTTTTCTATAATTAGGACTGTGATCCTACCAGTAATACCCCTATTAATCTTCCGCTATTAACTCAAAATTTAAGGGGTGTTACATAATGTACATAATAGTTAATAACATATTATGTGTGACACTTTTACTAGACATGTGATTTTGAGTGTTGAGTCGTTCATGAGCAAAGTTTACATATGTTGTTTGTTTGCTCGTGTTTGGTTTTTCAGAAATGACACATTTACTAATTGCATTGCAAAGTAAATTACTTAAATATTTAGGATGAAACATCCAAATTGTCAATCCTACTTAGTTGTGTATTTTATGCATATTTTAAACATATTAGTTTAATGTTTGGAACACAACCATTGGACAAGAAGACTCAATATGGCATCTTCAACACAAGTGTGAGTTATGATCCGATGCATATTATTTTCGTCTTGAGAGGAAGTCATTATTTTCATAACAACCGAGTGTGATTGAGTATGTATATTCAAGATAATATATTTCGTTATATTTTGATGTTATCTTGAAGCTAGACAAATAATGACTCCAATTTCATGTCCATACTCGAAAACTTGTCAATTAGATTCGATGATGATATCAATCATAATTTGAATAATGAATTGATATGTACTCGAAATCTTTCTTGACCCTCACGATCACTCCTTTTAAAAGAAAATAAAAATTTAAGGAGTGTGTTCCATTTATTTTAATACTAGTTGTATGTGTGAGTAATGACATATTAACTTACTACTTCGAGGGTTGTCATTTATTTTTATGTGCGAAAAACTATTTATTATTAAGTATAATATTCTTAGTTTTCGACATATCATGAGTATAAAAATAATTATCTTAACCATTTTTATACAACATACGTAAAATACTAAATGTTTAAAACATTTTGTGCGTGTGTTAGATCAATGCAAGTTTAATACGTTTTCTTTTACTTAAATACTAATGTATTAATATGATCTTTTATCTTGTTTAGACAACCCATGATCAAGCAAGACAAAAGGATGTAATGTTTTAGAGATCATGTTACGGATTTAATGAAAGTGTTAAATATTTTGAGGTGATATACTTTTTTTTACACTTAAACCTTTGGAAAAATAATTGTGTAAGACAATATCTTTCGACACACATGATCAACCAACTTAGTTTCTATTTCTAAGAAGGTTACTAAAACATTTTAAAACTTGCAAGATGTCGAAAACACATATGTAAGAAAAGTGGTATATGCCTATATGCAATGCAAAATCAATTAAACAACTTAGTACAAGAAGTCTAGTCTAAGACCTATTAACGCATAAACTGAAAAAACTAATAATTAACACATAGCAACAAGGCATGTAAAACACTTGTGATTATGGATATAATTAGCTCAACTAAAGATAACAATAAGGACACAAAAATATTAACTAACAATAGTAAGAAACAAAGCAAAACAAATTGTC
The DNA here is from genome assembly GCA_021014915.2 of Artemisia tridentata subsp. tridentata. Lineage (NCBI taxonomy): Eukaryota > Viridiplantae > Streptophyta > Magnoliopsida > Asterales > Asteraceae > Artemisia > Artemisia tridentata. The sequence continues at coordinate 172,483,750 of CP139502.1, read as the reverse complement.
ATTTAGCATAACACACAAAAATACTTATCGTTATTTTGTGTATTAAGTATAACAATGTATACTAAGCTTTATTTTATTTGAAAAAGAATTGGTTTCCTCCCCATTTCAAAGATTTTTACCAAGTCACTTGAAAATACGTCAAGGTTCAAAAGTTGAACCGCCCTTTTTCAGTTTAACCAAATATTTATGTAAACGGCATGACCAAAAAGACCTTTAGTTGAGAATCAATGACTCTAATATACTTTCATTTAGAACTAATTCATAAAAGTATTTTTCAAATGAAAGTAGACTCAACTTCGTTTAAAATGATGGGTGACACGACTCCTACGGACTTATGGTTGATTTTATATGAATTTCTGAAAATGACCAATTACTAAAAACAGATAGACAGATGCACGGTACCTTAAAGTACCCCACGGTACCGTTAAATATAACGGTACCATCCTATATTTAGTGGTACCATGACATGTTTCCTAATTCAGTTTATAATATTAGTGCGGCGACTCGACGGAAAGATGTAAAATTTAATAGACTAGATAACGAACATATAAAATATATATTAAGCATCATTTCCATGTTTAGGACTAAGAAAGACATATACGATAATACTTTTACTACAAAATAATGGTTTGTCCCAAACACTCCTTTCAAAACCGCATGACTTTACGACTCGTTCTAAAGACATGACCAGACACTTACAAACTCTATTCTTTTATTGGTTTAAGAAAACCTTCAAGCTAGTATGACAAAGTATACTTAACAACAAAACTTGTAAGTATTAAGCAACTAAATACTTTTCATATTTTATCACCTTCATGGGTAATTTGATACATGGATCGTACTCAATTTTGAAAACCATTTGTTTTAAAAATTTGAGCGACGTGGCTCTGGTACCAATTGTGGGAACCGTAGAGGGGGGGGGTGAATACGTTTCCATTTAAAAACTTAAAAACTTTTGTATCAAACACCCGGTCAAGTGTGACGTAATATGAAAAGTGTCAACAATGATCATACAACATCTAGAGATGGTATAAAGTAAACTACAACACAAACACAATCAAACCATGACACAAACATAATCAACATAATATAAGCAACAAACCACACAAACATAAATGCAATGCAAATATAAATATAAAGCGATAAAGACTAAAATAAAAGTAAAGAGATAAGTAAAGAAGGCGCAAACCGAACACGATGATTTATAGTGGTTTGGTCACGAAACTCCTCTTCGCCCTACTCCACTCCCCAAGTACCCAACTCGAGAGTTACTTCACTAATCAACAAGCTCCCTTCAGGCCGAAAAAACCGTACAACGTCGTTTATCCTTATTTCTAACACTAAGCTAAATGTCGAGTACTAATCTTAGCTAATACCAATCTACCATGATCCAAACCATCCTTACTACTTCACACAATCAATATACTTGACTCGATCTACCCGATCTACCCTTGATCCACTTGATCAACATACAAGCCCACAAGCTACAAGAGATCTCCAAGATCTCAACAAGATCACAATGATCTACTCTCACTTGACTCGATCTACCCGATCTACCCTTGATCCACTTGATCAAAACACAAGCCCACAAGCTACAAGAGATCTCCAAGATCTCAACAAGATCACAATGATCTACTCTCACAAACTACTCAAAATAAAATCAACTTGGTGTATGCTAGGATACAACAAGCACGTAACGAGTGTTACGAGTGCACTAGACTAACACTATAACACTTTGTAACTTTGTGATACTATGTGTTCTTCTCTTGCACTAGTAGAGGAATGAAGGTGATCTCTTGGATGTATGAAAGGATCATTATACCATACTAACATTTATTGGGCTGGGTTAGCCAAATTGCTACTGGCACACTTTGATATAACTTACATTTGGGGGTTTGGTACCTTAAAATTACTACTCCCAAACTTTTGAGGTGCAACTACAGTTGCCTCTTAGGGGGTGAGCAGTGCTATGAATAGTAAATTGCTATCCCCACACACCCCGAAACTTGCTTCATACACTCACTCACACTCACACATATAGGTATTTTGGATCTTTTTTTGTCTTTCTCATTACCATACTGATGAACTCAAATAAGTACATTTTATTCCTATCATTTATCCTGTTAATTTGACTTGTTTTACTATATTATGTATGAGGATTGATACTTAATCGTTTACTTTTGTAATTCTCAGTTGAAAACAAGCATTTGGTGAAACTTGGCGATTTTGGACTAATTATGGAGCAAAACATGCAAGAAGTTAAGAGTCTACTGAAATGTACTAATCTGCTCCAGATGCGCCGCATCTCACTTATGACATGCGCCGCATCACTATCAATATTTCACCAGATACGATCCAAGATACAAGAGGACATGCGCCGCATCTATAAATGGAGTTACGCCGCATCTTCTGGCGGTGTACGAATATTCCTGAATATTATAATCTTGGACCCCACGCGAAGTTAAGTACATGCGCCGCATCTACTTACTAGATGCGCCGCATCTTACCCTCAGACAGAAACTATAAATACCCCAAGACCAGACGAATTCCAGAGTTTTTGGTCGAGACATATATCATATACGAAGACCGAAGGACAGAAACCTAGGACGAATTCAGTCAAGGCAGCAGCACAAGACACACCCAAATCAAAGATACAAGAGCTGTAAGAAGGTGCTGCATGTGTTTAATTCATTAAGTAGTTTTGTTTTATTGTGTTAGTAAACTTTAATTCATCAAGATTGGTGGCTTGTGTAATGTGACAACGGAAAGATTGCACTCCCTTAAAACTGCTTTCTCATTAATTAAAGTTTATATGTTGATGTCATTGGTGACTTTTATTAGTGCATTGATAACCTCTGTGTCTAGCTGAGCGTTGATTGGGTCACCATGCCTCTGCCCTCGCCTGTTTATTAGATCGCCTATGCATTCTATGGTCTGTAGAAAAGTAGGAGAAAGATAAACGGGATAGTCATAAGTAATCATTAAGGGTTTACTCGCCGATAAGATTAGAACCAACGAGAAAGGACTTAATCTCGGTGCGTTGCATCGAACTATACACTTCATATAACACTAGCAATAAAACAAGTGACAAACTACTTATCATAAGGATAGCCCTCTTATTATCTCAAGTATTTATCTGTGTACGTGTGTGCTACTTGCTGATTCGTGCCTATTGGTTTAGTTTATTATTTAATTGCAACCAAATCGTGCCAGTCTCTCAGGCTGAACCCCCTTGCGTTAGAATAGGTTGTATAGCTAACTTAATATATTAAAATACTGATTAGAATAACGAGATAATACGTTCCACTCTTAGTGATCGACACTCTACTTACCATTATATTCATACTGACCGGGTACACTGCTCGTTAAGTGTGTGTGTTATTGATAAGTCGGCTAAATATAAATTTAAAACTTGAGTAGGCATTAAAACTGCTAAACCGCAACGACACGCATACGCATCAAGTTTTTGGCGCCGTTGCCGGGGAGTGAATTGTTATTATCTGTTAATTTGATTAGTATTTTAATTAGGGTTTTAATTTTTTTTATCTAACCGCTAATTTTGTTGTGTATTAGATTAATTTGCATTCATTGTACTATTTTGCATATTTTCTGTTTTTGTGTTTTATTTGTTTGCTTTTGTTTGTGTTTATTTTCGTGTGTTTTTATTTGTTTTTATTTTTCATAATTTTAGTGTTCTGCTATCGTTGTACTGAGCTAAATCGAACGATACGGCGTATTGCGTTCAATTTTTTATAAAATACAACGCGTTTAATTAATTCGATACGACGCATCTTTTCCCCAAGATACGGCGTATCTGTTTTTAATAAAAAAAAATTTCTAAGCGATAAAGCGATACGACGCATCTTTTCCCCAAGATACGGCGTATCTGTTTTTGATAAAAAAAAAATTTTCTAAACTTTAACGCCATACGACGCATCTGCTTCAGCAGATACGGCGTATCTATTATTTTAATTAAAAACAGTTTTCGAATTATTAAACAGATACGGCGCATCGATCTCTGTCGATACTGCGTATCTTCTGAATCAAAAATCTTATATTTTGAAACGTAACGAAGATACGGCGCATTAACTTTTGTTAATACGACGCATTTAATTTTTATAAATATCGATTTTTGATTATAAAAATCGATACGGCGCATTCAAATTCCTAAGCGGCGTATCTATTTTCTGAATAAAGTCTGATTTAATTTTAACGATTATAAGATACGGCGTATCCAACTTTTTGGATACGGCGCATCGTCTGCAGATATCAGTAACTTTAATTTTTCGTATTCCATTTTCGTTGTTAATTTTCTGATATACTACTTTCTTGAGCACACCCTACTGATATTTTTGTGTTGATTTCAGGAAGTGCATGACCAGGAGTTCTACAAAGAACTTGATTCAACCTTTCGAAGATCCTGAACGAGTCTTTCATTCGCTTAAAAGGCTTTTCAACACAAAAAGCTTTGATACTTCAAGTTCATTCGAGCTTGATTATTTTTCTGAAGAGAAAGAGGAAGAAGAAATAGAAACAATGGGCGAAAACTCAACTATGGAGGAATACATGAACAAAACCCGTGCTGATCACACTTCAGGAGTTGCTCGACCAAAGTTTGATGATAAGTCAAAGTTTGAATTGAAGGGTCAGTTTCTCAAGGAGCTAAGGGAAAATGCTTTCAGTGGATCGGAACACGAGGATGCTAATGAACATGTTGAAAAGGTCCTCGAGATTGCGGATTTGTTTACTTCGGAAGGAATCACTGACGATCAACTCATGCTAAGAATCTTTCCAATCTCACTAAAAGGAGCTGCTAACAAGTGGCTAAGGAATGAACCTGCTAGTTCAATCACTACATGGGAAGGTTTGAAGAGCAAATTCCTGAAGAGATATTGTCCACCTGCTAGGACTGCTAAAAAGATGGAGGCTATCAACAGTTTCAAGCAAGAGCCTGATGAAACTCTTTATCAAGCTTGGGAACGATTTAAAGATTTACTGATAAAATGTCCTCAACACTATCTAACCCCTATGCAGGAGATAATATTGTTTTATCAAGGATTGGACGTGCCTACTAGACAAATCTTGGATGCTAAGGGAGCTGTGCCTCAAATGAGTGCAACCAATGCCAGGAAAGCAATCCAAGATGCTGCTGATCATTCTCAAAAATGGCACGATGAGACCTCTACTAGATCTAAGAGCAGCACTAATTTTGACGGGATTGCTGCTATTCAAGCTCAATTGGATAAAATTAGTAGAGAGATGAAGAAGCGTGATGAAAGAGTGTATGCTGCCCAAGTTGGATGTGAAAAGTGTGAAGGACCTCACTACACTAAAGATTGCCCGAATAAGAATGAAAGTGAGATGTTTGAAGAAGCATATTACACCCAATTTGGACAACCATTCCGACCTTCAGGAAGATTTAGGGAAGCTACCCCGGGATTCTATCAAAAGAACAACTTCAATCCCGCTTATCAAGAAAGGAGGCAGACTTTAGATGACACTCTCAAGCAAATTATGGCCGATGCTGCTAAAAGACATGAAGAGAATACTGCTATGATCAAAGAAATCCGAGCTTCAACGGACACTACTACAAGAAATCAAGGAGCTTCGATCAAAGCATTGGAACAACAAATTGGTCAAATGAGCAAAGTTCTTCAAGAAAGGGGATATGGAAGTTTACCTAGCTCAACCGAAACCAACCCAAGAGATCATGTCAAGGCCATAAGCACCACTGAAGAAGTCACTCCTTACTTGCCTAGAAGATCGATGAATGGTAATGATGGTGCAAGACCCGAATTTTTCTTTAATTCTTCAATCAGTTTAAGGAGACTACTAAAAGAAAAGACAAAGATTGAAGAAGAGATAAAGGCTACAATGAAAGAAGGGAGCTCTGCAACCAATTTAAATGCCTTGCCTCATAAAGAAAAAGACCCAGGAAGTTTTACTCTACCTTGTTCAATTAATGATATATCTTTCAATAATGTGTTAGCTGACTTAGGAGCTAGTGTTAGTGTTATGCCTCTTAAGACATTCACTACCCTAGGACTAGGAAAATTAGCACCAACTAAGTTACTTATTGAATTGGCTGATAAAACGGTAAAACGACCTGAAGGGATTGCTAATAATGTGCTAGTTAAGATTGAGAAGTTTATTTTCCCTGTAGACTTTGTTATATTAGATATGCCCGAGGATGTTAAGGTTCCTTTAATCCTTGGAAGACCTTTCTTGTCTACTGCCCATGCTAAGATTGATGTGTTTAAAAGAAAAATCTCATTAAGGGTAGGGAATAATAAACTAGTCTATAAGTGCCAAGATCCTGTTAAAAGCATAATTAGAGGAGTCTATGTGCTAGGATTAAGAGAGCGTATGGACCTCGATCTTGAAGCTAGGCTCATGGGAGAAACATTGATTCAAAACAACTCAACTAATCCTAATCATGAGAACTTTGAGGAATTTATTGACCTTAATGTACCTACCGAACTTAGACGCGATGTTGTCAATGATTCTGATGATGAGTGGTATGATTGTGTAGTAATTAACAAATGTAGGAGAGTAGTTGAGAAAAAGAATTTGAATAATGATGTGTTTATTGAACTACCACCCCACCTTGCTTATTTATGCTTATATGATAATAAGAATTTCCCGTCTATCATTTTGTCATCTCTGCCCGAGAGGGACAGGACTTTGTTTATACAGGTATTAAAGAAGAACGGCGTGGAAATTAAGGACGAGCAAGGAATGTTCAATATTACCGAATTGGCAATGAGGGAGCGCGATGTTTCCGACTCCTTCAATGATCAATACTAAAGAGCTGAACGTGAGTCTAACTTGAAGACTCTGGAATAAAGACAAGTGCTTACCGGGAGACAACCCGGATTTATCTTTTAATTTTCTGTTTGTGTCGAGTCAGTCAGGCCGCAGAGGATACGGCGCATCTCAATCCTGAGATGCGACGCATCTCCTGCAATGGTCATATCTTTATTTTTCTGCATTTTTTATTTTCGAATTTAAAACTTTTTATCAGTTTATTTTAATGCGGCGCATCCCTGGTTAAGGATGCGGCGCATCTTTTATTCTGATCCGTATTTATTCCAGGCTCGATACGGCGTATCTTCTTCCATAAGATACGGCGCATCGACTGACCTGATGATTTTCATTTTTAATTTTTATGTTTTATTTTTTCCTAACTACTAATGTATTATGCAAGTTTGAACCTTTCTTACCTTAGGTGTGTTTTGAAGCCTTGGTGGTATTATAGATTCCTGCATTTCCTGTGGATACATGATTATGAAGCTTAAACGTTCTAATCCACAAGAAAGATGATTTTTGCTCTAATACTAATGGAGGATCATACCGAGCAAATCTCAGGGGAGTTTTTCTGTTCTAATTCTTTTATTTTCCAGTTTTTAACCTTTCATACAAACAATGAGGACGTTGTTTAACTTAAGTGGGGGGATTGGAGAATTAGAACACTTAACACTTACTTGTCCTAAACTTTTCAAAATATGCTTAAAATGTGCTTAATATATCAAAACTTTAAAATTTTTAGCATGTTTTTGTTTAAAGTCTAAGTTGCATAGCTGCACACATGACGTTATTTTCAAAAATTGTGATTTTTCAAAATTCACAAATCTATGAGTGTGCCGGTGACTTGTAAACTTTAGAACTTGGCTTGTATACTATTCGAGACCACCATAATAAGTATTATTTTATATAATTGGAATGACTTGTCTAAATTGGTAAAATTCTAGGATTACACCCAAATAGCCTTTATATGTTATGTGTTATTAACTAACTACACTGGTTAGTTAACCCCCGTATAAACCCTTTTGTTACTCTCATTTTTAGAGTAAGATACCCCTAGAAAAACACTCAGAGCCATTCCTTTCGTTTCTTACACCTTTGTTAAAATGTTTCGTTACACCTTAAACCTTAGCCTACCCTGTAGATTAGAATCCGTGGTTGGTTAATTGCTTTAGGCAAAGTGTGTTTCCTTACATTACCTGTGTTCGCGTGCGTAATTCATTATCTATGGTTAGGTTGGGAAATTGCACAATGCAATTGGAGTGAAAGTAAATATTGTATATCTTTGAGTTTATTTTTCGTGTGTTTACTACTTTCACTATTACCGTTATTTCTGAAGTCATGAAAAGTATGGAAAAATTATCCAGAATTATTGTTTTGGTGATGTGGTGAAATTTTACACATCTATGTTTATGTTATTATATATAAAAAAAAAAAAAAAAAAAAAAAAAAAAAAAAAAAAAAAAAAATCGAAAAAATGAGAAAAGAAAAAGAAAAAGAAAAAAGTTGGAAGATTGATAAACCAACGATGTAAAGTTATGTAAGTGGTCGATATCACCACTAGTTGTTGTATATTATATCTATGGAGTGAATGGGAGTTGGCAGTTATGGGAACGTCAACTAAGGTTTATTCTTTGATTAAGATCTTGTTGAGTATAATTCGTGTCTACCTGAAGCGTGTGTTTCAAGTATTAAAGCGTGAGTTATTCAATGATATGAGTCTTATTCATGGGATGGTTGGGATAGTGATTAACCACACTTAGGATTTTAATTTATTTGTTTTGTTTATTTTTCATTTTACACCAATTTATATCCCAAATATTATCCATACCCTTTATTATTCTTTATCCAACCAAACCTTTGATTTATTGAGATTAGGGATTTGAGCAATCTTAAGTATCGTAGTCGTGGATTCGACTATGTATTTATGATTTTGTCGCCCTTTTTGATATATTATTATTGGTGAAGTTTGGACCTATCTTTAGCCTATTCGAGTTAAGGATTTGAGCAATTGCAAGTATCGTGTTCGTGGATTCGATCATGTATTTGTGATTTTGTCGCCTTTTCTGGAATTTGAGATCGATAGTGATTAAGAATAATTAACCCTTAAGCCTAAAAACCCTTTTTACCGCTTTAGACTTGTTATTCCTTGGCTTTAGTGGAGGAGATGTGTATACTTGCCAAGCTTATGATAGAATATTCATCGCGACTGGACAGTTAAACGATTAGATTTGCTTTTATCAGATTATTTTATTTTACTTCTAATTCGTTAAGTGTTTAGTTGTATGATTATGACAAAAACGAATACATGCTTAAATATAAAAATAAATCCTAATATCTTTTAGGATACATTTTCATAAGATTAATTCTAAGGTTTACTTGGGGACAAGTAAAGTTCAAGTGGGGGGATATTTGATGAACTCAAATAAGTACATTTTATTACTATCATTTATCCTATTAATTTGACTTGTTTTACTATATTATGTATGAGGATTGATACTTAATCGTTTACTTTTGTAATTCTCAGTTGAAAACAAGCATTTGGTGAAACTTGGCGATTTTGGACTAATTATGGAGCAAAACATGCAAGAAGTTAAGAGTCTACTGAAATGTACAAGATCAAGACTATTCTGCTCCAGATGCGCCGCATCTCACTTATGACATGCGCCGCATCACTATCAATATTTCACCAGATACGATCCAAGATACAAGAGGACATGCGCCGCATCCAAAGATGGAGTTACGCCGCATCTTCTGGCGGTGTACGAATATTCCTGAATATTATAATCTTGGACCCCACGCGAAGTTAAGTAAATGCGCCGCATCTACTTACTAGATGCGCCGCATCTTACCCTCAGACAGAAACTATAAATACCCCAAGACCAGACGAATTCCAGAGTTTTTGGTCGAGACATATATTATATACGAAGACCGAAGGACAGAAACCTAGGACGAATTCAGTCAAGGCAGCAGCACAAGACACACCCAAATCAAAGATACAAGAGCTGTAAGAAGGTGCTGCATGTGTTTAATTCATTAAGTAGTTTTGTTTTATTGTGTTAGTAAACTTTAATTCATCAAGATTGGTGGCTTGTGTAATATGACAACGGAAAGATTGCACTCCCTTAAAACTGCTTTCTCATTAATTAAAGTTTATATGTTGATGTCATTGGTGACTTTTATTAGTGCATTGATAACCTCTGTGTCTAGCTGAGCGTTGATCGGGTCGCCATGCCTCTGCCCTCGCCTATTTATTAGATCGCCTATGCATTCTATGGTCTGTAGAAAAGTAGGAGAAAGATAAACGGGATAGTCATAAGTAATCATTAAGGGTTTACTCGCCGATAAGATTAGAACCAACGAGAAAGGACTTAATCTCGGTGCGTTGCATCGAACTATACACTTCATATAACACTAGCAATAAAACAAGTGACAAACTACTTATCATAAGGAAAGCCCTCTTATTATCTCAAGTATTTATCTGTGTACGTGTGTGCTACTTGCTGATTCGTGCCTATTGGTTTAGTTTATTATTTAATTGCAACCAAATCGTGCCAGTCTCTCAGGCTGAACCCCCTTGCGTTAGAATAGGTTGTATAGCTAACTTAATATATTAAAATACTGATTAGAATAACGAGATAATACGTTCCACTCTTAGTGATCGACACTCTACTTACCATTATATTCATACTGACCGGGTACACTGCTCGTTAAGTGTGTGTGTTATTGATAAGTCGGCTAAATATAAATTTAAAACTTGAGTAGGCATTAAAACTGCTAAACCGCAACGACACGCATACGCATCACATACCTCTCTCTGCTCTCTCTGTCTTCCCTCTCAAATCCATGTTTGTGCATCCATAAACATAAACATGATATGCAAAACCCCCCATTAATCGAAGATCAAAACCATCTTGAATATCTTCATGTAACTTATTGTAACTAAATCTATTTTCAGTTTTTTTAAATTCAAGATTAAAGATCTGAAGTAAAGATTGCAACAGATCCACACATCTAGATGGAGAAGAAGGATCATGGTAATCGGTTTCAATATGGTAAACGAATCTCTTTAAACGGTTTCATTTTATGCTTTTGATTTGTGCACTTCATTAAGCACTTACTTTTTTTAGGTTGTCGACGAAGAGATTGATTCCAAGTCGGATGAAGACATCAATGAAGTGGTTAATATGTTGGGGAAGGTATAATTTTATTTAATTTCAGTATATTGCTAATGAAGCTTTTATGTGAGAAAGTTAATTCCATGGTTCAGATTTAATAATTTCGTGTATCAAATGCGCGTGTTACTTATCTTTGTGTGGTTATTTAAATGCCTACTTGGGATTTTGCAGGTCGTCTTTGATGAAACAAATGCTTACAAGAATGATGCCCTCGATTATGTAGTGAATAAAATGAGCAAGGTATAAGTTTCTTTCTGTCTTTCGTTTCCATGTTTCAAAATTACTTACAAATATCAATCTGATATACTATTTTTTTTAAGGCTTTGGTTAAATCCAAATTTAGGTATTGAAATTGAGGTGTGGTAAATTGTTGGTTGTAATTTTGTGTTAATTAAGGGGTTTTTGTGTGTTTGTGTTTAATTTTGTGGGTTTTTGGAATTACGGGTATTAGTTGGGTTGCTTAAAGGCTGAATTTTTATTGATAACTTTCGTATCTTTGACCTAATAAAAGATCCATTCTTTTGGGGTTCATGGGCATATTGTTTGAAGCACCTTTCTTGGGCTCTTTGGAGTTTGAAAAGAATTTGTTTAAGATGTTGTTTGGCGTAACCTTCCTTGATAGTATATGTAACAAAAGATCACATTCTTGAAACCGACTGCATAAAGCTTTATTGCCCATTATAAGCTTTTTTTTTTTTTTTTTTTTTTTTTTTTTTTTTTTTTTTTGGTGGTAATCTTTATTGCCCAGCAGCCACGAAAGCATAAAGCTTCAAGCATACCCACAAACCTCTGAGATGCCTGATACGAGTAATCTAGACATGAATGACATGCAATATGCAACTGTAATTGGAGTGCGGCTCCATTAGGACCACCAATGAATAAGAGCGGCTCAACATTCATGACTGGATGAGACAACGAGTATGTAAATATATTTTTTGCAGCCATTTTTTCTAATTATAAATAACATTGGTCAATGATTTACTCCTACGTTTTTTGGTTTTCTAAATGGTTCTTTTTGTTGTGTAGTTTTGACATAAAATCAGTAGTGAAGAGACTGGGGTAAAAGACTATAGTTTCAGTTACGGCTTTGATTTGCCATGTTTTCCTTTTGCCAACGAACAACTCAAACACAATGTGCCTGTTAACATGGAACAATGCGGTTAGCTTTCTTCCTCTTTTTCTTTTTTCCTCCTTTCAGCTGTTTGTTATTTCAGTTATGGATCCAACGATTGTCGCTCGAATTTTTTTCTGTTATTAATTAATAATACGACCATCATAACAATTACTTTCTGTCATATCAGATACTCAAACCTTGAAACTATTTTAATAATGCTTACAGGCAGAAACTTTGGACCCTAGGTGCTTGATTTTGTTACGGGTGTTGTTCATGATGCTCACTTCCTTAATCCTGCAATCGCTTCATCTTATATACAAGAACCAATGCCAGTTATAGGTATCACCAAAGGCAAAAGAAAAATAAGCCGTGAGATGTTAGGGACAGTTTATCATGTAAATAATAAACGCCAATGCTACAGAAATATAAGTAATACAACGGTATGATTGTTCTATATTTTAAACATTAATCGTTACGGATGGCTCGGGATGAAAGAAAATGGTTAGTATCAACTTGCGCTAGATGACACGCAAGGAGGAGGCGAAGATCCAAGCTTTGGAGAACGATGCGAACAGAAAAAAACCCAAGTTGGAAGCGAAAAGAATGGAGGTAACAATTGACTGTTTTTCATTTTAATGGGCTATTAATAATTACGGTATATGAAGAGAAGCTTTCATACAAGGAAGAACAAAATTATGTGACCCTTCAGGATAACCGTGCTGCCAGTGTGACTAAAACACTACAAATGTTGCAGAAGGTATACTTTTGCTTACGTATTTGTAACAATTTTGTATAAGGGCAAAGCTTTTCGTATTTATATTTATAATTATTGCAGATCAGGAGAAAATAAACTTGCTGGAAAGAGTTGAATCCTTAAAACAAGAGCTTCAGGAGAATATACACTTGCTGGAAAGAGTTGAGGCCTTAAAACAACAGCTTGAAGCGGGAACTTAAAGTGCAGTTCCATGGTAATAAGGGGGTGTTTGGGATAATTTTTTTTTCCTCTTTTTATGCTTATGTACTTTTTTTTATTTGCTAAAGTCACTAAAAGTGATGAGAAGGTGTTTGGTATGACTTACGTTTGCAAATGATAAAAGTTAGAATCACCAAAATGTCGTTTCTATGCATTAGCCCACATCCTAGCGACCGCCAAATCATAAAGGATGTGTAAAACCCTAAAATCTGAAACAAGCAAAATGACCAAAATACCCGTGTAGCCTTGAATTTCAATTTAAAGTTGAATAAATTACCAAATAAATCCCAAACTCTTGGGAAAATACAATATATGAATTATGAAAATCACTACATGAACATTTTAATATTCTTAAAGCCCTAAAAATACTTGTCACACCATTTGAATTATAAATGGGCCGAATTATATTTTTATGTATTTATATCTTTGTAAATTAATCAAATAAATAAGGATAAATACCACCCAAAATTAAGGAAACACTACAAATCAATTTGTGATCCCCATCCAAAAATTAGGACCAGAATTTTAGCCCCATATTCTCTATTCCACACGACATTCCTTTTATACTCCAATCCCATCCCATTTTCTTTATACCGTATATCAAACAAAACTCACAAACACACATCCGAAATTTTTGAAGGCTCTCCCATAATTTTTCTGGGTTCTATCACGTCCAAAGAAGATGAGAAAAATAGTTTCAAGATTTTTGGGTCGATCGTGTGTTCAAAAGAATTTTTGGGTCGTTTTATTCTAGCCGACAACAAGAAATTCTTTCCTTGTCATTCTTGGTTCGATTCTTGCTAAAGGTAATTTTCCCCATCCCTCTAGATCATATTAATCATGTTTTCATGATTGGATTCATTCCATGCAAGCTTGTTTAATCGAAATAATTAAAAGTATCAAAAACGTACATAAAATCTAAAATACTTCATACGAATTTTCTAGGTTCGAAACCTATTTTATCTGGACTCTATATGCCTCTTAAAACTCTGGAAAAATGATGGATTCGAATCATACATGCTCATTTGATCATATGGAAATTTATGAGAAGTAAACCCTAAAAACACAAATAAATTCTATACGACTCATACGAATTTTTTGAGCTTCAATCATAATTTTTCTGGGTTCTATCATGATCATATCACTCTGGAAAAATAGCCATTTGAATTGTTGAGGCTTAAATCAATTATGTTGGAATTATTGTGTAATCGGATTTTGAGAAAAAATAAGGAAAAAGGAAAAAAAACCCTAGTTATGCGATTAGGGTTAGGAGTCTTATGTTTAGATCTGGTTGTTTAATGAGTTTAATGATGGCATAATGTGTAACACCCCAACCCGACAAGGGCAAAGATGTCACAATAATGGTTTCATATCAGAACAAACACAAGCATTCGTCATTAATAATACAATAGAATTTCAATGGTTACAAAGGATAATCTAACATTACAAGGGTACAATATATCAATTACTAAGTCTAATCATAAATTCTTCTATTAATCTTCCATAACTAGAAGGGTCTTCTAAATCCATGGTTCTCTCCACTCATGCCCAGCTTCCAAACTAAAACCTGCCGCGGGAAAAGAAACGCGGCTGAGCTACGAGAGCTCAGTGAACAGATATAACGGAAACAAGCAGTAGTAACGGAAAAGTAAAGTAAAAGAAATAATACCAAGTGAAATAAGAGTCAGGAAAAAGGAATACATGAGTTATGCAGACATACCAGGAACTAAGAATGGTTACAATGGTAAATGTAAATGAAACCAGAACCCACCACAATCCCAAGTTAAACCAAGTCAAGTTAAGTGTCAGGTCAAGTAACAGGTCATAAGGTTACAAGGTTTCAGGAGAACAGAAATCCTCTACGAGCCCAAACATATCACATCAAATCAAATCATATATCAGGGTGTATGGAGGGGTGACCTCAGCATACCAGGAACAGGGTGAGGGGATACCTCCAGGGGTTGGAGTTGCAAGCTCCCAGGGGTTGTGAAAGACGTGTATCGCACACACTCGTCAGTCACCAGGATATAACAGGAAATATAACAAATCAGGACAGGTCTAGGATGCATCCATGCGCCCCCGCAGGCCACAGGGTCTTCCTCTACATAACAAATCAAATCAGGTCAGGGACGGTGTAACCAAATCACTAGGGCTACACACTAGTCATGCCGGTGGTGCATCACAGACATGGACATGAAACCCTCATGCCTAGTGGATGGCTCGTAGTCTCAAACTGTGGGTCAAGGTCAAGTATCAAGTCTCGGGTGTCAGGTGTCAAGTCTCAGGTATCAAGTGTCAGGTATCATATCAGGGTTCATATCAGGGTTCAAGACAGGAGATAAATGCAGGGGTTCATTATCAGGAGGTCCATATCAGGAAGGTCAAATACTGGAAGGTTCATAATAGTTTATTATAAGAAATCCTTTTTACATGATTTTAATAAAATGATCGTTAGAACAGTTTCATAATAAAAGTCTTTTAAGGAGATGTTCAAAAACCTCTTCATATACAACTAAAAGTAGTTATAAAATCCTATGAACCTTCAAGTACCCAAGGTCTTAATTATCCAGGTTATAAGGGGTGAACAAGTCATGTCAAGTGTCATAGCAGGGTTCAAGTCAAAGGTTCAAGTCAAATGGTTCATATCAAGAGTATCAAGGTTCAAGTTCAGGTTTATGACAAGGTTCAAGACAAAGGTTAAGGCCAAGGTTCAAATCTACGGTTCACAATACAGGGAAAACATAGTAATGAATCAGGAATCAGAAATGAGACGAAGGCTCTTTACAAGAAGAGCAGAATATCTGTACCTTATTCAAATAGCAAGCACAAACACAAGAGTAGCTGACAGGGATCAAGATCACTCCCTCCTCGAACCTAAAGGAGTAGAAGACAGAAATACGAAAGGGGTTTCAGTTATCTTCCCATTATAAGTGATCTTCTATTTTTAGCAGGTTTCCAGAATTAGCAAGTTACCATATTTAGCAAGATTCAAATGACATAATTCAAGTTACGTCTTTAATTAGCTTATTATGGAGGTCATGTTCATTTTGACAAGTTATACAAGTTCATGGTTAATTATGCCAAGTTTTCATAGTTCAGGGTTATAAACGTAACTTTACCAAAGTTCAAGGTTTAAAATAGAAATCTCATAATTTACCATTCGAATACTTTATTTTCCAGAATTACACTTTTAGCCTCCAAGTTTCCAATATTTACAAATTACACCCCTTTACTTTATTAATTTACAATTTAAATTAATCTAATCATATATTTGTCAAATAAACCTTTTAATTATCAAATTAACACAAATTACCCCTCTAGCACATTTTACACATTTTTCCACAGGTTTATAACACCTTACAAAAATGTCCCCATAGTTTGTAAAATTGCAAAACACACCCTTAACTTATCAAAACCAAATCGGTAAACACTTTTATATACCAAAATCAAACCCTAATTATCCAAATCATCAAGTAATCATTATGTCATCATTACAACACATTAAAAGTCCAGATTTAATTAGGTAAACCCTAATTCGTATAGTTCCTAGGGTTTTTCTCGTGTTTCTTTTAATTTTCATAAAATCCGATTAAACACACAATTCGACACAAGGTTTTTTAAGCTTCAATAATTCGATTGATCATTTTTGTGATGTTATATGGAGTATATAGAGGTCACAAAAAATAATAAACTGGTCCATAAAATTCGCATACATGTTTTAGAGTTTTAATTCGATTTTAGGGTTTCAAGAACAATAATTAGCATATGATCAATATATGATGCATGGCCTGATTCTATCATTTTTCCCACGTTATATGAGGTCAGTAGAAGCTTATAAAAATACCAGAATAATTATAGAACGAACGGGTGGACGATTGTGAATTTGTGTTACACGGTTTCTTCTTATCGACACCAATAAATCACCACGCCCAAAAACGCGACCAAACCACCTTGGAAACATTTTTAACAGAGTATACATCATGTGAGGATCATGAGAAAAATGGAAAACAGATTTTATAGAGGTCGTATGAATTGTTTTGGAATTTACCTTCGATTGGAACTAGCGACAAGGAAATAAACAACACAATCGAACCAAGCAATGAACAGCCTTACACGAATTTTTCTTGCCTTCCCTTGATGCTAAAGATCACCAGAAAAATATCCTCCATGCTCTAGAAAATCGGATGGATGAATTTTGAGTTATGTGTGTTATTTGATTATAGCGGCTAGGGTTTTGGAGTTTAAATGAGATTTGTGATAAAATAAAGGAATAGGGCCGAGTAAGGAGGGGGGTGGGCTGACCAAATCACGAAAATCAGTTATCACAATTAATTTGATTTGAAATTTCCATTTTTACCTCATTTACTATGTATAAATAATAATAATAGTATATAAAATCTCATTCGGTTCATAGAGGGCATTTTGTTAATTTTGTAACTTGTATAAATGTTAAATGGAGTTGTCAAAATCATTTGGTATCATGTCTTGTTCATTACCAGAAGTTTGGGATTGATTCGGTACTTTATAAGCTTATTATTCAAGTTTAAGATTGTAAGGGCATTTTGGTCTTTTTACACGTTTTCAGATTTTAGGGTTTTACAACTCTTCCCCTCTAACAGAAAAATTTTGTCCTCGAAATTTGCAGGAAGCAGAGAGAAAGAGAACGGAATACTCATACGGAATGCGAACAAGAATTTCAAATCGAATTAATTGTATCTACAGCAGAGAGCTCTTCAAGGAGTTTAAGATTCATAACTGAGGTCAACAGAATGCAACACGAGAGTCCAAACTAATCCAGATATTTAACGAATGAAGGTAGCGTATACGCATAGGTAGAATGAACCTAAGGTCTCACTAATCACAGATAATCCAACGGGAATCAAGTTCTAAACTTCTTAGGTACTTCCCAAGATATCCTATGGCCACAATGAGGGCACGTTATATGGTGTAAGTATTATCACGTTAATAATACCAGCACCACATAAATATGCCTTCATGATGATCATACTTTATCTCGAGTCGTAAGCAAAACAATCTATCTTAATCCACCTAGTACTTCTACAGTCTCGGAGGTCAACAAAATCAAGTGTCAAAATCAAGAGGGAAAGCCAAACTACTCGCCATGGAGATTCTCAAAGTGCCCAGGAGGCATCGAAATGATTAACAAAAGATCAGAGGTCAGAGTCGGAATTTGAAAGTAAGGATCAAATAATGTCAGGCAATTACTATGAAATTTTCAATGGCTTCAAGATTTATTAAGTTTCAAAACTTAGGTGATGCAAGGCAAAAGCTTTCAATCTCCAAAAGTGATCTCAACAAGCTTTAACCAAAAGCAAGGCACGAATCAGAGTGATGCGGAAGCAATGATACTTAAACAAAAGGCTTATAATCTACCCATTCCTCACTGGTCAGAACTTAAGTTCCTATAGGGAAGTCCTAAGGCAAATTCTTACAGGTTATCTTATGAGCGCCTACAGTGGAAACTTAGTGGTCCAAACTTACACAGGTCAAGGGTAAATGTATTACGAAATCGCAACCTGGCTCTGATACCATAAATTGTAACACCCCAACCCGACAAGGGTAAAGATGTCACAATAATGGTTTCATATCAGAACAAACACAAGCATTTGACATTAATAATACAATAGAATTTCAATGGTTACAAAGGATAATCTAACATTACAAGGGTACAATATATCAATTACTAAGTCTAATCATAAATTCTTCTATTAATCTTCCATAACTAGAAGGGTCTTCTAAATCCATGGTTCTCTCCACTCATGCCCAGCTTCCAAACTAAAACCTGCCGCGGGAAAAGAAATGCGGCTGAGCTACGAGAGCTCAGTGAACAAATATAACGGAAACAAGCAGTAGTAACGGAAAAGTAAAGTAAAAGAAATAATACCAGGTGAAATAAGAGTCAGGAAAAAGGAATACAAGAGTTATGCAGACATACCAGGAACTAAGAATGGTTACAATGGTAAATGTAAATGAAACCAGAACCCACCACAATCCCAAGTTAAACCAAGTCAAGTTAAGTGTCAGGTCAAGTAACAGGTCATAAGGTTACAAGGTTTCAGGAGAACAGAAATCCTCTACGAGCCCAAACATATCACATCAAATCAAATCATATATCAGGGTGTATGGAGGGGTGACCTCGGCATACCAGGAACAGGGTGAGGGGATACCTCCAGGGGTTAGAGTTGCAAGCTCCCAGGGGTTGTGAAAGACGTGTATCGCACACACTCGTCAGTCACCAGGATATAACAGGAAATATAACAAATCAGGACAGGTCTAGGATGCATCCATGCGCCCCCGCAGGCCACAGGGTCTTCCTCTACATAACAAATCAAATCAGGTCGGGGACGGTGTAACCAAATCACTAGGGCTACACACTATTCATGCCGGTGGTGCATCACAGACATGGACATGAAACCCTCATGCCTAGTGGATGGCTCGTAGTCTCAAACTGTGGGTCAAGGTCAAGTATCAAGTCTCGGGTGTCAGGTGTCAAGTCTCAGGTATCAAGTGTCAGGTATCATATCAGGGTTCATATCAGGGTTCAAGACAGGAGATAAATGCAGGGGTTCATTATCAGGAGGTCCATATCAGGAAGGTCAAATACTGGAAGGTTCATAATAGTTTATTATAAGAAATCCTTTTTACATGATTTTAATAAAATGATCGTTAGAACAGTTTCATAATAAAAGTCTTTTAAGGAGATGTTCAAAAACCTCTTCATATACAACTAAAAGTAGTTATAAAATCCTATGAACCTTCAAGTACCCAAGGTCTTAATTATCCAGGTTATAAGGGGTGAACAAGTCATGTCAAGTGTCATAGCAGGGTTCAAGTCAAAGGTTCAAGTCAAATGGTTCATATCAAGAGTATCAAGGTTCAAGTTCAGGTTTATGACAAGGTTCAAGACAAAGGTTAAGGCCAAGGTTCAAATCTACGGTTCACAATACAGGGAAAACATAGTAATGAATCAGGAATCAGAAATGAGACGAAGGCTCTTTACAAGAAGAGCAGAATATCTGTACCTTATTCAAATAGCAAGCACAAACACAAGAGTAGCTGACAGGGATCAAGATCACTCCCTCCTCGAACCTAAAGGAGTAGAAGACAGAAATACGAAAGGGGTTTCAGTTATCTTCCCATTATAAGTGATCTTCTATTTTTAGCAGGTTTCCAGAATTAGCAAGTTACCATATTTAGCAAGATTCAAATGACATAATTCAAGTTACGTCTTTAATTAGCTTATTATGGAGGTCATGTTCATTTTGACAAGTTATACAAGTTCATGGTTAATTATGCCAAGTTTTCATAGTTCAGGGCTATAAACGTAACTTTACCAAAGTTCAAGGTTTAAAATAGAAATCTTATAATTTACCATTCGAATACTTTATTTTCCAGAATTACACTTTTAGCCTCCAAGTTTCCAATATTTACAAATTACACCCCTTTACTTTATTAATTTACAATTTAAATTAATCTAATCATATATTTGTCAAATAAACCTTTTAATTATCAAATTAACACAAATTACCCCTCTAGCACATTTTACACATTTTTCCACAGGTTTATAACACCTTACAAAAATGTCCCCATAGTTTGTAAAATTGCAAAACACACCCTTAACTTATCAAAACCAAATCGGTAAACACTTTTATATACCAAAATCAAACCCTAATTATCCAAATCATCAAGTAATCATTATGTCATCATTACAACACATTAAAAGTCCAGATTTAATTAGGTAAACCCTAATTCGTATAGTTCCTAGGGTTTTTCTCGTGTTTCTTTTAATTTTCATAAAATCCGATTAAACACACAATTCGACACAAGGTTTTTTAAGCTTCAATAATTCGATTGATCATTTTTGTGATGTTATATGGAGTATATAGAGGTCACAAAAAATAATAAACTGGTCCATAAAATTCGCATACATGTTTTAGAGTTTTAATTCGATTTTAGGGTTTCAAGAACAATAATTAGCATATGATCAATATATGATGCATGGCCTGATTCTATCATTTTTCCCACGTTATATGAGGTCAGTAGAAGCTTATAAAAATACCAGAATAATTATAGAACGAACGGGTGGACGATTGTGAATTTGTGTTACACGGTTTCTTCTTATCGACACCAATAAATCACCACGCCCAAAAACGCGACCAACCACCTTGGAAACATTTTTCACAGAGTATACATCATGTGAGGATCATGAGAAAAATGGAAAACAGATTTTATAGAGGTCGTATGAATTGTTTTGGAATTTACCTTCGATTGGAACTAGCGACAAGGAAATAAACAACACAATCGAACCAAGCAATGAACAGCCCTACACGAATTTTTCTTGCCTTCCCTTGATGCTAAAGATCACCAGAAAAATATCCTCCAAGCTCTAGAAAATCGGATGGATGAATTTTGAGTTATGTGTGTTATTTGATTATAGCGGCTAGGGTTTTGGAGTTTAAATGAGATTTGTGATAAAATAAATGAATAGGGCCGAGTAAGGAGGGGGTGGGCTGACCAAATCATGAAAATTAGTTATCACAATTAATTCGATTTGAAATTTCCATTTTTACCTCATTTACTATGTATAAATAATAATAATAATAGCATATAAAATTTCATTCGGTTCATAGAGGGCATTTTGGTAATTTTGTAACTTGTATAAATGTTAAATGGAGTTGTCAAAATCATTTGGTATCATGTCTTGTTCATTACTAGAAGTTTGGGATTGATTCGGTACTTTATAAGCTTATTATTCAAGTTTAAGATTGTAAGGGCATTTTGGTCTTTTTACACGTTTTCAGATTTTAGGGTTTTACATAATGATTGGAGAATGATTGGTACAATTAGGGTTAGGTTTTGGAAAATAAAAAGTAAACCGATTGGAAAATAAAACTAGAAGGGTGTGTTTTGAAATTATTTAAACATGAGGGTTATTTTTATAAGTCATTTTGGATCAGGGGTAAAATGTATAAAATATAATATGGGGGTATCTTGTGTTAATTTTGTAAGTAAAAGGTTTAATTGGTAATTTTGGTAATTATTCTCATTCGAATGAAAAATAATTAAATTAAGGGACTTGTTTTGTAAATTCTGGAAACTTGAAGGTGGATTCGTATAATACTTAATATAAGGGGCTTGATGTGTAATTTGGAATAATTGAAGGCTTAATGTGTAAATATGAATATTGTAAGGATTAATTTGTAATTTAATTAATAATAAGGTTTAATTTGTAATTTATATAACTTAAGGGTTTAACTTGTAAAATGGTTAAAGTTAAAGGATTGGAACTGTAATTATGGGAAACTTATGGATTAAAATGAACGACTTGTAATACCTGCTAATTCTGGAAACCTGCTAAAAATAGAAAGTTACTAGATATGGAAAGTTGCTATTTTTGGAAAGTTACCTGAAAAGGAAAGTTACTAAAATTGGAAAGCCGACTAAAACAAGTAATCTGAATTAAATAAGCTTTTAATAAGACAGTCATGATTCGTGTAGATTCGCTGAAGATGGAGTTTACGTCCGACCTCTATATTTTCTGTTGTGTTTGTCACTTGCGGTATAAGGTACAGATATTCTGACCTTCTCACAGGTTTCTCATGAACTCCTTCTCTTTGATATCTTGTTCCCTTTGAACCTTGCTATGCTTTCCCCCTGTTTTGTAAACCTTGTTATGATCTTTTTCATATTCTGATCTGTTTAACTTCTGATTTGATTCCATTGCTATGATTTCCTTTGCTTTGAACCTTTTCTATGATTCCCTTTGTTATGACCTCTGATATGAATCTATGTTGTGAAAACCTTTTAATTATGACCTGGAAATGTTCGAGAAAAATCATTTCTTTAAAATAATACTTATACTTTTGTATGAAATTCTACTAACTTTTATGAAAACTATTTTTAAAGACAATCTTTATGAAAATCCGTTTTGAAAGATCATTTTTATGAAACCTACTTTGAAAGATTATGCCTATGAAAAACCATTATTAAAGGATTTCTTTCAATGGCCTTTTGATAGAAACTTCTGAAATGAACTTTTGCTATAAACTTTTGATTAAAATATTTTGAGATATTTTTCTGAATCATTTGATATGACATCTTGTTCTGAACCTTGATCTGATAAACATTGATAAACTTGGATCTGATATACATTAATATAAACCTTGATCTGATATACTTGAAATGAAACTTGACTTGAACCATCTGATATAAAACTTGAACTTGGACATCTGATACTTGATACTGGACCTTTGACCCACGGTTTGATACCTGAGCCAACTCACTAGGTATGAGGTGTTCATGTCCTTGTCATTGATGCACCGATGGCTTGACTCTAGGGTAGGAGAGAGATGACCTATCCCGTCCCTGACTTTATTTTATCTGGTGTTTATTGGTAGACTCTGGCCACTTGGGGCGTATGGATGCATCCTAGATTTGTTCTGTTTCTGTTATCTGTTTATATTATCTGTTATATCTCTGGTGACTGATGGTGTATGCGATACACGTCTTTCACAACCTCTGGGAGCTAGCTACTCCATATATAATTGATACATGAGGACACCCCTCATATTATCTTGTTATTGAGAGGACACCCCTCTGATTGATGATGATGGCATGGTTATATATATTATATCTCTGTTTCTGGGCTCGTGGTGGATTACTGTTTACCTTCACCATATACATTACTTACCTTTGACCATTATTATACCTTGCACTATTTCCCTTTACCTTTACCTATTTATTATTCCCTATCCCTCATCCTTACTCCTTTATTTACCCTTTAACTCTGATTATGTCTGCATGACCTATATTTCTGATACTCTGTACTATTCTTTATTACTGCTTGTTACCGTTATATCTGTTCACTGAGCTCTCGTAGCTCAGCCGCATTTCTTTTCCTGCGGCAGGTTTTAGTAGGAAGCTGGGTATGAGTGGAGAGTATCATTGGACTTAGAAGACTACACTGTGATAGATATTTTGTTATAGAGATGACTAGAAGAATTTTTATTTTCAGACTTAGTATGTATTCCTCTGTCATTCTGTATTTCCTTGTAATTTCTTGTCACCTTTGTATTCCTTTGTATTATTGAAGATGTATGCTTATGTATGTTTCTGATATGTCACCATTGTTGTGACATCTCTACCCTTGTCGGGTCGGGGTGTTACAATTTATGGTATCAGAGAGACAGGCTGCGACTCGTAATACATTTACCCTTGACCTGTGAGTTCTGGACCATTAGGCTTCCACTGTAAGAACATAGGATAGCACCCTGAGAACTTGCTTTAGGATTTCTTGATATGAACTTAAGTTTTGACCAGTGAGGAATGGGTAGACTATAAGGCGTTTGTTTAAGTATTTTGCTTCCGCATCACTCTGATTCGTGCCCTGCTTTTGATTTAAGTATGTTAAGATCACTTTTAGAAATTGAAAGCTTATGCTTTGCACTACCCAAGATTTGAGAATTAAATAAATCTGGAAGGCATTGAGAACTGCATAATATGGCCTGACACTATTTGATCCTTGTCTGCAGAGTCCGACTCTGACTTCTGATCCTTTTGTTAATCTTTTTGATACCTCTTTAAGCATTCTGAAAATCTCCTTGGCGATGACGTACTTGACACCTCTTGTTAATTGTCTTTTGCTTTTGATAAGCATTTGATACCTTCTGTTCATTGTCTCTTGCCTCTTGATAAGCATCTATAAATTTTCTGACACCATTTGAGTTCATCTTAACCATCTCTGTCCCTATGAGAAGTCTTGTGGTGTTTAACCACGAGTATAAGAATGTTTCCCTCTAATTTTGGACGATAAGATTTGCTTTGTTGATCTGTCTTTCTATGGACTGTTAACTCTAATGTTATCCTGATAAAGGATTGGTTGTTTGACAACTATCCTCCTATGTCTTACCTTTGACGTTTGAAGCAATTTTGAACTCCCTACCACGATTACCGATTGTTAAACTTTCTGCTATCATTATTACTCTGAAGACTCGTGTGTTATGTTCGCGATTATGAAGTTTTCCTTGAACTCATTTTGTACATCAATGAATGAACCTTATCTTGAGAAATACTTGGCACCCTGAATTTTCTGAACACGATTTCTGATTGAACCACCAAATTTTCCACCGGAGTGAGAAGTAAGTTCGCTCAAGTGTATTTCCTTGACGTATCTTGGTATGTGCTTAAACACATACCATTTCTAGACCAAAACCGGACCCAAAAAGACCAAAAACCCGACTAAAATGCCAAATATATTGTGTTTTTGTGTTTTTACATATGCAGGCTCGGATATCAAAGAAAAGGACAAAATCAAGCAAAGAACCGGGAAACCGAGCACGAGATATGGAAGTGTTATTTGTAGCCGATGCCGAGGAGAAATTATGGTCAAAAAGTCAACCGAGGTCCTCCATCTATCAGAAATTGTCAAATTAAGCCCTTGGATTTATTCTTGGAGAAATGGCAAATGTGGTCCTTGAGGTTTCATGAATTACATCTTTGGTCCTTGGCTAAACTATTTTTTATCCTAAAACTAAACACAAAAACCGGATTTAAAAATTATCACCCACTTCAAAACTTACCCAACCTTTAATCCTTAAAACAATTAACACAACCTTCAAATAAACCCCATCCCACAACCGGCCCACTCAACTAAACTATAAAACCCAACATCGCCGGCCCAACCTTAACACCACCCATTTAGCAAACCGGATCCAACTCCCCATACCCCTAAACCCGACCCAACACTAAAATAACCCAATCGGTCAAAAGCTAAATACTCCCACTCAGTCAACTCGGTCAAATAAACAAAACACACCCTCTTATCTTTTCTCACATGCCGCTCCACAAGTTTTCACCCCCAAATCCCCAAACCGGATGAACCCTAAATTTTAACCCGAAAAATTACCACAATTAAGGGTAATTCAGTCATTGCACGGACTTCGAGGATAATCCTGACACAAAGAATGACGCGTGGCAGCAGATGATTGGTCCGAACGCGTGGCTGTTTTGATCGTACGGTCAAGAGTTGAAGCTTGGAGATAAAGGGAAGATCCAAGGGTGGTGGGTAGCTGATGATACGCGGATCGCCAGCATGGACCCTCGAGAAGGATCGGTCGAGGCTTATAAATACCAGGGGATCACTTCTCGTTGGAGGCTAGTCTTTGGAGTAGTTAGTTTTTAGTTTTTTTAGATAGATTAGATTTAATATTAATCATTTTATTGTTACTTTAATTTTTTCAGTCGAACTTTAATTTTGGTTTTATCAGAATTTTTGTAATCGGTAATTGTTCTTAATGTTTTGATTTTATTGTAATTGTTTAAATTTTAAGTCGCTTTTATTTGTATCCGAATTAAAGGTTGATGTTCTAGCTTAAACCAAGTTTATTTGAATCCGAATTAAAGTTTAAATCAATTTTGTTTTTTTGGTAGTTTATTGTTCTTGAATCTAAAATTTTTATTCAGTATTGTTTTTGTATTAGTAATACTTCAGTTGAAAAAAAAAAAAAAAAAAAAAAAAAAAAAAAAAAAAAAAGAGAAAAAATATTTCTAAGCTTATTGATTAAGCTGTTCATCTGAATTTTCTTTAAGTTTATGTTAAGCTTTAGTTTACATCCATATTGTTTGTTTCTCATAAAATAAAAGTCAGAGAGAAGTTGAAATGATAAGTTGGTTATGCTGATGGGGTCGAGAGAAGCAGGAAATTGGGTTCGATAGTAGCTGTTCTGGGGATATTTTCATGGTTTGTTAAAGCCTGGTTGATTAGTCTGAGTTAATCTGTATTGCAGCAGAATCACTTGTTAGACTAGTATGTTTTTTTTAGCATTGTTGTCTGCTATTTCATATGTAGATTATATTACTGTTTTTGTTTGTTAATTCTGCTTTAGTAGCTGATTAAGTTTACATAGCGGCAATTTTTGAGGTTGATCTAAGTAGTTTAAAAGAAGTTTGCAAAATCTGGTTTAGTTTTAGAGTTGATTTACAATTGCAAATTTTGAGTTAATTTAGTTTTAGTTTTAAGTAGTTGATTTAGTTTAAAAAATAGTGCAGCAGATTCTTTTGGCTACTGTTCTAGGCTAAATTCAGCTAAGCAATTGAGTATTTGTCATAGGGCTTTTCGGATATTAGTAAACTTTGCTTGATAAGCTTTCCAAAACAGCTTTCATCTTTAAAATTGGATAAGTTTTGAGCTTGTTATAAGCTTTTGAAAATAGCTTGTGAGGAGTATGTACTGATATAGAAAATAAAATAAGTTTATGAGTTTGTCGCTTCTGGTCCCTGTATTTTCTGAGTTGGTTTAAATGGTGACTGAGTAGAATTTAGTCTTAAATAGTTTGTTGTTTTGGCAATTTCAGTCCCTGTCTTTTATTAAATCTATAATGGTTTCAGTTTTTACAACTTTAGTCCCTAGCTTTTATAAACTTTTAATTTTCTTTCATTTCTTATATATGGTAGTTTTTCTAAATTACAATTTCAGTACCTTTAGTTCTTTATAAACTATTTCCTAATTTTCTTTTATAAAATAGTTTTTTTCAAAGTTACTTTTGCATTTTAATTAAATCACTTAATTAGTTTTAAATAGTTTTAATTCATTAAAAATTATTAAAAAGTCAAAAAAAAAAAAAAAAAAAAAAAAAAAATATATATATATATATTTTTCTTTTTCCAAAATTTTCTTTTATCATTTTTAATTTAGGAAAATTATTTTTATATTTTTAGGTTTTAAATTTCACAAAATCATTTTTAGTTACGTTTTATAATACGTCGCATAACGTTTTTAATTTCAAATTTTTCACTATTAAAATTCACATGCTTAGTTTAATTGTTCATTAGATTAATTAGTAGTTTACTTTTATTATATTTCGTAGAATAAAATCAAATCAATCACTCTTTTTCACACATTCACGACACGTATTCGACACCGAAACAAAGACTCGATATTCGACCTTCGTTGGGAAACGACCCGGGGAAAACGCATACGTTGCCTTTTCCTTCGGAAAA
This sequence comes from Artemisia tridentata subsp. tridentata, assembly GCA_021014915.2. Taxonomy (NCBI): domain Eukaryota; kingdom Viridiplantae; phylum Streptophyta; class Magnoliopsida; order Asterales; family Asteraceae; genus Artemisia; species Artemisia tridentata. The sequence continues at coordinate 172,455,663 of CP139502.1, read as the reverse complement.
ATAAAAAATAACACTACAAAAAGAAACGAATCAAAAAAATGGCGCCGTTGCCGGGGAAGGCTTGAAAAGAGTTGGAGTTTCGCCATAAGAATCGTGTTTTGAAGACCCTTCCTCGGAAGTTTTCGTTTTCATAAAAATAAAAAAATACACAAATATAATAATTAAAAAACACTTTTCCTAAAGTGTTTTCACCATTAATAATAAATCCTCGGTCTTCCGTTGAAGGAGGGCGGTTGTAAACCATTCCGAATAACAACAAAAGAGATCGGAAAATTAAATGTTTCTTGGATTATTTCTTTACTACAACCTAATTACGGGGTTTAAGGAGGTCTTGACATTAAATTGCAGACCGAAGAGAGATCCATTCTTCTCTCCCGCCACGCTGCGCGTAGTTTTGAAAGAAACAAGTACGGTTGATTAACGATCACCAAAAATAAAATAAATTTGTTTTTCAAGGTTTTCCTTATATATAAAAATCCAAAAAGATTTTCTTTCCAAAATTATTTTTTTTCTTTTGTGATTTTCCATGTTCCTAAATCTGAAAATTCAAAAATATTCTTCTTCAATCTTCTTATCCGTTTAATTCTCATCTTCTTAATCCTCTATTTGTTTAATTCTGATGGAATCAATTATTCCTTGCGTCGGTTGTGGAGAACCGCTTTTTGGAATGCCGTGTCGGTGGTGTACGTGCGAAAGGTGCGGAAATGATATTCGAAACGGAAGTTGTTTGTTTTGTGGTTCGAGGAATTCAGTTAATTATAATCCAAATATGAATTCATTCAACGACTCTTCAAATTTCTACAACTACCCACCACAGCCCGATATATCTTCGTTCGATCAACGTTATTGCGACGGGTGTGGAAATTCGATTGATCCGACATCGTCTTATTGTCAACGGTGCACTTGCGAGAGGTGTGGTAGAAATTTGATCAATGGATTTTGTTCGTTCTGTGCTTCGGAAGTCGAAAATTCATTCACTTATGATTTTAATCCGAACATTTCCAATTATTCCCAAAATAATTTCACTCACCCTCCTCAAAACTTTTATGAGCAAGAACCGTATTTCAATGATACATCGAACCTTTCTTGTCCAAATTGTGGAGGTCCTCATAATGACTATCAATGTCAACCGTGGAATCAAAATTACTATGAACCGAATCCTTGTTATAGTACTCCCGGTTTTGACAATTTCCAACCTCCACAACCACTCAATCAAGAACTTCTCATGGAACTATTAGAATCTACAAAGAAATATAACCATGGACTTCTAGAGTTAACAAAAAGCTTTAAGGATATGGTTAATCAATTTAACCAAAAAACTTCTGGAGAACTTCAAGCTAAAGAACAAGCAGCTAGAGTAAACTCCCAATATCGTCAAACTTTCGTTTACGATGACGACGATGATGAGGACTCTGGGTGGGGAGTTTATGAGAGTTCGTCAGTTGCAACCATACCCGTCGTTCCTACCAAAGAGCCCGAGGACTCTCTAAAAATGGGGGACGAGCATCTTAACACTATTCCGGCAACGGAATCAGACGGTGTTGAGAACCTCGTCCCAATCCCAAGTGAGTCTAAGGAAATATTTGACGGAGAATTTGATTCACAATCTTATGGAGATTCCCTTGACGTTTCCGAGATTACTTCCGGAATTTTCTCTAACCCTCTTTTTGAATATAATAAAGAGTACACTTTCAGTGTTATTAATCCTCTTTTTGATAAAGGGTTAGAGGACGTTGAGGGCGAGGAGGATCTTCTCTCTAATCTTGATGAGCCCATACCGGAACTCACAGATTCTCCTCGTATTCTTGAATCTTCTCATGAGGAGTTCTCTGATGAACTCACTCATATCATACCTCCTCCGGAGTATGATTTCTATAAATTTGAGGAAGATCCTGACCCGGGGGAGATGTACTCTATCCTAAGAGTTTACTTATCGATGATTTCATCCCAACCCTCCCTCCCGAGGTTTTTGCTGATGAAGAATGGATCCCCATTCTAATTATGATCTTTCTTCCTTTCTTCACCTACTCGGTGACTTCTCCTCTCTTTCACTCCCTCGGGAGTGAAGACACCATCTTTGACCCCGGCATTTTCTTTTCTATCTAAGAGCCGTGGGTATCTCATCGGAGTGGAACTTTCATGTGCTTCAGTGTTTATCCAAACATTTTGAACGAAAGTCCGATGGAGATTATCTTTTCCACATGCTCCCCCAAGGACAAATAAATTCGGGGTCGAGTCAAGCTCATGTGACTCGGTTACCAAAAACAAGCGCTTCGTGGGAGGCACCCCATGCTTATCCATCTATCTTATCTTATTTCTAATAAAGCATCATGAGGAGGGATCCCCTCTTCCGTATCTTGTGTTTCGTGTTTTCTGTGATGTGTCCAGGAATGCCCGATGATGAAGACTCTCGTGCTCGTAGTTTCCTTCACGCTACTCGAGTTTCATCAGTCGCTGCTTATTTGATATCCTAAATCTTATCGTTTTACATCTATCTTTTGGCATAATTAATAAACGGCCTTAGATTTTTGTAGGGAGAACCCTTACCTTTAAGACATTGAGGACAATGTCTCGTTCTAGTCTGGGGGGGTAATCTTGCGATTTGATTTTTTGCCTTGCATTTTTGCTATTGTCTCGTGCAATCCCGTTTTTCCTCCAAAATTTAAAAAAATCCAAAAAATGAGAAAAATTTTAAAAATTTTAAAAATTTTTGCAAAAAATATAATAAATTTTGACATTTTTGTTGATTTTCCGCTGGAGAGAGTAGGAATAAAATTCTGACTTGACCGGGCGTGTTGAGCCCTAGCTTGTCCCCTTAACCGTTTATAATCTATAAGCTCGTGCTAGTCTTTTACACAAGGAGCTAGAAAACGCGAATTCTTTTTAAGAGTTTGCAAGTTCCCGTATTTGACTTTATATATGCATGGCTTGATTATAAGGCTAAGCATTCGCGGATCTTATTATTTAAGATTTTAAATTTGCGAAGAACGAGAAATGATAGAGTTGTTCATAAGTTAGATTGCTAAACGTGGAGTAGTTGGTTCTCTTTAGAGCTCATCGAAGTTATTTGTGGCTTTTTGTTCCCATCAGCTTGTTTCACCGAAAATAATACTCTATAAATAATTAAAGCTATTTTGGTTTTGGCGAAATTTAGTTTTTATTTCTTCCTTAGCGAATCCTTGCTTATGAGAGTTGGGTACACATCAAGGTACTGCCAGTGTTACGGTGTAATAGACTATTCCATCTTGCCGGCTCACAACCGATGTTGGGATTGTTATAAAAGCCGTAGGACTCGGGATTTGGCAAAATATATAATGAATAATAAATAATAATAATAATCCAAAGCCATAAAAAGTTTTCTGCATCTTGCCGGTTCGCAGCCGATGTTGTAGACTTCTAATAAAGGCAGAGGAAAAATTCCAAGGTCATAATAGACTATCACATCTTGCCGGTTCGCAGCCGATGTTGTGATTGTTATAAAGGGCCAAGGATCAATAATAATATGTGCTTAATAATGTTAAAAATGCCAAATTTCGACTCCGAGGTTTCCTAATAAAGGCTTCCGTCTCTGGACTCGTAGATGAGTTGTTTCGGTCGCAAATAAAAGGGATATTCTCAAAATCGTGTTAAATCAGAGACCTTGATGTGGACCTCATTTTTGTATGCAACGGTTTTCGAGGGAAGGTTTGGAAACTACTTAGCGTCTAAACTAGGTATCTTTATCGGATTAAAAAATTATCGAAACGAGAATTTGAAGAAATTCATTTCTCACCAAAAATAAAATAAATAGAGAAAAAAATAGGAACTTGGGAACGAGAAGTCCACAATTAGCTTTCTGAGTAGTGTTGGCAGTCTAACTTGTAAATGACAATGATTTCGTTTTTAAGCTTAGTTTGGGGACTCGTGAAAAATCGAGGACGACGAATTTTATCCGTATGGTCACTTCCTCTTGTGTCGTGTTTCCTGCTCCGTGATCCTAAAAATTATCGAAAGATAATGATTGTCAACAAAAGCCGTCACATGAATAATGAGAAAAATATAAAAATACAAAAATAGAATAAAAAGGAAAATCGGGGAGTTCTTATAATATTGCATGAGGACATTGCAATAGCTTAGTCTGGGGGAATTTTGGTATGTGCTTAAACACATACCATTTCTAGACCAAAACCGGACCCAAAAAGACCAAAAACCCGACTAAAATGCCAAATATATTGTGTTTTTGTGTTTTTACATATGCAGGCTCGGATATCAAAGAAAAGGACAAAATCAAGCAAAGAACCGGGAAACCGAGCACGAGATATGGAAGTGTTATTTGTAGCCGATGCCGAGGAGAAATTATGGTCAAAAAGTCAACCGAGGTCCTCCATCTATCAGAAATTGTCAAATTAAGCCCTTGGATTTATTCTTGGAGAAATGGCAAATGTGGTCCTTGAGGTTTCATGAATTACATCTTTGGTCCTTGGCTAAACTATTTTTTATCCTAAAACTAAACACAAAAACCGGATTTAAAAATTATCACCCACTTCAAAACTTACCCAACCTTTAATCCTTAAAACAATTAACACAACCTTCAAATAAACCCCATCCCACAACCGGCCCACTCAACTAAACTATAAAACCCAACATCGCCGGCCCAACCTTAACACCACCCATTTAGCAAACCGGATCCAACTCCCCATACCCCTAAACCCGACCCAACACTAAAATAACCCAATCGGTCAAAAGCTAAATACTCCCACTCAGTCAACTCGGTCAAATAAACAAAACACACCCTCTTATCTTTTCTCACATGCCGCTCCACAAGTTTTCACCCCCAAATCCCCAAACCGGATGAACCCTAAATTTTAACCCGAAAAATTACCACAATTAAGGGTAATTCAGTCATTGCACGGACTTCGAGGATAATCCTGACACAAAGAATGACGCGTGGCAGCAGATGATTGGTCCGAACGCGTGGCTGTTTTGATCGTACGGTCAAGAGTTGAAGCTTGGAGATAAAGGGAAGATCCAAGGGTGGTGGGTAGCTGATGATACGCGGATCGCCAGCATGGACCCTCGAGAAGGATCGGTCGAGGCTTATAAATACCAGGGGATCACTTCTCGTTGGAGGCTAGTCTTTGGAGTAGTTAGTTTTTAGTTTTTTTAGATAGATTAGATTTAATATTAATCATTTTATTGTTACTTTAATTTTTTCAGTCGAACTTTAATTTTGGTTTTATCAGAATTTTTGTAATCGGTAATTGTTCTTAATGTTTTGATTTTATTGTAATTGTTTAAATTTTAAGTCGCTTTTATTTGTATCCGAATTAAAGGTTGATGTTCTAGCTTAAACCAAGTTTATTTGAATCCGAATTAAAGTTTAAATCAATTTTGTTTTTTTGGTAGTTTATTGTTCTTGAATCTAAAATTTTTATTCAGTATTGTTTTTGTATTAGTAATACTTCAGTTGAAAAAAAAAAAAAAAAAAAAAAAAAAAAAAAAAAAAGAGAAAAAATATTTCTAAGCTTATTGATTAAGCTGTTCATCTGAATTTTCTTTAAGTTTATGTTAAGCTTTAGTTTACATCCATATTGTTTGTTTCTCATAAAATAAAAGTCAGAGAGAAGTTGAAATGATAAGTTGGTTATGCTGATGGGGTCGAGAGAAGCAGGAAATTGGGTTCGATAGTAGCTGTTCTGGGGATATTTTCATGGTTTGTTAAAGCCTGGTTGATTAGTCTGAGTTAATCTGTATTGCAGCAGAATCACTTGTTAGACTAGTATGTTTTTTTTAGCATTGTTGTCTGCTATTTCATATGTAGATTATATTACTGTTTTTGTTTGTTAATTCTGCTTTAGTAGCTGATTAAGTTTACATAGCGGCAATTTTTGAGGTTGATCTAAGTAGTTTAAAAGAAGTTTGCAAAATCTGGTTTAGTTTTAGAGTTGATTTACAATTGCAAATTTTGAGTTAATTTAGTTTTAGTTTTAAGTAGTTGATTTAGTTTAAAAAATAGTGCAGCAGATTCTTTTGGCTACTGTTCTAGGCTAAATTCAGCTAAGCAATTGAGTATTTGTCATAGGGCTTTTCGGATATTAGTAAACTTTGCTTGATAAGCTTTCCAAAACAGCTTTCATCTTTAAAATTGGATAAGTTTTGAGCTTGTTATAAGCTTTTGAAAATAGCTTGTGAGGAGTATGTACTGATATAGAAAATAAAATAAGTTTATGAGTTTGTCGCTTCTGGTCCCTGTATTTTCTGAGTTGGTTTAAATGGTGACTGAGTAGAATTTAGTCTTAAATAGTTTGTTGTTTTGGCAATTTCAGTCCCTGTCTTTTATTAAATCTATAATGGTTTCAGTTTTTACAACTTTAGTCCCTAGCTTTTATAAACTTTTAATTTTCTTTCATTTCTTATATATGGTAGTTTTTCTAAATTACAATTTCAGTACCTTTAGTTCTTTATAAACTATTTCCTAATTTTCTTTTATAAAATAGTTTTTTCAAAGTTACTTTTGCATTTTAATTAAATCACTTAATTAGTTTTAAATAGTTTTAATTCATTAAAAATTATTAAAAAGTCAAAAAAAAAAAAAAAAAAAAAAAAAAATATATATATATTTTTCTTTTTCCAAAATTTTCTTTTATCATTTTTAATTTAGGAAAATTATTTTTATATTTTTAGGTTTTAAATTTCACAAAATCATTTTTAGTTACGTTTTATAATACGTCGCATAACGTTTTTAATTTCAAATTTTTCACTATTAAAATTCACATGCTTAGTTTAATTGTTCATTAGATTAATTAGTAGTTTACTTTTATTATATTTCGTAGAATAAAATCAAATCAATCACTCTTTTTCACACATTCACGACACGTATTCGACACCGAAACAAAGACTCGATATTCGACCTTCGTTGGGAAACGACCCGGGGAAAACGCATACGTCGCCTTTTCCTTCGGAAAAATAAAAAATAACACTACAAAAAGAAACGAATCATATCTCAGTTTTGTTCGCGATAAAGAAGAATGATGATAGGAGACATGTATTGATTCTGGAAGCTAAACCGTATTGCTATTTGGAACCCTTATTTCTCCACCTGAAACGATTTTGTATCTATTCAATTTCAGATCGCGAAGTTTCCTTCAGATGGAAATATGAATTGAGGTTATTCTTGAGATCGCTGTCCGCATTTGTAACGACTGATATAAAGATTTTTGACGCTAATAGTATTAGCTAAAGCTCTGACTATTCTGTAAATTTGATAAATGAATGTGTTCTCGTGAGTACTTGGGCAAATGGTCATTGTATGACTTAATAGTACATTCGGAGACGAAGAAGAACATAAAAAACATTTTTGCACTTTGTAAGAAATTTGGCGATCACTTGTGCATTCTGAGAGATTGATATCTATTCAGACAACGGTTTTTCGTGATTGAGAATATCCCTTTTAAATCCCGCAAATTTTGAAACTATCACCAAATGGTCAAGACCGATAACAAAATGGTAAACTGAAATCTTTTGAACCTTGCATCAGAATTCTGAAGACGTTTACAACTTGCGTTACCCTTGATAAATTTCGTGACCAGAAAGAAACAGCTTAGTCTGATTGAGAATGAAGTTTTGGAAAGCTGAAATAGAAATTTGTTTCCATACCTTCAGACGGAACAAATTTTGAGACATTTCAGAAAGAGACTCAGAAGGTTTGGCGTATGCATCAAGACAACTAGAAACGCATCAGAAGTATTACTTCACTACCTGACCTAGAGTTGACAACAGCGGTGACTACCCTGAAGAGTGAAGACATTCCTTACAAGACAGAAGTGTTGGCGATGCAGAAGAAAGACGGCGAACCTGGAGCTGATGAAGACGTACAGTCTCACTTCCCTATTCATCTTGGTAGTACTAAGATGAATTGAGAGCGGAAGCAGACTGAATGATGAAGGAACTTAAAGATCGTGCCAGAAATTCACATTACTCCATCACATTCCAAGAAGAACTGCAGGAGGCGTGATGAACCAGACGATTTTGCTTCACTTCCCGACTGATGGACAAACGAAGACATATTAACCGGACTTGAAGAGAGTAGATGTTTTGAATGAACGGATTTCTGAATCAGACCTTTTATGTTTGGAAGAATTGGTTCTGTGAAGACCGAAGTTATTGACGATTAGTTCTCAGTTCCGTTGACTCCCTTAGGCTTCGTTATATCATGATAAGATCCGCTAATGATTTAAGTTTCCTAGAAGCATTTCAGCCCCGTGCTTATTTTCGTATGTTCGATGATGGCTTTGTTCTAAGGAATTTTGGCGAACCGTAGAAAATCTGATGCTTGTGACGACGTGCCTTACTCTGCTAGGCAATCTGGAAATTCCGATACTCTTGCGAATAGTCTTATTTCTCTCTTGACTATGACTTTGATCTGGTTGACTCTGAGACTGTAGAAGTACTAGGTGGATTAAGATAGGTTGTTATACTCACGACTCGAGATAAAGTATGATCATCATGAAGGCATATTTATGTGGTGCTAGTATTATGACGCCTGATCAACGTGATAATACTTACACCATATAACGTGCACTCATTGTGGCCATAGGATGTCTTGGGGGAGTACCAAAGAAGTTTAGAATCTGATCTCCGTTGGATTATCCGTGATTAGTGAGACTTTAGGTTCATTCTACCTACGCGTATACTCTGCCTTCATTCATTAGATATCTGGATTAGTTTGAACTCTCGTTTTACATTCTGTTGACCTCAGTTATAAATCTTGAATTCCTTGTAGAGCTCTCTACTGATGATACAGTTAATCTGATTTGAAGTTCTGTTGTATTCCATATAAGCATTTCAGAAGATCCACCTATCATTCATATTATATTGTATGGTTCTTTTGATCTGAATCAACCTAATTTGTCTTCTTCTGAGGAATCTGAACCCACCTTGTTTGATCGAGTCATGAGAAACCACTTGTTTTGAAGATCCTTCTGGAAGAACCTCCCCGGGCGTGAGGATTGTTCGCGACGACCTTTTACGATTTGCTACGACATTGTCTAACTTTGCGACTTCAAATTTCGAGGACGAAATTTTTTTTGTTAGAGGGGAAGAGTTGTAAAACCCTAAAATCTGAAAGCAAAATGACCAAAATACCCCTGTAGCCTTGAATTTCAATTTAAAGTTGAATAAAATACCAAATAAATCCCAAACTCTTGGGAAAATACAATATATGAATTATGAAAATTTCTACATGAACATTTTAATATTCTTAAAGCCCTAAAAATACTTGTCACACCATTTGAATTATAAATGGGCCGAATTATATTTTTATGTATTTATATCTTTGTAAATTAATCAAATAAATAAGGATAAATACCACCCAAAATTAAGGAAACACTACAAATCAATTTGTGATCCCCATCCAATAATTAGGACCAGAATTTTAGCCCATATTCTCTATTCCACACGACATTCCTTTTATACTCCAATCCCATCCCATTTTCTTTATACCGTATATCAAACAAAACTCACAAACACACATCCGAAATTTTTGAAGGCTCTCCCATAATTTTTCTGGGTTTTATCACGTCCAAAGAAGATGAGAAAAATAGTTTCAAGATTTTTGGGTCGATCGTGTGTTCAAAAGAATTTTTGGGTCGTTTTATTCTAGCCGACAACAAGAAATTCTTTCCTTGTCATTCTTGGTTCGATTCTTGCTAAAGGTAATTTTCCCCATCCCTCTTGATCATATTAATCATGTTTTCATGATTGGATTCATTCCATGCAAGCTTGTTTAATCGAAATAATTAAAAGTATCAAAAACGTACATAAAATCTAAAATACTTCATACGAATTTTCTAGGTTCGAAACCTATTTTATCTGGACTCTATATGCCTCTTACAACTCTGGAAAAATGATAGATTCGAATCATACGTGCTCATTTGATCATATGGAAATTTATGAGAAGTAAACCCTAAAAACACAAATAAATTCTATACGACTCATACGAATTTTCTGAGCTTCAATCATAATTTTTCTGGGTTCTATCATGATCATATCACTCTGTAAAAATAGCCACTTGAATTGTTGAGGCTTAAATCAATTATGTTGGAATTATTGTGTAATCGGATTTTGAGAAAAAATAAGGAAAAAGGAAAAAAAAAAAAAAAAAAAAAAAAACCCTAGTTATGCGATTAGGGTTAGGAGTCTTATGTTTGGATCTGGTTGTTTAATGAGTTTAATGATGGCATAATGATTGGAGAATGATTGGTACAATTAGGGTTAGGTTTTGGAAAATAAAAAGTAAACCGATTGGAAAATAAAACTAGAAGGGTGTGTTTTGAAATTATTTAAACATGAGGGTTATTTTTATAAGTCATTTTGGATCAGGGGTAAAATGTATAAAATATAATATGGGGGTATCTTGTGTTAATTTTGTAAGTAAAAGGTTTAATTGGTAATTTTGGTAATTATTCTCATTCGAATGAAAAATAATTAAATTAAGGGACTTGTTTTGTAAATTCTGGAAACTTGAAGGTGGATTCGTATAATACTTAATATAAGGGGCTTGATGTGTAATTTGGAATAATTGAAGGCTTAATGTGTAAATATGAATATTGTAAGGATTAATTTGTAATTTAATTAATAATAAGGTTTAATTTGTAATTTATATAACTTAAGGGTTTAACTTGTAAAATGGTTAAAGTTAAAGGATTGGAACTGTAATTATGGGAAACATATGGATTAAAATGAACGACTTGTAATACCTGCTAATTCTGGAAACCTGCTAAAAATAGAAAGTTACTAGATATGGAAAGTTGCTATTTTTGGAAAGTTACCTGAAAAGGAAAGTTACTAAAACTGGAAAGCCGACTAAAACAAGTAATCTGAATTAAATAAGCTTTTAATAAGACAGTCATGATTCGTGTAGATTCGCTGAAGATGGAGTTTACGTCCGACCTCTATATTTTCTGTTGTGTTTGTCACTTGCGGTATAAGGTACAGATATTCTGACCTTCTCACAGGTTTCTCATGAACTCCTTCTCTTTGATATCTTGTTCCCTTTGAACCTTGCTATGCTTTCCCCTGTTTTGTGAACCTTGTTATGATCTTTTTCATATTCTGATCTGTTTAACTTCTGATTTGATTCCATTGCTATGATTTCCTTTGCTTTGAACCTTTTCTATGATTCCCTTTGTTATGACCTCTGATATGAATCTATGTTGTGAAAACCTTTTAATTATGACCTGGAAATGTTCGAGAAAAATCATTTGTTTAAAATAATACTTATACTTTTGTATGAAATTCTACTAACTTTTATGAAAACTATTTTTAAAGACAATCTTTATGAAAATCCGTTTTGAAAGATCATTTTTATGAAACCTACTTTGAAAGATTATGCCTATGAAAAACCATTATTAAAGGATTGCTTTCAATGGACTTTTGATAGAAACTTCTGAAATGAACTTTTGCTATAAACTTTTGATTAAAATATTTTGAGATATTTTTCTGAATCATTTGATATGACATCTTGTTCTGAACCTTGATCTGATATACATTCATAAACCTGGATCTGATATACATTAATATAAACCTTGATCTTATATACTTGAAATGAAACTTGACTTGAACCATCTCATATAAAACTTGAACTTGGACACCTGATACTTGATCTGGACCTTTGACCTACAGTTTGATACCCGAGCCAATTCACTAGGCATGAGGTGTTCATGTCATTGTCATTGATGCACCGATGGCTTGACTCTAGGGTACTGATGCGTGGTTTTGGGACCTTACAACAGGTTTTACCTCTCGAGGGATCTCAAGAGGCTTGCAATCCCCACCAGGCAGTGTACCTGACCGATGTAGTATAGTGTAGTGGCAAGTACCGGGGGATTGATTGTTCTCTAGGGGAATAGTGTCGTTAGGATTGAAAAACTACTCTAATAGGTCTAAGGGTGAGGGAAGATTCTTTTTGTATTTTTTTATTTTATGGAAAGCAAGTAAAATCTCGGGTTTGAAGGAGTGGGCGGAATTAGTTGCTAGTCAACTAACCCAAATAACTACAATTACAAATAAAATAAAATAACTGAAAATAAAAAGGTTGTGGAACTTATATGGAGAGAAATGTGTTTACTTAGATTTCCTTACTCCCTAACTATCTTTTACCGGTTGATTAGTGTGTATTAATTGCGTGGATGACGGGTGTATTCCTTAATACCAATCATGGGGTGGCGTACGTACTTCCCCAACTCTATAAGCTCCTACTTCACTCCTATGTCGAGCCGGCTAAGAAGCTCCTAACATGGGATCACTAGAATTCGCTCATGCATTAAATACAACCATAAAAACCTTAGTACGCATTGGTTCATGTTTCTTAAGACGTTCAAGCAAGTTACCGTATAGGAGGTTAGCCAGTTTTCTTAAGCCTAACATCGATAAACAATCATCCAATACAATTAATAACACACCAACAACCAATAATCAATAGTTAGGTTTCATTAGATCTAAGCAAACACAAGATAAATCTAGCCTAGCATGTTAAATAAAAGACAAGAACAAGATATAATCAAACAACACATAGACATATTGAATGATTAATTGATTACTTATCTTCAATTGAACATGGGAGATCCAAGGGTATGAAACCCTTAAAAATGGCAGAAAAATCGTCTTAGGGTTTCTCCTCACAAAGTTGCACACTAATGACTAAAAATTATGAAAGTATATATAGGAAAACAGATCTGACGGCGTCACGTTATAGAGCGTGACGCCGTCACCTCGCCGCGGTTAGGGTTTCTTGATGGCCTTCTTGACGCCGTCCCTCTTTAATCCTCCAAAATCCGTTCTGGCCTATCAGAAGCTGACGCCGTCAAGGTTAAGGGTGACGCCGTCACTCTTTAATCCTGATGGCCATCTCTCTTTGTCTTAGCACGAGACGGTCTTGATCACCTTAAAGGGTGATGCCATCAGACTTCCTTTGTAAAACTTTCTGGCGCGTCACGTGTATTTGTCATATCCACCTCTTTTGCCAAGCCGTGACGCCGTCAGGAGCAATCCTTAACGCCGTCACGTGTACTTTTCCAGCAGCTTTGGCATTTTGTCGAATTCTTCACTTTTATGCTCCAAAAACGTCCAAAATGCTTCCTTTTCCAGATTTCTTCTCCAAAGTACCTAAAATGACAAAAGGAATGATTTAGGGCAATATTTGATCAAATAAATATGATTTAGGGCTTAAATGACCCCCTAAAAGCGGTACACTTTTCGCTTCATCAAATACCCTTACACTTGAGATTTGCTTGTCCTCAAGCAAATGCGCTTTTATTCTAATCAAAATACAAGTTAGGGGTCATTTAACGCTAATATAAAAGTAATTACAACAAATAGTCGTTCCACTTTAATCATAATAAGCACGGAGATTACAAACTAGCACCTCACAAGTAGTGTTTAGATACCCACATCTCTCAGGTGTCATAAAAGTATATCTCATAAATGAAAATGAATAATATCTCTCACTACCTGTCATAGCAAATAGATAACCATAGGCTTGGGAAAGGATCAAAAATATTCTCCACTAGGCGTAAGCACCTAAGATAAACTATCAAAGAGGGCTTTTACATGGGTTATAACGTTTGGTGTAGGGATATGATAAACACGGTTTTGTTGGATAAAGGATATTTTACTGGTGGCGAGTTAAAGATCTTGATTAATTACATGTACAATATGGCGTTGCTAAGCCAAGACTAGACTCGACTTAAGCTAATGAAAGAAATAACAAAAAGATAAAATAAACATAAAATGAAACGGGATGGTAGTCCGTATTTTTTTTTCTACTTTTTTTTTCTCTTTTTTTTTTTTTTTTTTTTTTTTTTTTTTTTTGCATACATTTTTTGCCCTACCATCCAAAATAATACATCGCAGGGGGGTTGTTCCCTTACACTTGAACTTTTACATACTTTACAATTACTATTCTATCACTCAATTAAATAATCGAAACACTTGGAGACTTGGGGTATAATATCCCCATTAAAAATTGACTTTTCCATTACTCCATTACACTAGTACTTTACCCATGAGTCCCAATCGTCCCAAAACAATATGTACAAGGATATGACTCGACTTAGCAACCATGTAATCAATTAGATAATTAACTTGGGGTTTAAACAAATGTTGTCACAATAATGCACAAAAAATGAGTGCATACAAGGTAGGCTAAGGCGATTTGGGTGTACATTTAAGTGGGGTGTAAACAAATTCTTACTTTAAGTAAAATTCTTAAAGTTAGAAATGAAAAGATAGGCTCTGAGGGGTTTACTAGGGGTATCGTGTACTAAAAATGAGTACAACGCAAAGGGTGTGGGAGAATTACTTGACCAATGTAGCCAATGTAATTATAACAAAAACACAGGTGTAAAACAATGGGTTAATCCTAATGCCTCTTATCATGTAGTAAATCTAACTACACGAATGTAGTCTCACTTGTGGCCTCGGAATGGTCCAAATGCAAGTTCTAGAATCTAAGTGCTACCGGTACACACATCATAGCATAAATGCTTTTCCTACCAATTCTAGGGGCGAACCTCACATATTTGGGGTGGAAAATTTTTTTAGTGGTACGGTTTTTGTGCTAGTCATATAACTCCTATCCGTGAGACGCTCATTAAGACCAAAGTTTCACTCCTATATGTTGTAAAAAATTTTAAATTTGACACTAAAATTGCCTCAACAGGTATTTCTCTCAGTTTTATTACACATCTACCATTAAACAAACGAAAAATCAAGCGTAATAGCATTCTCTAAAGTATCGTACTTTACCCCCCTTACACTTAAGATGAACATTGTCCCCAATGTTCAAATAACAAGATGTAAAAGTAAATAAGGTAAAAGAATGAAATCAAATACTCCCCTGATTCGCTCGGTGGATAAAGGGGTAACATGGTTAGATCTTCTTCCAAGGTAATGTTGAAGCTTCAAGATTAAAGCAGCGCCAAAAGCTAGATTCCACATACATCTCCTTGTCCAAAATAACCTGTTAATCCTGAGAAAACAAACAAGAAAACCTGCATAACATCGGCGGGATAAATCTGTATAAGGATATAATGCTTGTGGAATGATTATTTTACAGATTCCTGGAGTTTATAAGTTAGAGATTTAATAAAAACTTTTTAGATTCCGGTAGAAAAACAAAACTTTCAAAAATTTCAGAAAATTAAAACCTGACGCCGTCAGACTGGGGTCTGACGCCGTCAGAAATGATCTGACAGAATTCTCATGTTAAGTTTCCGGAAAATTTCTGGAAAAACCTATACCTTACTTCCTGGAAATCCTACAAAATATCATTATGACTCGATACAAGCATTTGACTCAAACAATTACTAATATGTATGTTAATTTATTATTGTTATGATTCATGTTCATTTGTTCTAATAAACCGATTTGGATTTCCCTTACACTTAACTTTTGCAAAATACCTTTATATGTAGTTAAGACGAAGTTAAAAACAAGATAAAGCATTTTCACAATTTAGTTTCGAACATGAATCAATAAAAATAAAAATTAAACATACATACGGAAGCAAATAAAATCAAACAAACAAATAAATAAACACACAAAGCAAATAAAGCTTAGGTTGCCTCCTAAGAAGCGCTTTTCTTTATTAACGAGTCTTGTAGCTAGACTCAAAGTCCTTTTAACCTATGTAAGTGAGATCGTCATCGAGGACATCTTTAGGGTTAAGCTTGGATTGAAGTTTTCTATTGGTCCGCATAGTACGATATATCTTTTCAAACCTCTCTCCATCCGGGTCATACAATGTCATCTTAATATGCCATGACCCATCTCCATCTTTGGGTGGTTTGTCCCAATCCCACTTATGATCATTGTCTTCACATTTCCACCTATTCATCCCTAGGTTAATTGGCAAAACTCCTAGGAAATCAATCATCTTCCTAAAAACTAGAGGGTCTTCAAATGGATCCAATTCGGTGTCCCTAGCCAAGAGTTGTTCTACCGTATGTGTTCGGCTCACAAAGTCCTCTTCTAGGTAAAATGGGCGTTGGGGTCCTATGAAGTCTCTATCAATCCAAGGTCCATATCTAGATGGTCTCCTATTTAATTCTAACCAATGGGGTGTTGGTTCCTCACTAGTATCATAGGCATGTTTCTTCACATCATAGACTGACCAAGTATCACCTTCTCCTACCGCTATCTTAGATTCCTTACAATCAATCATAGCACTAGCGGTCGCCAAAAATCCTCTACCTATCAACAAGGGGCATGTAGGGTCGCTAACCATATTAAGGACGTGGAAATCGGCTAAAATGGTTAGTTTTCCTATGTGTACTAACACGTCCTTGACTACTCCAACCGGGTAAGCAACACTTCCATCCGCTAAGCCTATTATTACCTCAGTTTCTTCAAGTTTCCCTAGTTTTAGAAAGGTGTAGAGAGGTAACAGAAGTAGGTTAAGGCTTGATCCAAGATCGGCTAATGTGTCATAAGCCTCCGAATTACCGATCTTGCAAGGTAGAACAAATAAGCCCGGATCATCTAACTTCTTAGGTAGTTTGTTTTGAACGAAGGCGGTCCCTTTGTCACCTAACTCAAGCTTCTTCTCATATTTTTCTAAGAGGGCATTATAATAGGGGGCTCGTGCTAATACATCAATAACCGGACGTTCAAGGTGGAGCTCCTTGAATTCTTCGTCAAGGTTTTAAGTGGGAGGTGTTTCAACTATGTTGTTGACCAATTTAGTGTTGGATATCATAACTTCTTGGTCATTTTGAACGACTTGGGTTTGTTTGAAACGCGAGCTCATGGAATTAACTGAATAATATTGTGGACAAGAACTAGGAGACGAAACCGATGAAATGGCGTTGACGTTCAGTTTCGGGTTCTTGACTGTGTTGCTAGGGAGTGCTCCCATTTCTCGGTCATTGAGGGCTTTCAACAAAGTGTCAATCTTATTGGTCATCTCGCTTTGTTTTGGTTTGAAATTGGCTTCAAACTTTGCTAAACGAGCTTCTTGAGATGTCACGAAGTTGGACATCAACCCTTCAAGATTATTGGTACTACCATAGTTGGAAGGATTGTTGTTGAAAGTACGGTTCGAAGATGAACCGCTTGATTGAAAACGATAAGGTGGGTTGGAAGAATTGGTTTGTTGTGCGTTTTGGTTTTGTTTCCACCTAAGGTTTGGGTGATTTTTCCATGAGGGGTTGTATGAATCACCGTAGGGGTTTTGCTCGGGTTTGAAAGTGTACCACTTGTCTCCCGCTCCGTCGGTACGCGAGGATGCGTAGTCCGCAAAAGCTTGTTCGGGGAGTTCCATGCAATCACGAGTGTCGTGGGGACCACTACATAATTCACACGAAGAAGTGATTTTGTTCACTTGGCTTGAAGGTTTAGGAGCCTCGTAGGATTTCATAAGAAACTTGACTTGGTCTTCAAGTTCTATGATCCTACGGTCGGAAGTGCTTGAATTGTTCGAAGGCAAAGATATTGCCTTGACCGTTTTATTCAAATCACGGGGATCATTCCAACTTTCGTTGTCATAAAGAGCAAGATCTTCCAGGAGAGCCCATGATTGTTCCGCACTTAGTCGGGTCGTCTCTCGAGTGGCAACATCAAGGTCTATAGAATCAACGATTTTGAGAAAGTCCTTGAGATGTTGATTAGGATCTTCAGAACGAAGTCCATGGAATGCGCATCCGCTTTGCACCAACCGGATGGTGTCGGATCGCAAGGGTGTGACATTGGCTCCTTGAGTGAGCTCAATGGTGTTTCGATAGCCATGGTGGCTAGGACGGGAGTACTCTCCTAAGGTACGGGCTCTAGGAGGTGGGTGTTGTTGTGGTGGTGGGTTGTTGGGATCAAGGATATTACCACCTTCCATGATGTCGGATGGTAATGGTTACGAACAAAGAAACGAAGAAAGAAAGAAGAAAAAAGAAATAAAAAAACCTAGAAAAATAAAATAAAAATCTCACTAGAAAGGAATCTAGTGAGTAGACCTAATAAAATAAAAATTCAACCTAAACAATAACTATTCCCCGGCAGCGGCGCAAAAAACTTGATGCGTGGTTTTGCGACCTTACAACAGGTTTTACCTCTCGAGGGATCTCAAGAGGCTTGCAATCCCCACCAGGCAGTGTACCTGACCGATGTAGTATAGTGTAGTGGCAAGTACCGGGGGATTGATCGTTCTCTAGGGGAATAGTGTCGTTAGGATTGAAAAACTACTCTAATAGGTCTAAGGGTGAGGGAAGATTCTTTTTGTATTTTTTTATTTTATGGAAAGCAAGTAAAATCTTGGGTTTGAAGGAGTGGGCGGAAATTAGTGGCTAGTAAACTAACCCAAATAACTACAATTACAAATAAAATAAAATAACTGAAAATAAAAAGGTTGTGGAACTTATATGGAGAGAAATGTGTTTACTTAGATTTCCTTACTCCCTAACTATCTTTTACCGGTTGATTAGTGTGTATTAATTGCGTGGATGACGGGTGTATTCCTTAATACCAATCGTGGGGTGGCGTACGTACTTCCCCAACTCTACAAGCTCCTACTTCACTCCTATGTCGAGCCGGCTAAGAAGCTCCTAACATGGGATCACTAGAATTCGCTCATGCATTAAATACAACCATAAAAACCTTAGTACGCATTGGTTCATGTTTCTTAAGACGTTCAAGCAAGTTACCGTATAGGAGGTTAGCCAGTTTTCTTAAGCCTAACATCGATAAACAATCATCCAATACAATTAATAACACACCAACAACCAATAATCAATAGTTAGGTTTCATTAGATCTAAGCAAACACAAGATAAATCTAGCCTAGCATGTTAAATAAAAGACAAGAACAAGATATAATCAAACAATACATAGACATATTGAATGATTAATTGATTACTTATCTTCAATTGAACATGGGAGATCCAAGGGTATGAAACCCTTAAAAATGGCAGAAAAATCGTCTTAGGGTTTCTCCTCACAAAGTTGCACACTAATGACTAAAAATTATGAAAGTATATATAGGAAAACAGATCTGACGGTGTCACATTATAGAGCGTGACGCCGTCACCTCGCCGCGGTTAGGGTTTCTTGATGGCCTTCTTGACGCCGTCCCTCTTTAATCCTCCAAAATCCGTTCTGGCCTATCAGAAGCTGACGCCGTCAAGGTTAAGGGTGACGCCGTCACTCTTTAATCCTGATGGCCATCTCTCTTTGTCTTAGCACGAGACGGTCTTGATCACCTTAAAGGGTGACGCCGTCAGACTTCCTTTGTAAAACTTTCTGGCGCGTCACGTGTATTTGTCATATCCACCTCTTTTGCCAAGCCGTGACGCCGTCAGGAGCAATCCTTGACGCCGTCACGTGTACTTTTCCAGCAGCTTTGGCATTTTGTCGAATTCTTCACTTTTATGCTCCAAAAACGTCCAAAATGCTTCCTTTTCCAGATTTCTTCTCCAAAGTACCTAAAATGACAAAAGGAACGATTTAGGGCAATATTTGATCAAATAAATACGATTTAGGGCTTAAATGACCCCCTAAAAGCGGTACACTTTTCGCTTCATCAGGTAGGAGAGAGATGACCTATCCTGTCCCTGACTTTATTTTATCTGGTGTTTATTGGTAGACTCTGGCCACTTGGGGCATATGGATGCATCCTAGATTTGTTCTATTTCTGTTATCTGTTTATATTATCTGTTATATCTCTGGTGACTGATGGTGTGTGCGATACACGTCTTTCACAACCTCTGGGAGCTAGCTACTCCATATATAATTGATACATGAGGACACCCCTCATATTATCTGGTTACTGAGAGGACACCCCTCTGATTGATGATGATGGCATGGTTATATATATTATATCTATGTTTCTGGGCTCGTGGTGGATTACTGTCTACCTTTACCATATACATTACTTACCTTTGACCATTATTATACCTTGCACTATTTCCCTTTACCTTTACCTATTTATTATTCCCTATCCCTCATCCTTACACCTTTATTTACCCTTTAACTCTGATTATGTCTGCATGACCTATATTTCTGATACTCTGTACTATTCTTTATTACTGCTTGTTACCGTTATATCTGTTCACTGAGCTCTCGTAGCTCAGCCGCATTTCTTTTCCTGCGGCAGGTTTTAGTAGAAAGCTGGGTATGAGTGGAGAGTATCATTGGACTTAGAAGACTACACTGTGATAGATATTTTGTTATAGAGATGACTAGAAGAATTTTTATTTTCAGACTTAGTATGTATTCCTCTGTAATTCTGTATTTCCTTGTAATTTCTTGTCACCTTTGTATTCCTTTGTATTATTGAAGATGTATGCTTATGTATGTTTCTGATATGTCACCATTGTTGTGACATCTCTACCCTTGTCGGGTCGGGGTGTTACAGGATGTGGTTGCAATGCAATCCAGTGCTCCACCACGAGGCCTTGATGAGGCCAGACCTAGACCTCAAAAGTAGGTTCATTGGCTCATTATGCATCAACTGATACTACTAAAACCATGGCCTAATGATTATATGTGTTTCCTTAAAGACGAACTCTGTTTGGATAAAGCCGATTTAAAATGCCTTTTTGCAAATGGAAAATCAGTTTGGCAAAAGTTTGTTATTATTTTCATGGAGAGATCACCTTTTTATATTGACTGTTTGAATTTCTTTTGTCACTATTGATATTGACTATGGTTGTGAACAAACAGGCGCTTGGAGCAAGGCTACTCTTCCAACGGCCAAAATCCATGTCGGCTGTTTATTGTTGAGACGAAGGATGAAGTCAAAGTTGTGATGGCTGATATGCATGAAAGGAAAGCAGAAATGGATAAGCAAATTGATGCTTTTATTGCTTTGCCAGGTAGGTTTGTAATTATCACTGCAAACTCCTTCATATTCTTTCACAAATTTTACTTATACAAAATGATTATGAGTTCATATTAAAACACAATAAACTACATGCTAATATTTCATTTATAGTAAATGTAACATTCTAATTGATTTTGCTGTTATCTTTTGTAAATGCCATTAATGAAACTTTATGTACTTTATTGCTATTTATGTGAGTACTTAGTACGAGTAAGTTGACTAATTGCCTTTTGATATTTGCAGCTTTTGTATTTTGATCAAGATAAAAATGGTGGATTGAATCTTGCTCTACAGGTATGGATAGATACTACCGTTTTATAACCTGATAACCAAAGTCTGAGTTTTCATTAATAAAATAAACTTTTGTGTCATGTGAATAATGCTTTATACTCACTTTTCATTGCAGTAAGATAGTGGAAAGAAAGGAAAGATGACATTTGCAGGTATATATATTGGATCACAATCTAGCATAGTGAGTAAATTATGATACATACCATTATCCTATAGTTTACAAAATTCACAATAATTAACTATCGATAAGGATATAAAAATTAGCTTTGTTTGGCCAAATACACCAGTATTTAGTGGCAAGGCAATTGGAACTAGATATCACCCTCACATCGATTTATACAAAGGTAAAAATACTAATAAAGTATAGTTAAATGATGTACCACATAATTTGAATGAGTTTTACTTTACTTACTTCATTTATACTAACGTCAATTATAAGCATGTTATCAGTGGGACTATTTGTTTTATCATCACTTGTTAATTGTTTTTACACATTTTAATTGATTGTATGCTCTTTTTTTTAGATTCAGAAACACGCTATCGATGGGACTGTCAATATGAATGGATGCTTATTAATCAAGGCCACTCACATTGGGTCCAAAACTGGACTTTCTCAAATTGTTGACATACTTGAGGCTGCTCATGTTGCAAGAGCTCCTGTACAAAGGCTAGCTAATCGGATATCAAGGTTTTCTGTTACTGCAGTGAATAATTTGTCTCTATAATCTGTTTATACTACTAATGATGGTCGATGAGTGCATTTGATGCTTCCTTTTGGTGTCTACCTATAACCAACAATCAACAAATTTTGTTTTTCCACCCAAGCTTTATTTAAAGGATCGAGTACTTTCTGAATATTAATAATATGTGATTCCTTTGACTGGAAAATTCAATAGTTTGAGCAATAAATTATGATACTCATGACCAGCTTGAGAATTCTTTTGTTGACTAACCATATTATGTATTACGGAGTAGAACATTTCAAATTGCTCTGTAGTCAGATCATGCATGAAATCATCTCATCATGCTACACCTGCATACATGGTTGCTGTTTAGAAAATGTTCTTGAGTAACGAAACAAGGATTTCAGGTTGTTGCAACAGCAGTTGTGACATGGCTAGCATGGTTTGTTGCTGGAGCTTTTGAACTTTATCCCAAAAGTTATACCGATCTTCGCTGTAGTCGGAATTGACCAACAAAAGGCTAAATAACCCCTCCGACAAACGCCGGTTACACCCATTTACTGGGAATTAGGAGTGGTAAAGTAGTTTCTGGAATATTCATTAGTAATAAGATGTGGGTTGGGATTTAGGTACTTTATCGACTATTGCGTAGTTAAGTGGAAATTTAGATAGCTTATTAGGTAATTTCTGAGAAAATGTGATGCCACAGACCCGGTGTGTAACACTATGTATGCAAACACCCCGCCGCGGAGCGCGAGTATAAAACCTCGTTCTTAAACAAACTAAGACTCTCTAAATGATCAAAGAAAGTGATCTAAATAAGAAGGGATTAGACCATAGAAAACTAACTAGAAAAATCAAGTTGAAAGTGTAAAATGGTCCACTATATATAGGCAAAGAAAAAACTAGCCGTTACGTACGGACGGTACCACTATATACCCGATGGTACCACTAAATTTAGTAGTACCGTGGTACTGTCCCAGACAGGGACGCTCCAAATTTTGTTTTTAGTGGTGAAAGTTTATTTGGGGAAGTTTGGAGCTGATTTGGGGGGGAAAATAGCTGTTGGTGATTTTAAACTTATTTTTCAAAATAAAACAATTCTTTTTAATTCAAAAATAATTTGTAAAATGTATTTTTGAAAAAATGTTTTGTCACATTAAAAATGTGAAGTTTAGAACAAAATATTTATTTCTTTGATCATCCGTCAAGTTTAAATTTGTTTTTTCATACCTTGAGTGATTTACGTCGGGTTGAGAATTTACGACTCTGTTGAAGCATACTTGAGACGTCGAGAGATGTTGATGTAAGTATGCATTGATGATATGTGTTTACAAGTAACTTGCACATTTTACGTTATGTATTACAAGTTACATGTTTGTCATTATTAAAACCGAAGAAACCATTTAGTTTAAATATCGTAATATTTGCACTAATACCTTCATGTTTTTCAGATAATAACACATGAACTTTCTTCTTTGATCCTTGGTGGGTGGTTTATTCATTTTAGCCTTTAGTCTTTCTGCAGCATAAAATTTCTTCTTTTGATCAAAGAACTCTTTTAGTAACCTATCCCTTTCATCAATTGTATATTGATCTTGCTCTTCTTGTTAAAGTTTTTGAGCAAGCTCCCAATCAGCATCACATTAGGATCTTTCATCATCCCACTCATTAATCAGTGCTAATCTTTGAGCTTCTTTGTCAGCTGCAACTCTCCTTTGTTCTTCAATAATTTTGTTCTCCTCTTCAAACTCAGCTGCTAATTTCTCTGCAACCTCAGCATCTAGTTGCATTTGCTTTGCTCTTGAAAGTGGTTCCTCTATAGGCTCTTCAATAAGTGCAGCTTTGCTTTTGCCTTTGACTTGTGAAGGGGGTTGTGTAGCTTTAGGTGTAGAAGATGGCTCTTTTACTACAACACCTTTAACTGATGGTTTGGATGTCTTCAATTCTGTTAGTGCATGAGCCAAAATGCTCTTATCATCCATAACCTCAGCAGTAGAAACTCCATCTTTATCAGCAGTAGTAACTTCTGGTGTAGCAGTAGTATCTTTTGCACTACTAGCACTAAGTTGCTCACTAGCAGCACCAACATCTTTACCAGCAGTACTCTCCACCTTAGTAACACTATCCATAACCACTTCATTCCCTTGAGTATCAGCAGTCACATACTCATTTTCTTCACTTTCTGCACCAGCACCCCCATTTTCCTTAGCCTCCCCTAAAGCTTGGCTTTCATTCCTCCCTTGTTTGGGAGCATCCTCCCCCAAACTGATAGCTTCGGAAAATCTAACCCTTTGAGTTGTGCCCACTTTATGTTCTATTTTAAGTTTTGGAGTTCTTAACCTTTTGATGCCTTCTAAAAATCTAACCCTTCTCTTCAAAGCTTTGATTTCATCACCTTGAGAAGCAGTCAGTTGTTGTAGGCCAAGAACTTATGCAGACAGTTTGTGACAAGTGTCCATCAATTCATTAATAAGTTCAATTCTATCCTCACCACTTCGGCTTGTGTTACCTAGCCCAAGAGGTGGATCATTAGAAGTGTAAAGCTCAGTCTCAACCCTAGGTTGAGCATCTGAACCCCCCATATTTTCCATGTGACTAGGTCCTTCACCTGAATCAGGTCCATGGGAACCTGACTCAATAGAAGATGTCTTGGTTTGGGTCTTATTTATGGTACCACTGACTTGTGCTGCTTCTAAGCTAGTCACATTAGTTGTAGCCCTTACCAACATGTTACTCTCCACACCAGTGACAACCTCATCTGCAACATTGTGAGTAGAACCACTAGCCTGTGGTAGCTCAATGTTCTTTGAGTGAGTCCTACGTTTATATGTCTTTTTAGGTTGTTGTGGTTGGGATGATGATGCCAAAAGTGTGGGTGTGTGATGGGTAACAACTGGGATTGCTGAACCTTCACCCTAAGTTTGTTTAGCAAGTTCCAACATTGTAGGAAACAATGGTGTAACTTTGCCTGAAGAATCTTTTCCATCCCTCCTCATATTAGTAAAAACTTTTTTTGTAAGAGAGGGAGTGGGATAAAATCTTTTATGACTTTTCTTATTAACAAACTGATTGTCCAAAAAGAGTTGTAAAAACCTTGGATAGATAAAATATTTACTTGAAGAACTATCCAAGTTCTTAACCATGCTGCAAAAAATTAATTTAGAAAAATTAAATCTTTGATCATTTTCAGCCAAACAAATTATAGCAGATGCTAAATTACTACTAAATTCATTCCAACCAGTGGTCTTTGGACTTAGACACACTAAGACAGTATGGATTAAGAATTTCCACTGGTGAGAGAAGTTTCCGTTGTAAAATTTTAAAGCATCACTTTTCCTCTCATATCCCATCAGTGAAATTTTTTCAAAAATTGTAGTATTTGGAAGATTCTCAATACCATTAGCATCTCCTAGATGAAGATCCCTTCTAATAGATGCCTCAGTAATGAGTATCTTATGCCCATCTACAAGGGCATGAATTTGTACTTCCCCATTATGAGTTTCGACCTTAGCTGACGACCAAAACTATATAATGTTGGAAATATATATAGTAGGTTTTACTGTTAAAGCAAACCTGATATAGCTTGCATCAAGGAAATCAATGATTTCAGTAAAATCTACAGACTCATTAGACTTTTATAAAAATGCAACATTATTATGTGGTTCGGTAAAAGTTAAGTGCAACATAATGATTTGATTTGGGGGTTTTGCGATTTGATGATAAAAATTAAATTAGGGCTTAGATGAGAGTGAATTATGTGCGCATGAAACTGATTATGTGAATCAATTGGTAATTTATACCCTTTAAGTA
Source organism: Artemisia tridentata subsp. tridentata (assembly GCA_021014915.2). NCBI lineage: Eukaryota > Viridiplantae > Streptophyta > Magnoliopsida > Asterales > Asteraceae > Artemisia > Artemisia tridentata. Next base: position 172,430,033 of record CP139502.1, on the reverse strand, counting down.
AAAAGTTACATAACCATACCCTGCACTCTCAACCCTAGCAGCAGAAACCTAGCAGCACTAAGTTAGACTTAGCAGCACTAAGTTTATGCTTAACAGCACTAACTTTTAACAAAAACAATTTATCAGCTGTATTTTCCCAATTTCTTTGAAAAACAATACTGCGCCCAGATATTTTGAAGGGATTAAGTGTAAAGAAAGACACTTAATCATTTTCGGTTGTATTTAACCTCTGGTTGTGTGAGAACCATTAATATCAGTATAAATACTGCCTGTGATTAGATAGACTCATTAAATGAGCCTTCTTGACAGGGTTTCCAGCTCGTGGCAGGTGTTGCCTCTAACACAAATGCATTAGATTCACTTTTGCTCGCTGTTCTCAATACCAGATATCCTTGGACTAACACATTATACTAATGAAAGTATAAAATGGTAAAGAGTGAATTAGTTCAGTTACTATCTGACTAACTATACCATCAATTCATGTTCAAAAATATTCCACCAAATAAGCATAAATTGATTTCAAGAATAAGATTTTAAAGAGCTTCCTAACTCAGGTGTAAACCTTTGTCAAGAGATTACCAAATCCATTCTATCATTAATCAGATGCACCACAACAAACAAATCACCACTTTGCTTCTCACACACCATCAACTCCAATCATATTGCTTGCTTAACCTGCAAATGTTAGTCCAAAACCAAGAAAAATACAAGCAATAACACTTTACATAATCTAATTATACTCAGCAGTTATTCAGAAAAACTAGCAGTTTCTAAATATAACTAGCAGTTCTAAGTATAATTAGCAGCATTAACACAACAGTTTTAAGTAGACTTAGCAACACTAAGTATACTTAGCAGCAGAAACAATTTATTGACCTAATAACAGTACTAATCCTTTCGTAACTTTATAAAAACACAAAGAGATAAGAATTTTCAAAGATTTATCATTCCAATACTGACAACCAAAAATTAAAATCTACCCACATCAAAAGCTTTTGTGAGCAAATCTGCAACATTATGATCAGTATGGATTTTAACAATTTGAATTAACTTCTTTTCATAACAATCTCTTATAAAATGATGTCTTATCTCAATATGTTTTGTTTTTGAGTGATAAACAGGATTTCTTATAATGCACATAGTACTGCTATTATCAATATATATTTTTGTATGCATAAAATTGTACCCATAATCCAGCAATTGATTCTGAATCCAGGGCACTTGTCCACAGCAACTTGAAGCAGCTACATACTCAGCTTCTATGGTGGAATTAGCAACCACATTTGTTTCTTGCACTTCCATGATATCAACCTACATCCCAAAAACTAACAACCTCATGTTGTTGATTTTCTATCCAAGCTAGCTCCAGCATAGTCACTATCAGTGTATGCAACCAAGTCAAAAGGTGAATCTTTTGGATACCAAAGACCTAATTTGGGTTGACCTTTCAAGTATCTAAAAATTCTCTTCATAGCATTAAGATGTGAAACATTTGGTGTGGCTTGATATCTTGCACATGCACACACTACAAACATAATGTCAGGTCTTGAAGCTGTAAGATACATCAATGAGCCAATCATTGATCTATATAAATGAACATCAACTTCTTTACCATCTTCATTTTTGAGCAGGGGCTTGGAAGTTTTCATAGTTGTCTTTGCAGGCTTCACATCAGTAAACCTAAACTTCTTCAAAATTTCAGCCTAATACTTATCTTGACTGAGAAATATGCCATCCTCCTTTTGCTTCACTTGTAACCCTAAGAAGAATGTAAGTTCACCCATTGAACTCATCTGAAATCTTTCATGTATTAGCTTCTCAAATTCAACACATAAAACCTTGTTTGTTGATCCAAAGATGATATCATCAACATAAACTTGAACTAACAGGATATCATCTTTGTGCCTTCTGATAAACAAAGTTTTAACAATCTTTCCTCTACTAAAACCATTGTTCAACAAGTATGTTGACAATGTGTTATACCAAGCTCTTGGAGCTTGATGTAAACCATATAGTGCCTTCTCCACCTTGCAAACCTTGTCAAAAGAATTAGGATCTTCAAAACCAGGTGGTTATGAGACATAAACTTCTTCTTCAATAGTCTCATACAGAAAAACACTTTTCACATCCATTTGATACACTACAAAGTCTTTGTATGAAGCATAAGCCAAGAATAATCTTATAGCTCCAATTCTTGCAACTGGAGCAAATACTTCACCATAATCAATACCTTCTTCTTGAGTGTATCCTTGAGCTACTAACCTTGCCTTGTTTCTAATCACAATGCCTCTTTCATCCTTTTTGCATCTAAAACCCCACTTAGTACCAATTGCCCTCTTCCCATTAGACAAATCTACCAGTGTCCAAACTTCTTGAAGCTTGAATTGTAGAAGCTCTTCTTGCATAGCTTCTGCCCAGCTTGGATCTTGTAATGCTTTATGAGCATTCTTGGGTTCTATTTGTGATAGAAAACAAGCAAATAAACAGTTTTGAAGGTCTTTGTGACTTTTTCTTTGATGAAGGGATCTAGCAAAGAAACCTTGTTCCTTCAAATCCTTTATCATTTTTCTTGTTTGAACAGCATATTTTGGCTCTCCAATGATTTGTTCCTTAGGATGATTCTTGTGAACTCTTGTAGTTGGAATAGGACTGACAGGAACTACATCTTCCATATTAGTTAAGTCAGCCTCTGCACCAAGTACATCATCATCAGTATCTGGATAGATTTCTTCCAATTCAGGCATGTTAGGATCATCCGGATAGTCATCAGCATCAAAAGATATGCCTTCCTTGTCAGCAACATTAACACTTGGCTTAGCAGTATTAACAGAGTTAGTACTGCTAGTGTTAATTTCTTCATTAGCAGCATTAACACTTGGCTTAGCAGTATTAACAGAGTTAGTACTGCTAGTGTTAATATTATCTGATACATCATCCTTTTCTTGCTCATCAGTCTGCTTTTCTTTATTAAACTCTTTATCATCATTAGAATATTTTACACCATCTTCTTTATCATCTTTTGGATCTTTAGCAAGATCATCTTCTTGTGAACTCTTTGACTATTGGGTTGAGAAAGGTGGATCAGCAGTCCAAATAGGCAGCAAAATATAATCTTTGTCAGGTCTTGTCTCCTTACTAGCTTGACCTGCATCATTACTTGCTTTTGTACCTGCAAAATTGTTAGACTCTGTACCTGCAACAACTGGCTCATAATTTATAGTCTTGATTAGTGAATCAATATCAAACAGCCAGTTTGGTCCACTCCCTGCAACATTAGGTGTACTCTCACTAAACCTAACATGCAAGTTCTCTTCCACTTTCCTGGTCCTACTATTGAACACTCTAAAAGCTTTGCTATTCATTGAGTATCCAACAAAGAATCCTTCATCAGCCTTTCATCAAACTTACCTAAGTGATCTATGGTATTCAAGATAGTAACAGGACACCCAAATAGTCTTAAGAAATCTAGCAATGATTTTCTACCATGTAAAAGTTCATAAGGGTTCTTGTTGTGAGGCTTAACTACTTTACTTCTATTCTGCACATAACAAAAAGTATTAACTGCTTTAGCCCAAAAAGTAGTAGGTAATTTAGAATCAACTAACATTGTTCTAGCAGCCTCAATAAGTGTCCTATTCCTCCTCTCAGCAACTCCATTTTGTTGAGGAGTTCTAGCTACACTATACTGTCTCTCAATACCTTTCATCTCACAAAACTAGTTCATATCCCTATTCTTAAACTCAGTTCCATTGTCACATCTTATCACTTTAACCTTATGATTAACTAGGTTTTCTACCTTGGTTATGAAAGCCTTAAGAATGCTACTGGTTTCATCATTAGTTGCTAAAAAGAAAACTCAAGTAAACCTACTATAATCATTTGTGACAACTAGGCAATACATCCTTTTCATTAAACTTTTTACAAATGTTGGTCCAAATAAAACCATGTGCAACATATGTAAAGGCTGAGATATAGAGTTCACTGCTTTGGCCTTACAAGAAACTCTATGTTGTTTTCCCTTCTGACAAGCAACACAGATTTCAGAATTTTCATAAACTTTTAAAGGAAAACCTCTTAAAAGGTTTCCCTTATCCAATTTATTCATTGTTTTGAAGTTTAAATGTCCAAGTCTTCTATGCCAAAGCTTAGATTCATCTGATGTGGCCTTTGCAAAAAGAAAAGTCAAACCTCCTTTGGGAACCACATTCTTTAAATCAACATTGTATATGTTGTCTATTCTAGGAACTTTAAGCAAAACATGACTTTCATCAGTCAACTTAAAGTCAGGAGATAAGACAAAACATTCAGTGTCAGTAAAAAGAACACTATTCTTTTTGTCACACATTTGTGAGACACTAAAGAGTTTAAACTTAAGTTCTTTTACAAAGTACACATTATCAAAATTTAATTTATCGGTTTTTATTGTACATTTTCCAATGATTTTTCCTCCTTTGGGATTACTCCCAAAAGCAACATATCCTCCATCAATTGCTTCAAAATCTTCAAGATAGGACATGTTTCCAGTCATATTCCTTGAGCATCCACTGTCAAATACTCATTTATCTTCTAATTTCACCTGTGGATTTTCCTGTACATAAAGTAAGAAAATCAGTTCATTTTGGGTACCCAAGCTATTACTGACTTGGATCTGCCTTGTGTATCAACATAATCATACCTCTTTAAAACTTTAGATGCACTGCTGTTTCTGGAAACATGATTGAAAACTTTAACTTTTGGTTTCTAGACCCAACAAGCTGAGGCCTTAACAATATAAAAGTGATTTCCCAAAACAGTATCAGTTATTGCTTTTGGCTTAAAAACTACTGCTTTTGCCTTAGCAGCACTAATTGCTGTATTCTTTTGAATGTGCCTTTTTACAGTTGAATGTACTTTATTTAAAAACTTTGACAATTGTTTAGCACTATTGACTGTTATTTTTGTGTTAGCAGTACTAACTGATCTAGCAGTATTAGTTACTACTGCTGGTTTAGAAACATTTTGCTTAGCAGTTTTAACTGATACTAAACCAGATCTTATTTGTACTGCTGTTAGAACCATGTTTCTTTTAGCATGTGGGTGAGTATTTTTATAAAAACTTTGATGATTCACCCTCCTAGCATAGTTCCAGACAGGCTTTTGATAGTAAAAATAATTTTTCCTTAAATGGTCAAAACTAACACAATGATAACAAGCCTTGTTGATCATCTCAAAGTCTCTTCCTAACCTTTGAGACATCATTCCATTCCAATTTTTTTGGTTACCTCTAGGCCTGTTAATCTACACCCTAGGTTGCTCAGTAAAATCAACAGCTTTCCTAGTCACCTTATAACCAAAACTAGGTTTGACAAACTTAACTTGTTCAACACTAGGTTTAACTGTTATACTTTCAACCTTAGGTTTAGTCTTCACCTGTTCCTCATCATCATCAGACACCCAATCTTCAATGATAGGTGCATCAGAATATGTCTTTTCAGCCTTAGGTTTCTCCTCATTAGACTTACTATTCTCTCCTAAAGACTTAGCATTAGACTCACCTAAACAAGACAATTCAGGTATAGGAGGTACATACTTTCCCGTTATTGAGGGAGGAACTTCATTATAACCTATACCACTACCTCTCCTCATAAGTTGACACTCTATTGTCTTATTTACACATTCAGATGCAAATTCAAGCTTATTTACCTGCAAATTCAAGCTTATTTACCTTAACTTGATGTTTTTCTTTTTCCTGATAAGCTGCATCTTTTTTTTTTTTTTTTTTTTTTTTTTGAGCCTTTTTCTAACCTTTTAGTAAGTCCTTTAATTTCATGCTCTTTAACATAAAGCTTACCTTCAAGAACATTAACTTTTTCTACATACTCTAACTCATTCTGTTTAAAAAATTCAAGCATTTCCTCAACAGATTTTAAGCCTACTTTATAGCCTAAATTTTCTAACTTTAACATCTTTACCTCTTCTATTAGCTTTTCATTCCTAGCCTTAAGTTCCTCAATAGTATCTAAACAAGATTTAAATGAACAACTAGAATTATTAGATGCCTCAGAATCAGAACTTGATGAAGAAGAGAAGGCCAAAAGTTCAAAGTTAGGTCCTTTAGTTGCCTGGTCACTCCAATCATAGCCACCAAGACCATCACATTGAGACACTAAAGCTGTATAATTTGTTGTTTCCACAGGCACATTTCTCCTTGAAACTTCATTACTCTTGTTGTCTTGGTTCCTTAGTGCCCTACACTCTCTAGCAAAGTGACCCTTCCTGTGACAGTTATAGCATTCAATCTTGGATTTATCAAAACCCATATTATCCTGCCCATTGACCTTGAGGTTTCTTCCAGTCTTCTTTAAAAATCTTCTTGCCCTCATTGTCAACATTGCCATCTGCCACTTCAAGTCCGTCTCTTCAAGATCATCTGGATGGATCTGTTCCAAATCTTCATGCATAATCTGAGGACTAGTAGATTGACCAGCTAAGAAAGCATAGATAACAGAATCACTCAAGTTATCAAGGGTTGTAGACCCATCAGCATTAACTCGTGTGCCAGCAGTACTAACTCCATGAGCAATATTAACTGCTTCATTAGTACTGCTAGAACTGTTATTGGAGGAGGACACAAAAGCTAAGTTTTATGTGCTTGAAGATGAGATAGATGACCCTTTGACTTCAGGTTCATAAACTTTAAGATGGTTATACAGATCATCTAAACTCATTGTATCAAGATCAGCCTTGATTCTCCATACTAAAGTATGTGTATTCCACTATGGTAACAAGCTTCTCAAAAACTTTTGATTTATATCTTCTTGAGGAATTGAGACTTCCACAAGTGCTAGTTGACTAATAACTTTCTGAAGTCTGTCAAAAGTCTGATCAAGATTCTCAGAACTTGGAGCAGCAAAATTCTCATATTGTTGCTTCAAAAGGTTCTTCCTGATCTTCTTGGTAGCAGCATTCCCTCCAAACCTTTTCTCAATTGCTTCAAGCAACAATTTAGCATCCTTGATGTGGTTGAAAGTCAACTGATGGTCATTAGAAATGCCCATCATAAAAGTGCTTCTTGCCTTTACTGGGGCTTCTTGCCTTTACTTCCAGTCTTCTTTGGGCCTTTTCTTCAGCAGTTTTAATAGGCAAGGTAACTTGTTCACCATCAGCATTAGTTTCTATTTTAGGTAGTTGATTGCCAATTTCTATGACCTCCCATATAGAATAATCAACCATTTGAATATACTGCTCTATTCTCATTCTCCATAGCTCATACTCTCCAGACTTGAGCATTGGCACCTTAGATGCAGTAATCATGTGTGTAGACTCTGACTCCATGTCTTCAGTAAGATGAGTTTAAACAGGTTCTTCTTGATTCACAGTTTCTAGATCACAAGCTCTGATACCACTTGTTAATCCCAGTTGAACACTTGATCGAATTCCCTTAGCTTGTAAAGGTTAAGTAATATTGAATAAATCCAATACAACTTATGTAGAAACTATCTTTGAGTATATTAAAGTTTATGCGGAATCTAAACTTTAATCTTAAGAAGAACTTAACAATGAATATCAAACAAAACACTTCAATATTATTAATAATACGAATACTCAAAAGTATTAGGGTTTACAACCTTGAAGTTTTCTAAATAATCACGTATGAATCTTATATCTATTTCTATGCCCTAGGACCTCCTTTTATAGACAAAGGAGTCCTAGTCAGCTTACAATTACTTTCTATACAAGATAAATCTTAAAAGAATCTTTTCTATATTTATCTAACCGACTATACATGTTTATCTCATAAGCAGTACTAACTAAACACTCTAGCATTTGTATCTTTAACTCTAGCATCTTTAATTCTTCAGCAGTAGTAAGATTGTACTAGCAGTGCTAACTTTTCTTCTAGCAGCACTAACTACTTAGAATATTTTTCTTCAAGTTAAGCAGCAGTTGTAACTCTGATAGCGGTTGTAACTCTGAACTGGCAGTTGTAACTTGTAGTCTAGCAGTAGTAACCACTTAGTGTATTTTCTTGAACATCTTCAGCTACATTAGCAGTAGTAAAATACACAAGCAGTTGTAACCTTTGTAGTTAGCAGCAGTAATGACTTAGAGCATTTTTCATTAGCAGTCTTAACCATGCAAGTAGCAGTAACTCTAGCATCAGTCTAAAACCCAACACACATGTATATGTGTTCTTAAAAGATAATTATGTGAATGAATTTTCCTCCCCAATAATTGGTGGACATCCAACATAATGAGTTTAACAAGAGATAAAGAAGATAACGAATTAGATTGTTTAGAAGGTTGTTTCGGTTTAATGAAGGCGATGAGCTAAGTATAGTCATTACGGACGGTGATTAGCATACAATGAACTTCATCCTTGAAGTCATGTATCTCTTCTCGATCAAAGCAAGATAATCGTTTGATGAGGCAAGTGGTTGTGATTGACTTAACAAAAGAAAAATCAAATTTACTACTAGTTTGATTAGTGATCCTAAGACAATGCAAAGTATTGCCATTGTAAACTTACGTTAGGAAAACATAGGAGTAGAGATTTTTCAAGAATGAATATGAGACTATTACCAGCGTTGCTCAATTAAGGCTAAACACTATCATTTTTATGGGTGATTCCACATACCCAACTTCCCTGAAGAAATTCAACCGTTAGGTCAAATTGAGTTTCTAGTGAAATAAGTTCTCCAGTATTCATTCTCAAGTTAGGAAAATTTATATTCCTACAATGGCCAATCGAAGAGTAACAATGATGATACTTTTCTTTGTTTTATTAATATTATACCTGATGCAAATGCATAACAACTAAGGTGACGAAGATGTCATGTTAAAAGGGTTATAAATTGGTGTGACAATTTTTAGAGTTAAAGACGGAAGCAAACAATATGTTCTAATATAGAGTGTGGGATGTGGGGTTTCAAATTATGTTGTTGGGAAGCTTGAGTTTGGATTTTCGGATATGACCAATTATATTTGCGTTGCAAAATAATCTACTTGAGTATTTTGGATGAAACAATCAAGTTGTCAATCCTACTATGAAGCTTGGAATGCGATCATGGAGAAGAAGACAGGAAAGTACATCAGCAACACAAATGTGAGTTATGATCCGATGTACATTCTTGTCGTTTTAGAAAATAACACAAGAAAAGATGAAATCAATAAATCAATTAACATATAAGCACATAATACACTTATGTTGCACAAATAACAAACTCAACAAGAAGTCATATAGCATATTACATGTTTTAAACATTATTCAACTTTATATGACGTATCCAAGTATTTAAGAAAATAACATTTTCAACACAACTAGATGTTATCCCAAACACTCCTTCAAATAGCACATTGATTAGTAAATATTACTAGCTCGACACACAAGCAAATGAATAACGTGGCAAAAAAAACATATATGTTACACAAACAAACAAGCACAAAACTATTTGAGATAAGCATACGATCAAGTAGTGCAAGGCAAAATAATTAATCATTTAGCATAGCATACGAAAGTTCTTTTCATCGCTTTGTTTTAAATATAAACATGTATACCAAGCTTGATTAGTTTCATTTATATTTAAATATGACCAAAACTTTAGTTTCAAAAGAAAACACATTAATATTCAAAGATGAAGATATTCGTCTCCAATTAGACCAAGAGTTTGTGCAAATGTTATGATCGAAAAATGACTTTCTATTATAAATCAAGGATTTTGTAATTTTTTGTTTTTAATCAGTTTATGAAATTATTTTCTTATGAAAGTAGACTCAAATACCTTTAAAACGATAGGTGGCACGACTTCTACGGACTTACGGTTAATTAGTTATGAATTTTTAAAATTTATCAAAAACTGTCCTCTGTGCAGATGGATCCGCCGGATCCCTTCCAAAAGGGATCCGCCCTTTGATAACAAAGGGATCCGCGGATCTGACACAGATTCACCAAAATAAATATTTTGACCCGACGAAAAGGTTTAACCTTTTTAGACTTTTTAGTAAACTTATATTACCCATTTTTATCTTTATTCAAGCTTGAATAACAAGATATCTAACAACAAAACTTAAAAGAAAAAAAACCAACAAAACACTTTTCATATTATGCTTGACTTCACCAAAAATTTGATACAAGGACCTTACTCGGTTTTAAAAAATCATTTGTTTTAAAACTACAGCCAACCCTCTCTGATACCAATTGTGGAAACGGTAGAGGAGGGGGGGTGAATACATTTTCGTTTAATACTTAAAACTTTTGTATCAAGTTTCACCATTATTAGTCTGGTTTATTTTTCTTTTCTAAAAACATCCTTATGACAAATTTCCGATCAAGCTTGATGTAATATGTAAAGTGTCAACACAAAGACAATCAACAATATAAAGCAAGAATAAAAGTAAAGCGATAAGTAAGAAGGATACGCAAATGAACCCGAGGATTTATAGTGGTTCGGTCACGAAGCTCCTCTTCGTCCTACTCCACTCCCCGAGTATCCAACTCGAGAGTTACTTCACTAAATCAACAAACTCCATTCTCGGCGGAGAAACCTTATGTTAGGACCCTAGATACACTATAAGGTGGTTAAACCTTGTCAACTTTGTGTATATGATATGTTGTGTTAATATGATTAAGTGCGCGAAATTCACTCAATCACACTTAGAAGGTTGTGTATGTTATGGAAATGGAATTGTTATGTTTGTTAGTTAGCAATGAACACATAAAGATTATCACCAAACGATTCAATATTATTAATGATAATAATACGAGCGATCTTGAAATATCACTAGGGTTACAACATTGAATCTTAAGATTTTCTAACTTGTAATATATTTGTGTTTGTTCTTATCTAACAATTATGAGTTCTAAGTATTTTAATTTTTTGTTAGACACTTAGATATATATATCACTTGACTAAGATCTTTTATAGTCCAAGAAGATCTTTACAATATTGCTTAAAGTCTAGCCGACCTACTTGTTAACTTATCTTGAGTGTGTCAGTACATAAGATACAACATGTATCTGTGTACACAACTTGTTAACTAAGCACATGGGGTAAGATATTATCTACCGTATATTGTTGACCAAAATACAAATAATATCTTTTCAATCTTATCCACTCAGCAGCAGAAAGCTTATAGCAGCAGCAATGAGTTAATGCTATCAGCAGGAATGAGATAATGCTAGCAGCAGTAACAGATGTACTAGCAGCAGCATTAACCAGCAGCATTATCATCAGTAGAAACAATATACTATCAGTAGGAACGATACACGACCAGTAGAAACACACTTGTAGTATTTCCCGATTCTTGTACTTCAGAATATTTAATTCCCAACAATCCTCCCCTAAACATGTGAATCCATTTCAACATGTTTTCTGAATTAAATGAGGACTTGTGAAGATCTTTCAAACACTTCATAGTCAGACCCTTGATCTGAACTTTCTTCAATTCTGAACTCATCTGCTTTCTTTTGACTTTAACAATATCAACACATTGCTCCAATCTTGGACTAAAAGATGGTGCAATTTCCTTGGATGGAGGAATTATAAGAGGCAATGATGCTGTGTATCTTGGATGCTTGTTTCAACAAGTGAAATCATCTATCAGCATGCCTTTGCAAGTGAAATTGAAACTTTTCTCCGTTTGACCTAGATAGAACTTTCTCCTTTGGAATGCTTCATCCCTTCTGAATATATATAATACTCCAGAATAAGCTCTATTCTTGTCATTTTCAACCTTCATGTCATCATCTTGTATTCTCTTGTCTTCTCCTTCCTTTTATTGGATTATCTTCCTTTTCTGGGCTATTATTTCCTCCCCTGAGATTGTTACCTCCCCTGAGATACAAATAACTTTTGTTTCCTCCCCTTGTTTGGAAGATCTCACTATGTACCAAAATATATCTTTCTTTTATCATCTGATCCATCATTTAGAACTTGTTGTCAGACAATGTTGTACATGAAGCCATCAATTCCTTAAAAGTTTAAGTTACTGCCGTCATCACTTCTAGGTGTTTTAACTCCTATGAGAGGTGATTCATTGGACATTTGATTCATGATCCATCAATGGATGGTTTTTGTGAATCTCTTGAAAATCCTTGTTTAAGAAATTACTTGACTTAGCAGTATGTTCATGATTTTAGAATTGAAAAATCATACTACTTTCAACCATTTTGAAGGGATCAAGTGTATAACAGACACTTAATCAAAATTTCGGTTTAAAGCAACCTCTGGTTGTGTGAGAACCAATGTTTTTCAGTTATAAATAACTACCTGTGTAAAGATAAACCTATTCAAAAGGCTTTCTTGACAGGGTTTCCAGCTCATAGTAGTTGTTACCTCTAACACAAGTGTTAGATTCACTTTTACTAGCTGTTCTTTCTATCAGATGTCCTTAGACTTGCTCATTATACTTAAAAGTATAAAATGATAGAAAGTGAGTTGCATCAGTTACTATCTGATCAACTAAGTCATCAATTCAATGTGAAATATCATAACTAGGTTTCAAGAAAGAAGTTTTAAGGAGTTTTAAATTCCCAAACTCAGTCCATCATAAACCTAATATGTAGCAACTAATATTCTCATTTTGTTGCTTCCATTTCACTTGAAATTTCCTTTTGTGTTCACATGATCATACCTGAAATTGTTAGTCTAAAACCAAAAGAACAATGTACAAAGTACTTGTCTTGCATTAGAATAATCATAAGACCAACTGTATGAATAACACATTTTAAATTTGTACTAGCAGCACAAACTTTTGTAATAGCAGTAGTAACTTTTAAAACTAGCAGCACCAACAAAAAGTTATTTACAAAAACACAAAGTTTAAAATCATTAAGGATTAAGCATTCCAATACTTGCTACCAAGTACCGAAACCTTCCAACATCAAAAGCTTTGGTTAGCAGATCTGCAAAGTTGTGTTCTGAAGCAACTTTAAGAACTTGAATTAATTTTTTCTCATTGCAGTCTCTTATAAAGTGATGTCTAATTTCAATGTGTTTTGTTTTAGAATGTTGCACTGGATTTTTAATAATACAAATTGTACTACTATTATCAATATGAATAACAGTGTTTAAGAAATTGTACCCATAATCAAGAAGTTGGTTTTGAAGCCATAGAACTTGACTAGAGCAACTTGCAGCAGCTATATATTCAGCTTCAGTTGTTGAATTTGCCACACTTGTTTGCTTCTTACACTGCCATGAGACAAGTCTACACCCAAGGAATTGACATCCTCCAGTTGTTGACTTTCTGTCCAAGCTAGCACCAGCATAATCACTATCCGAATATGCTACCAAGTCAAAAGGAGATTCCCTTGAATACCATAAACCCAACCTTGGTTGACCTTTGAGATATCTAAAAATTCTCTTGACTGCAGTTAAATGAGAAACCTTTGGAGTAACTTGAAATCTTACACAAACACAAACAGGGAACATGATATCAGGTCTAGATGATGTAAGGTACATCAAAGAGCCTATCATTGATCTTTAAGTGTGTACATCTACACTCTCTCCATCTTCATCTTTCAGAAGGTGCTTCTCAGAGTCCATTGGTGTGCTTCTATTTTTGAATCAGCAAATTGAAATTTTCTAAGTATCTCTGCAACATATTTGTCTTGGCTAATAAATATGCCTTCAGATGATTGCTTAACTTACAAACCCAAAAAGAATGTAAGTTCCCCCATGGAACTCATCTGAAACTTATCTTTCATAAGCTTCTCAAATTCTAAACACATCTCTTTCCTAGTAGATCCAAAGATAATGTCATCCACATACACCTGCACAAACAGAAGATCCTTCTTGTGCTGTTTGATGAACAGTGTCTGATCAATCTTTCCTCTTTGAAATCCATTTTCTAATAAGTAGGAAGCTAGTGTTGCATACCAAGCTCTTGGTGCCTGATGAAGGCCATATAGAGCTTTCACTACTCTGTACACTTTGTTTGGATGGTCAGGGTCAATGAAGCCTGGAGGTTGTGAAACATACACCTCTTCTTCAATTGTTCCATATAAAAATGCACTCTTGACATCCATTTGGTATACTGTGAAGCCTAAAAATGAAGCATAAGCTAAGAAAAGCCTAATTGCCTCAATCCTTGCTACAGGAGCATAAACCTCATCATAGTCTATTCCTTCTTCTTGTGTGTACCCTTGGGCTACTAATCTAGCCTTATTCTTGATCACTATTCCCCTTTCATCCCTTTTGTTCTTAAAAACCCATCTAGTGCCAATTACCTTCACACCTGTAGGTAAATCAACTAGCACCCAAACCTTTTAAATCTTGAACTGAAGAAGCTCTTCTTGCATAGCCTCTAACCAGCTTGAATCATCTAGGGCTTTCAGAATGGTCTTTGGTTCAGCTTGTGAGAGAAAACATACAAACAAGCAAGAGTTTGAAAGCTCATGCTGTTTTGAAGCATAAAGGGCATCAAGAAGCCCTTGTTGGTCTGAAGTCATCAATTGATGTCTTGTCTTCACACCAGATTGTACATCTCCAATCACATGTTCCAAGGAGTGGACTTTGTGAATTCTTGTTTGTGGTGTAGTAGGAACTTGATAAGATGGTGGGAGATTGTTGAAATCCACCTCATTATCTGAGAATTCTGCTTCTTTTGTTTCTGAAGGGCCAGCAGCAGAATCAGTTGGCCGAACAGCAGAATCAGTAAGCTTAGCAGCAGAATCACCAGCAGAAACAGATACACTACCAGCAGCAACAGAAATGCTACCAGCAGAAACATTTTGTTGTTCCTGAGTTCCATATTCTTTGCTTTCATCTTCAACACCTTCTTTAGCTTTGCTAGAAGAAGATTCATCAGTTGTTGAAGTTGATTCCACAATTGTACTTGACCCTATTGGCATTATCACATCATTTTGATCTTTCTCTAACTCTGCCTCATTTGTTGTATTAGAACCTGCAAAATCATTAGTTTCTGCAACAAAAGGCACATAATTCATTGAATTGGTTAGATACTCTAGATCAAATAGCCATTTTGGTCCTTAACCTTCTACATTGGATTTTTCCTCTAAAAACTCCACATGTAGGTTTTCTTCTACTATTTCTGTTCTTGTGTTGTAAACTCTAAATGCTTTGCTATTAAGAGAATATCCAACAAAGAATCCTTCATCTGCTTTACCATTGAATTTTCCTAAATGGTCTAAGGTATTGAGAATGGTCACATGACATCCAAAAGGTCTAAGAAATCCTATTGCAGGAGTTCTATCATTAAAAAGTTCATATGATGTCTTATTATGAGGCTGCACAACTAAAACTCTATTTTGAACATAACAAGCAGTGTTGACTGCCTCAGCCCAAAAAGTGATAGGTAGCTTAGAATCAGCTAACATTGTTCTAGCAGCTTCAATTAGTGTTCTATTATTTCTTTCAGCTACTCTATTCTGTTGTGGAGTTCTAGCAACACTAAATTCTCTTCTAATACCTTTGCAGAAATCATCCATAACTCTATTCTTAAACTCTGTCCCATTATCACATCTAATGACTTTTACTTTCTTGCTTACTTGGTTTTCTATCTGTGTAATGAAATCCTTAAGGATGCTTGTAGTCTCATCCTTAGTAGATAGAAAGAAAACCCATGTAAATCTGCTATAGTCATCAATTATAACAAGACAATATCTCTTATGCATTATACTACTTACTGAAACAGGTCCAAATAAGTACATATGCAGCATAAACAATGATTGATTGATAGAGTTAAAAATCTTGGGCTTACAAGTGGCTTTGTGTTGTTTGCCTTTTAGACAAGCAATGCATGTTTGATCATTTTCAAATCTTTTGTGAGGTAAACCTCTTACCAAACCATTCTTAACAATTTTATTTATGGTTTTGAAATTAATATGACCAAGCCTTCTATGCCATAACATTGATTCATCCAATGTGGCCTTTGCAACAAGACAAGTTAAATTCTTTTTAGGAACAATGTTCTTCATGTCTACACTGTACATATTGCCCTTTCTAGGAATTCTAAGAAGTACTTGACTTTCATCAGGCATCTTAAAATCAAGAGAAAGTACAAGACATTCAGTCTCACAGAAAAGAACATTGTTCTTTTTGTCACACATTTGTGAGACACTAAAAAGATTATAATTTAGCTCTTTTACATAGTACACATCTTCAAAATCTAAATTTCCAGTTTTGATTGTACCTTTACCAGAAATTTTGCCACGAACACCCCCTCCAAAGGTAACATATCCTCCATTGAATGATTGAAAATCTGAAAGATAAGACATGTTGCCTGTCATGTGCCTTGAACATCCACTATCTGAGAATCCTTGATCTTCTTGTTTATCAGTTGAATGTTCCTGCACACAAATAAGAGTGTTAGTTTCTTTTGGGGATCCAAGCCATTACTGACTTGGATCTGCCTCTTGCATCAATATAATTCAATCTTTTAAGGACAGTTGATGCAACATTGGATTTAAGAATCCAACATGCTGAGGCCTTAACAGCATTTGCCCTGTTTCCCTTAGCAGCAGGAACTGATTGCTTAGCAGCAGGAACTGCTAACTTTTCAGTTCTACCCTTTGGTTTCCAAACTTGTTTTTGGACCACTGCCTTTGTTTGAATGAGCCTTAGAACAGTCTTTGATGCATGTTTGAAAAATGTTTTTGCACCCTTAGCTGTTGATTTTGGGTTAACAGTCATAGATGGTCGAGCAGCAGGAACAAATTGTCTAGCAGCAGGAACCATTCGTCTACCAGCAGGATCAGTGTTTGAGATAGACTTTTTTTTTACTACTCTAGGGTTTGTTTTCTTAGAACTAGAGTGAAAGTGAGATTTAGGTGTTTTCCTTTTGTGGTTCACTCTATGGTTTTCATACCCAGTTACCCATTGGTTGCAGAAAGCTGCAAGATGGTCAAAACTACCACATGTGTAAAAGCTTTGTTATAAAAAGCAAAGTCATCACCTAATTGGTTAGACTTGAGGTTGTTCCAATTCCTTTGGTTACCTCTGGGCTTGTTGGTGGTTCTATATTGCTCACAATATCTAACTGGTTGCCTAACATGCTTAATGTTTGATTTAGGCCTATCAGTATTGTGTTTGACTATCTTAGGAACACTTGTTCCTACTTTCTTAACCACTTCAGGTTTAGACATAACCTGTTCTTCTTCATCATCACTATCAGTTGTACAATCCTCAACAACTATAGCATCTCCTTTCTTAACAAAGGACACCTTGTCCTGATAAAGTAAAGTTTTATCTAAACTTTTACTTATCTTTTCTACCTTAAGACTTTTACTAGCCTTAGAACCATATTCCATGATTGGTTCTTGAAACTCAGCTAAACCTGTGTGTGCTAGGTCAACACCTGGAGGTGAATGAACACCTCTATATGGTGGAGGAACAGATTTGTATCCTAAACCTGAATTAGCTTTATCAATTACTTGAGCTTCCCAAATTTTATTCATTCCTTCTGAGGCATGAGCTAAAGCATCTATAGTTATCTTAACATCTTCAGTTTTATTATTGGCTTCAGCTAACTGTTTACTTTGACCAGTAAGTAATTCATCTCTAAATGCTATTCCTCTTTTTAAATCATTTAAGTCATCAGTAAAAGTAGATTCATTCTTTTGAAAATGTTGGATTTGTTTTTATAGAACTCCTACACATCTCTTATGATTAGCTAAATTATGAAGGGCATCAATTAACTCTTCTCTAAAAGCATCAAATCTCTTTTTAATGTCTTCATAATTTTTAAGATTAGGACATGAATTAGTACAAGTAGAAATGGCATCTACCTCTGAATCAGAAAAGGCCATTAGAGCAAACTCATTGGCCATAAGAGCAGCATTTGGTGGTGCTTCCTCTTCAACAGCCATAGAGCTCCAATCATATCCAGTACCATCAATAGCCAGCATAGCCTTTGGCTCTTCCACCAGTACTTCCTTTTTCCTCTCTTGCTTATACCATGTGTTCCTATTATCCTGCTTCCTTGGGCTTCTACATTTTTAGCAAAGTGTCCTAACCTATGACAGTTGAAACACTCCACTTTCTTCTTATCAAACCCAGCAGTTTCATTACCATTTATGGTAATTTGCTTTCCAGTTTTTTGCCAAAACTTCTTAGCCCTCATGCTAAGTAAAGCAACTTGCCACTTAATATCCATCTCTTCCAAATCATCACAATCTACCTGCTCAAGGTCTTCATGATTTAGAGGAGAACCACTAGATTGACTGGTTATAAAGGCATAGAATGTTGGATCTCCAAGTCCAGCAACATCCTTTTGTGAACTAGTAGAAGGACCACCATAAGTAACATTAGAAACGCCTTCAACTTCATCTACCTCTTCTGTATGACTAACACTGGGAGTTGACAAAAGTGCCGCATTCCCAGAACTAGTACCATAGTTTCCACCCCTTTTTAGACTTTGTTCAACAATTTTAAAGTTGTTGAACAAATCATTAAGTTTCATTGTTTCAATTTCTGGTTTGTCCATCCAGACAATAACATGAGTATGGAATTCATCAGGTAGACTTTTCAAGAACTTTATGTTGAGATCTTCCTTCTCTGTCTCAACACCCAACACAGCTAACTGACTGACAAGCTTGTGTAATCTTGAAAACAGCTTATCAAGAGACTCATTACTAAAAGCAGTAAAGTTTTCAAATTGTTGCTTTAGCAATGTCTTTTGTGTTTTCTTGGTAGTTTCATTACCACCAAACCATGCACAAATCTCTTCAAAAAGAGTTTTTGCATCAAGATACTTGCTAAAAGATAGCATCTGCTCACCTGGAATGGTCATAAGCAACAAGTTTCTTGCTTTCTGATCATTTCTCTTTTGTATCTTTTCTTCATTTGAAACTGGTCCAATATTTCTTTTTCTAACTGTTTTCCCTTCAATAAGAACATCTGAATAGCCTAGAGTGAAGGAATCACCATACTGAATTATATCCCAAAGAGCATAATCTTGAACCATAAAATATTGCTCAACTCTCATCCTCCATAACTCAAACTCATTCGGTTTGATCATGGGCAACTTTGCAGCAACATTGGTTTGAACATCTTGTACATCCATTTCTGTTTCTTCTAAAAACAACTATATCAGCCTTGCTCTGATACCACTTGTTAACTTATCTTGAGTGTGTCAGTACATAAGATACAACATGTATCTGTGTACACAACTTGTTAACTAAGCACATGGGGTAAGATATTATCTACCGTATATTGTTGACCAAAATACAAATAATATCTTTTCAATCTTATCCACTCAGCAGCAGAAAGCTTATAGCAGCAGCAATGAGTTAATGCTATCAGCAGGAATGAGATAATGCTAGCAGCAGTAACAGATGTACTAGCAGCAGCATCAACCAGCAGCATTATCATCAGTAGAAACAATATACTATCAGTAGGAACGATACACTACCAGTAGAAACACACTTGTAGTATTTCCCGATTCTTGTACTTTAGAATATTTAATTCCCAACACCTTACATAACATAGCTTACACTTTATCCGGAACAAAGCTAAATACCGGGTCCTTCACACAAGGTAGAACCAAACCTTACACGACGACGCCGACACTTTATCCAGTACAAGGCTAGATACCGAGCTCTTCCATGAGGTTGAGTCAAACCTTGGTCGCCTACACTTTATCTGGTACAAGGCTAGATACCGGGTTTCATTACAAAGGATGAACCGCTACCCGATCAACACGACACATAATGAGGGACCAACTCCCTACTACACCATTCTACACAACACATCTTTGACACCCGTTATGTTTTGTGGCCCAACATAACAAACCTTGTGTTTTATTGCACAAACACATAAACCAACTAATCTAGTTAGAGTTAGAAGAAGATGATACAAGAGAAGATCCAAGACAATGTGTCTAATGGATATGAATGACTAAACTAAATGAACTTCCTTTAATAGAAAGCTTTCAATGAAGATCACAAGTTCCCTAAGCTTGTTGTGATAGATCTTCATGTATGTATGGTTGTGGTGGATGAGAATGCAAGATCTCTAAGCTTGCTTTGGAGGATCACTTCAGTAGGTAAGGATGCAAGATCTCTAGGCTTGCTTTGGAGGATCACTTCGGGATTATGCTTACAACAAAATGAAAGTTAGAAGCATTATGATCATATGAGAAATAAGGTGTTCTACATGTTTTCCTACTGATCTAAATGTGTTAGTAATGGTGGAGAGAAAGTGTATGAAAGGTGTGATTGAATGATGAGAAATGGTTAACTATTTATAGGCAAAAAGAAGAAGTTGTTTACTGTTCACCCGGATCCCTTTGAAAGGGATCCGACCCTTGTAAACCAAGGGATCCGCGAGGGATCCGGCGACGCTCCTCTTTATTTGGGTTATGGGTCATGTGTAATGGGTCATGGGTTATGGTTATGGTCCATGGGTCATGTAATGTCATGCATGATGTCAAAGACATCTTGGGTCATGGGTTATGGGTTATGGTCCATGGGTCATGTGATGTCATGCATGATGTCAAAGACATCTTGGGTCATGGGTTATGGACTTTGGTTCATGGGTTATAGACTTTGGGTCATGGGTCATGGGTTTTACCCATTGTGATGTAATGCATGATGTAATGCACATTAATGCACATGGGTCATGGGTCATAGGTTTTAGGTTATGGATAGTCCAAGCCATTTTACTAATATATTACATTTAACTACTTGATTCCAAAGAATGTATTTTATGAAAATGTAAGTAATAAATATTACTTATAAATGTTTCATAAAAATGGTTTTGGTTTTATATAAACTATTTTACTAGATGTGTTTAATGGTTTATTGGGGTTTTGATCATAAAGCAACATAACAAACATGTACGAACCTGTGTTGTAGCATACAAGGACTTGAGACGTCGAGAGTTGTTGAAAGTATGTTGAGAAAAAATATGATTACGAGTAACTTGTACATTTTACGTTATTTATTAAAAGTTACATCGTTTGTCATCACGCAAAACAAACGAGACTGTATAGATTAAATATCGTAATATTTGCACTAACAACATTGAACCTTTAACAGGTGATCTCTTTACAGCACGTTTTGCTGATTGCCACTTTGATGAAACAGTTTTCCCAGCATTAGGGGGAAAAGAAAAATCAAGAGAAAGATGTTTCATTTTTTTTTAGAAAAGCAGAGAAAGATGTTTCATGGTGTGAACCTTCATTGTTGTATCTGGATCCTCGAACAAAGAAATGTGAGACCGAGGTTCAAACGATAATGCATTTACAAGAAATTGCAAATCAGTTACCGGATGCATTTATAGATACAAAAAGAGTGACTAAGTCACATATACCAGCTGCTAATGCCCCGGCTCGAGTTGAAATACCAAATAAGCAAGCTGATGGTAACATCGCTCAAGAATCTCAAAAACGTTTGAAACGTGGAAGACCAATTGGTTCAAAAGATAAAAATCCTCACAAAAGAAAAGAAATTGGCCATGACAAAAGTGTTCTTAATGAAACACAAAATATCAAAACTTCCCCCGAGGAAGAAATTAGTGATATCAATAAAGAAACGTCAATCAATTATAGTCAAACACATATTTTATGGGACCGAAATGAAATAGGAGATATTGATGAGATATTTTCTTATTCTGTAGCAAGTGATATTATGAGCGGTGTAACACCCCCAAAATATCGCAGTGGAACGATAGTGTCACTGGGGTGCTACTTCATAGCACAAAGTACAAGTTATAGAAAACCACCTCAAAATGAGACGTTTTGAAAGTTACCATTCGAATTATTTAAATCAGAGTTATTACAAGAGGTCCCAAAGTATATGATTACATAAATGGTTTTAAAATGTATCGAATGGTAAATGATAAAAGCATAAGTCTCCAAAGCATGCAAATGACTCTATGATCCATGCATCCGCTATCGCTTTACTAACCTTAGATAAACATGCTAAAAAGTGTCAACATAAAGGTTGATGAGTTCATAGAGTTTAGTTAAATTGTAAAGCCTTTAAATAATGTTCCCACAGCAAAGGTATTATAAATCCATTCAGTTCCAAGTCCCGCTCATACAAAACTTGCAACCTATGTGTTTACAAACCACTGCTAAAATATAGTATGAGTAAAATATGTGTATACGATATATGCAAGTACTTAATGTAATGAATAACATCCAACTAAACCTCATGACAAGTTGACGTAAGTTTACACAATAATACTGGATTATATTCACCCAAGGCCATGAATCTGGGACCAATGGTGGGGGCGTCAGCCCGATAGTACTATCAATACCTCTCCAACGGCTCTATCCAGGAGTTAAACATTTGCTAAAGAATAAAGTGTATAAGAATAAGTTTAACACATTAAGGCACATATCGCAACTACACTTCATGTCCAAAAGTATAAAAAATATAGCGTTGCATAAGAGTATAAACGTTTTGAGTATTTGTGGAAGTCAAAGCAAGTATTTGAGTATGTATCTCCGCCAAAGAGTTTATAAAGTAATTAAACAAGTAAAAGTGGGGCTATGACTCACCTCGGTGATACAGTAGTCTGAATAAGTCAAGTAGTGTAAATAAACGGCTCCGACACGTGACCTAGGTTGATATGTCAAGTCTCAGTATGTTTGTTGATGTTCAAACTTTATTAATGTGTAATATTTATAGTAGTTGTATGATGGTGTATTGTCGATAATTATATTTAAACCATAACGCGTATGGTTGAACGAGAAAAGTACAAATGATAATTTTTATAATCTTGAAATCTCTTCAAAAGTTAATGTATTGTAAATTGTGCGTTATCATATTTTATTTTTAGGATTCGATCGATCGATAGAAGTATTTCATTTATTGATTTTTACTAAAAACCGAGTTGTTAAGTATTAAAAGTATATTTCTGAAATAATATATAAAATGTTACACTTTATACACTTATAGTTTCAAGTATTGATGGTTTATACCTCTGAACTTTTATAAAATGATAACTTTTACCCCTCATCTTTGGTAAAATGACAGTTTTTACCCTACAGTTTCAATTATGACACTTTATACCCCTATGTCTCTTGTCGATTGCAATTTTAGTCCTTGTTATAAAAGAATTAGAGTTTTGGAAAAACAGGACCT
The DNA here is from genome assembly GCA_021014915.2 of Artemisia tridentata subsp. tridentata. Classification (NCBI taxonomy): domain Eukaryota; kingdom Viridiplantae; phylum Streptophyta; class Magnoliopsida; order Asterales; family Asteraceae; genus Artemisia; species Artemisia tridentata. The sequence continues at coordinate 172,406,998 of CP139502.1, read as the reverse complement.
CAAAGCATTTTATACATTTATTACAAATCCTAGAGTTTTGACAGTTTTAACCCTTGAGGTATTTTAGCGATTGCATATCTAGTCCTTAATTACAAACGATTGCGTTTTTAATTTAGGAAAAGGCATGGCACGTTATGGCTTATTATTATAAGTTATATTAAGCTGTAAATAAGCTGTTAAGAGCTTATAGGCTTATAATTTTGCTTATGGGCTTTTAAAATCCAAATAAGGGTGCGTTTGGTTTTGTTGTCGCGACACAAGAAAAGAAGAAAAATAACACGAGGCCTTGGGAGCTGTTGACAATGCTTTGGTTATTTCGTAAACTTGGGTTGGTGCTTAATAAGATGGCTAAAAGAGTTTGATTTATAGCTTATTGTTTAGGGCTTAAATAATATGACCAAAGAGGGGGATTTGGGTAGCTTGCGACAAGAAAGAAAAAGAAATTAGATCCGAAAGTTTTTAAAGACTTATGGTTTATTCTTGTGACTAAAATAACATGATTAGTAATCCATTTAGATAAATTAACATATAGTTTGGTTGATGAAGTTTTAAAACTAAAAGAAAAATACCAATTCGAAAAGGGGTGTTTGGGTTCTCGGTAAAAAGAAAAAGGAGAAGAAAAATCGTTTTCGATCTTGTTCCAACTTGTTACTTGGTTCATAACATATGTAGATGATATTAGAAAATGTAAATAGAGATTGAAAAGAGTTTAGTGACTTACAAAGCCTTCTTGAATTTGTTTAAGTTCGGCTAGAACCAAATGACCCAAATCGACTTCTAATTGTGAAACAAAGCTCTTGTACTCAAAAATTTAGAATACAATCTTCTTTTTCCTTTGGTTATGGCTCAAATTCAGTAGGTAGAGTGTGTGTGTGTGTATGTTTGTGTGATAGAAATTATGGTATGAGTATTAAGGGTGTGTTTAGGTCGAATTATATAGGCATACTTTGTTATGATGATAAGAGACAAGATGAGGTGTTTGCATGATTTCCATGAGCTTGTTAGTTAGATTGCATGGATTAAAAGAAACCACATAGGGAGCTTGAGATATTAGACTAACTTTGTTGAAAATCTAGGAGACATGGTTGCTTGTTCGATTTTATAGCCATAAGGGTGGAAGATCTAGGTGACAAGGTGATGTGGCTAGTTTGTGTTCTCATACATATGCTTAGTTAGGAATCAAGTTAGATTAGAACTAGTTAGGACTAGTTTGGTTAGGTTTTGGTTTATGTCGAACTAGGAAAAAAAAAGGGGGCGTTTAGGGCTTCAGGTACTTGTACCTAGGCTATATCATGTTCTACTTGAGGTTTGGAAGCTTAGGGAACCTAGTTGGGGTCTTTGGTTAAGTTTCGTAGTATTTAGTTTAGTTTAGTTAGTTTTAGAATTAATAAAATTATAGTTTTTAATTTCATGCATTAAGCACTAGTACAACAAGCATTAAGGGGTTGTACTTTAGGTTTATAAAGTATAAGAAGATCTAGTTTAAGGCTTGTGCATTAAGGACTTGTATTATGTGTTTTATGGTAAGTACACTAAGGTTTATAATAAGTTTTATATTAATATTTAGTTTCTATGCATTAAGGACTTGTACATGTGCTTGAAAGTCTTGTACATTTATATTTTAGGTTTTGTGATTGTATTTACATAAAATCATATAATGGTAAATTAGGGCTTGTATCAGGAAATAAAGTAAAGTTAGGTTTTCGTGCTTTAATGACTTGTACATTAGCTTTGAGGTGTTGTACTTTAGGGTTTATGGTTTAGTTACGTGAAATCATAGTTATAATAAATTAGGGTTTCGTGAAAACTCTAATATATGGCAAACGTTTAGTTTGAATGTTTAATAATCATAACGAATTAACGTAAAGTGGCAAATAAAAGTTGAAAACTTTTATACTTGAGATATAATGATGTTTATGTGAAATAAACATCAAGGCATGTTGGTTTCGGTCCGCGTGTGAGCATGTTTATTGGGAATGTGAGTTACGTCATATTAATTGGTTGTTGTGATAAGATAAACTGATAACTTTTAATCTTGTAAAAAAAATTAGACGTAGAAAATGAATAAGTATTCCTTATTTAGAATATGTATTAGTTTAGTACAAGGTGAAATTTACCAATGGTTACAAGCGGAGATGATGATCCTAAACCAAAGTTTGTAATTGATTGTCAAAGTCGACATGATTGGGATAAATGGAAAGACGCTATGCAAGTTGAATTAAATTCACTTAATAAGCGAAAGGTTTTTGGGCCTATTGTTCCCACACTTAAAGATGTGAAACCTGTAGGATACAGGTGGATTTTTGTGCGGAAAATAAATGAGAAAAATGGTGTTACGTGATATAAAGCTCGCCTTGTAGCTCAAGGTTTTTCTCAAAGGCCAGGAATTGACTATGAAGAAACATATTCTCCTGTTATGGATGCAATTACTTTCAGATATTTAATCAGCTTACCAGTCTCTAAAATTTAGAGATGCGTCTTATGGATGTTGTTACAGCTTACTTGTATGGATCACTTGATAGCGACATCTATATGAAAATTCAAGAAGGATTTAAAATCCCTGAAACATTAAATTCACAACCCAAAGAAATGTGTTCCATAAAATTACAAAGATCTTTATATGGGTTGAAACAATCTAGAAGAATGTGGTACAATCGTTTGAGTGATTATTTGATAAGCAAAGGCTATACAAATAATCTTATTTGTCCATACGTCTTTATTAATAAGACAATTTCAGGATTTGTGATCATAGCTGTATATGTTGACGATTTAAACATAATTGGGACAAATAAAAGAAATCCAAGAAGTTATTGTTCTATTAAAAATGAATTTGAAATGAAAGATCTTGGAAGGACCAAATATTGTCTTGGTTTGCAAATTGAGCACATGCCTAATGGCATTCTTGTGCATCAATCGAATTATACCGAGAAGGTCCTAAAACATTTCAATATGGACAAAGCAAAATCTTTAAGTACACCAATGGTTGATAGATCACTAAATGTTGATAATGATCCATTTCGCCCATGCAAAGAAAATGAAGATGTCCTTGGTCCAGAAGTACCTTACCTCAGTGCAATTGGAGCTCTTATGTATCTAACAAATTGTACCAGACCCGATATTTCTTTTGCAGTTAATTTATTAGCAAGATTCAGTTCATCTCCCACAAAAAGGCATTGGAATGGAATCAAGCACATATTCTGATACCTTCGAGGAACAATTGATTTGGGTTTATTTTATTCTAACAATTAAAAATAAGGATTGGTTGGTTATGTAGATGCAGGTTATTTGTCTGATCACAAAGCTAGATCTCAAACTGGTTACATGTTCTTAAATGGAGGCACTGCTATTTCATGGCGTTCTCAAAAGCAAACACTTGTAGCAACATCATCTAATCATGCTGAATTTATTGCACTACATGAAGCTAGCAGAGAATGTGTATGGTTAAGGTCGATGACACAACTCATTACGACTTCTTGTGGACTTGAGAAAGAGAATAGCCCAACACTCATCTACGAAGACAATGCAGCTAGTGTCGCACAAATGAAAGAAGGGTATATCAAAAGTGACAGGACGAAACATATACCTCCAAGATACATCACATACACTCAAGACCTCATAAAGGATAATAAAATTGAAATGAAGTATGTCCAATCAAGTAACAATTCAGTAGATCTTTTCACCAAGGCACTCCCAACTTCGGTTTTTAGTAAACACGTGCATGCTATTGGAATGCGGCATGTACAGAAGATATAATACCCTATGGATGTCTACATCAAGGGGAGTCAACTATATACTGCACTCTTTTTCCCTTAGCTAAAGTTTTTCCCACTGGGTTTTTTCTTTTAGCAAGGTTTTTAATGAGACAGTACTACTAAGTTGAACTCTATGTTGACTAAATGTCATACAAGTGGGAGTGTTATAAATAATTGGTGGATGAGCACATAGTGTTATGAGTTATTATCTAGAGTAAACTCCAAAATACATCCCTGTGGTTTACCCCATTTCGCACCATACATCCCTCTCGAAAAAGTTGCAACATATACATCACTCCGTTAGTAAAAGTTAACCTATATACATCATTCCGTTAAAATAAGGACAAACGGCGCAAATCATTTCTCCGTTATCTCCAAACGAGATAGAAAATATTTACACCGTTAGTCATTTTTTACGTTTTCATCCATTTTTTTACGTTTTCGTCTGTTTTTTTACGTTTTCTTGTCATTTGTCCTTTTTTTACGTTTCATCTGTTTTTTTCGTTTTTACATTTTTGTCCATTTTTTTACGTTTTCGTCATTTTTTTTTACGTTTTGTCTGTTTTTTTTTTACGTTTTTTTTTATTTTACGTTTTCGTCCTTTTTTTTTACGTTTTCGATCTGTTTTTTTTACTTTTTGGTCTTTTTATTTACGTTTTGTCCTTTTTTTACGTTTTCATTCTTTTACATTTTTTTTTTTTTACGTTTCATGCTTTTTACTTTAGTCCGCCTTTTTTTTGTTTTCGTCTGTTTTTTTACGTTTTCGTCTGTTTTTTACGTTTGTGACCGCTTTTTTTACGTTTTCGTCCTTTTTTTACGTTTTTATCATTTTTTTACGTTTTCGTCTATTTTTTTAAGTTTTCGTCTATTTTTTTAAGTTTTCGTCCATTTTTTTATGTTTTTCTCTGTTTTTTACGTTTTCGTCCATTTTTTTACGTTTTCGTCCATTTTTTTAAGTTTTCGTCCGCTTTTTTACGTTTTTGTCCGCTTTTTTACGTTTTCATCCGTTTTTTTAAGTTTTTGTTCGTTTTTTTTCGTTTTTGTATCTTTTTTACGTTTTTGCTCCTCTTTTTACGTTTTCATCCGTTTTTTATGATTTCGTCAGTTTTTTTACGTTTGTGACCGCTTTTTTTTACGTAAAAAAATTGACAAAAACGTAAAAAAGCGGTCACAAACTTAAAAAAAATGACGAAATCATAATAAGAATGGACGAAAACGTAAAAAGATGAGCAAAAACGGACAAAAACGTAAAAAAATGGACGAAAACGTAAAAAAACGGACGAAAACGTAAAAAATGGACGAAAATGTAATAAACAGACGAAAACGTAAAAAAACAGACGAAAACGTAAAAAAATAGACAAAAACGTAAAAAGACGGACTAAAACGTAAAAAAAATGGTCCAAAAATGTAAAAAAGCAAACGAAAACGTAAAAAAAATGGAAGAAAACGTAAAAAAATAGACAAAAACGTAAAAAACCAGACGAAAACGTAAAAAAATGGACGAAAACGTAAAAAGGCGGATTAAAACGTAAAAAAGCTTATGAAAACGTAAAAAAATGGACCAAAAATGTAAAAAAGCAGATGAAAACGTAAAAAAACAGACGAAAACGTAAAAAAGGACAAAAACGTAAAAAAACGGATGAAAACGTAAAAAAATAGACGAAAACGTAAAAAGGCGGACTAAAACGTAAAAAAAAGATGAAAACGTTAAAAAATGGACCAAAAATGTAAAAAAACAGACGAAAACGTAAAAAAATGGACGAAAACGTAAAAAAACAGACAAAAAAGTAAAAAACGGATGAAAACGTAAAAAAAAGACAAAAACGTAAAAAACAGACAAAAACGTAAAAAAATGGACGAAAATGTTAAAAAACGAACGAAAGCGTAAAAAAGGACTAACGGTGCAAATACAGTTAACCCAGAGGACTAACGGATTTAAATATTTTCTATCTCGTTAGGAGATAACGGAGAAATGATTTGCGCCGTTTGTCCTTATTTTAACGGAAGGGTGTATATAGGTTAACTTTTACTAACGGAGTGATGTATATGTTGCAACTTTTTCGAGAGGGATGTATGGTGCGAAATGGGGTAAACCACAGAGATGTATTTTGGAGTTTACTCTATTATCTACTATTGAACTTCCACATTTTGCGTATGAATTATTAGTTACTTGTAGGGGTGTCAATCGGGTCGACCCGACCCGATAAGCCTCTATCGGGTCGGGTCTATCAGGTTTTGAAAAAATTAAAACTAACCCAAAACTCGACCCGATAAGCTATCGGGTCTATCGGGTTGCGGGTTGTCGGGTTTGGCTTATCGGGTTATCGGGTTAGACATTAATCAAGCACAAAATGTTGTTTTTCTGCTTGTTTTCCTTTGTTCTGTGACCTTCTTTTGCCATGAGGGAGAAGAGAAAAGATTCAAAGCTTCAAAAGGCTGACATGATTTCAGATGACCAGCAATCAATACATTCCAACAAGCATTCGTCACAAATTTAACATATGATGTTGCAATATTTGAAGCAATTGGTTAATCTAAGTGCAATTACACGGCTTCATATTTAACGTTTTATATGACTTTAGAGTCACCCACTTTTTTGACATTTGATCACTATATTTCATACTATATGCAACAATGGAGTCAAATTATTAATTTTTTGTGTTTCAGTAATCATACTTAACTTGTTTGTTAGCAACGAAATGCACATGTTTTCCAAATCTAACTAGAACCGTCACATGTTTATACTTTGCAAACTTTCTAACTAAAACCAGTTCAATCATTTGACAATTTCCAATATGTCAATATATTTTTACAATCTAACGTGGACCATCTTATCACATAGTTAAAAAAAAGAATATTAGGTATCAACACATAACTGGCTAACCGTCATTTTTAGATTATGACAATTTTAACAAAGTAAATCATATAAGCTTCCACACTTTAAAACTGCGTAATCTTAAAACAGCAATGATATAGCTAATTCGAGTTTCTTATCTTCACACAGCATGGACTATAATAAATGGGCTTTAGTTGTATCATTAAAGATGTTTAAATATGTTTATGGGTTATCGGGTCAACCCGATAACCCGATAACAAATTAGCTAAAACCCGAAACCCGACCCTATAACGCTATCGGGTCAATCGAGTTGACCCGATATACCCGATAAGGTATATTGGACCCGATAGACCCGACCCTATAAGGCCTTATCAGGTTCGGTTCGGGTTCGGGTCGGGTCGGGTCGGGTCAACCCATATGACACCCCTAGTTACTTGTTCCCTCATTAATGTTATATTTCACTTTCTCCCGTAAATTCAGTGAATGTATAGTAGACGATTGTTGTATAAATAGCACATGAAAGTAACGAAATGAGATACACCAAGATCAGATTTCGTAAGTGATCTTTTGCTTCTCTTCTCAGATTATCTAATTTTCTCGAAAGTTCTATAGGCCTCGTTAATTATAAAAAAATTTGTATATTGTTTGTTTTATAACTGAATATATATTTTATATTTATTTTATTTTTGTTATTAAAAAAAAAAGTGATTGTGATAAGATCGGGTCCCACTTAATTTGAAAAGAAATATGAAAAGATGATGCTTTGCGTAGGTTTTGTAGATAGCAAATATAATGCGTTCATCCTATTTTGAGAGCCCACAGTCCTACACATATATATCAAACAACATTTTTAACCATCAACCCCAAATTCTAATCCTACTCCTTAAGGCCCGTTGGTTCGTAGATGGGTTTAGAATTTGAATTTGAATTTATATTTGATGTAGGAAAGAAAAAAAAATATATATTAAAGTAAATGAGAGTGATAAAATATATTATTTAATAAACAATAATTAATTTATATGTTAGTTAAAACGAGCGGGGTAGCCCGCGCGTTGCGACGGGGTGTTTTGCATGAATAATGTTTGAGTTTTCTGCAGTTTTCTCTTTATATAGTTGATAACAACATCAAATAGCCGCTCATTTTGTAACACAGTAGGTTGACATAAGACATATATCCTTTGATGTTCGCAAACTGAAGTTCAAGCAGTGCTGCTTATTTTGTAACACAGCAACTTGATATACAACATATATCCTTTGATGTTTGCACAATGGTTTGACCCGAAACACATGTTTTTTTAAGTTTAGTGAAAGATTGCTTTTGCATTTGTATTGTAAGAGAAGACATAAATTCTGATGTTAAAAAAATGGAGCCTAAAATTATGAATACAAAAACGCATTTTAAAAGCTGTTTATCTATCACCAAACAATGTAACAATTTACATGTAGCTCTATTCTTTCTTTACCAATTAGGACTGAATTTGCAAAGGTTCGCTAACTGGGGAGTAACGGTGCCATGTACAGCTAACCTGAGGAGTCATTTATGTAAATTCGTTAGAAATAGTACTTTTAGTATTATATCCGTCTCAATTTATTTGTCAGGAGAGAGAAAACACAAAGTTTAATAAAAGTGGGACCACTTTGATTTTCAACCACTAAAATGGAATATTCTTTCACTAGATTCTCTAGTTTTTACTAAATAAGGAAAGTGGACAATTAATTTGAGACATCCATAAAAGGAAATATGGACAAATAAATTGAGACGGAGGGAGTATATAATATATATATATATATATATATATATATATATATATATAATATTATTGCCTAGGTATAAAAGGCCAAAATTTTATTTTTTTATTCATTTGCAACACACACACCCCCCCACATAACTCTCTCTCCCCTCTCCCACCTCTTCCGGCCACATCTCCGGCAGCCACCGTTGCCAGAAAATTTTCTGGCGAAACCCCAAACCCACATCAGTCGATAGATCTCGAGGTCCTCGTATTTTCTGGAAAGTTTAAGCTCAATCCGAGCTCATCTACCACCACAACCACCACCACCGCCGCCACGGTCAACCACCTTGCCGAGATTTTCGCCCTCCCCCTCTCTTCGAATAGGTAACCTACGCGCTCTAATTCTTTCTTTTTTCATCATTTTATTTCAAACCCTAATTTATATATTTATTTAAATCGAATAATAATCGAATAAAACGTAATAAAACCTTTCGATCTACCCTTAATTCAGTCCGAATTGAGGTGACTCACCGAGTCAACTCGAGTTGAGTCGGGGTGAGTCGTTTATATTTTTTTTATTATTTATTTCGTTTGATTCTAATTTATTATTTATTGTTGTAGCATTGGAATCAACTCGAGTTGACTCGGGGTCTCGATTGGTCCTGGTGGTTGAAGCCGAGAGCCCCCAAGCTCGTATGACACTTTTACCATGACTCAATGAGTTATATATATTCTATGAGGTATTTGAATAGGGGAGTTGCTGTTATTGTTTTTAGTCGGATTTTTGGGTTATATAAGTGAGGGACTTGTGTCCATGATTGTCCAGAAACTGTGGATTTGATGATGTCAAAAAGTGTTTCAAATTTCTTTTTGTGCAAGTAATGAATGGTAATAAAATTCATCATTTTGTATGTACTTTTATGAAAGTAAGTAAGTGCAAAACGGGTATTACATATTAACGATGATATACCAGTCCAAGTGTATTGCGTACCAGTGCAAGCATGTTACAAAAGTATTTTTATTTCTTTATATACACATCATTGTCTAACAGTGATTGGTTATCAAAGGTGTGCATAGTTGATGTACATTTTCATTCTTTTTTGTTCTGTTTTGCCTCTGATTTCTTCTCTTCGAACAATTGCCTTTTAACAGTTGTAGTACCTGTTGCCAAGAGAGAATTAAAAGTTTAGGAAAAATGTATTTGTCTTTGGTTTTTAAGTATATTTGAATGTTAGATAAAGTGCGTAAGCTGCAGTCTGTGTAACTGGTTGTTTTCCTTGCCTTGATGCGGTTTGCATATGTGTGTGGATGTTGTATATATGTGTATAATATTTTTTTACTAATTTACTAAAGACCAACATTTGCTTACCTGGATCGTTTTGTTCTTGTGTTGCAGGCTATGTTGGTGGTTGATGTAGCTGCTGAAGTATAATCAAGGGTATGCCGATTTCAATATTTTGATATGCTTCTTGTGTTATTGTTGATCCTGTGAAACAGAAAATGTTAAAAATATTAAAAGTTATTAATAGTATAACTACAATTTGCATAATAGTAAATCAATACTCCGTTAGCAAGCAGTAGTTTACTTCAATTATATAACAGTTACATTTATGCTTTGTGGTTATGACATAATAACTTACATTTTTGTTTTGCAAGAGGATCTCTGAAAGGCCCAGCTTCCGCCATTCCTACCGGTGATTATGATGTTTCCAGAACAACTTGCTGATATGACCCGCGAGCATGATATTGCTGCTTTGCAGAACTTTGGAGGGGTAAGTTTATAAGAAAGACACACACAGGCGCGCACACACACTCGCACACTCACCTTGTTGTGGATGACATCATTCTGTCATATTGTTTTTTTAAGAAAGTTGATACCATTTGCTATTTAAATATGGGGTCAGTTAATTAACTAAATGCTATGCTTTTGATAGCGGTTTCTACTTGATGCTTGCCGTGATACCACCTTAATTATTTTGATGGTACCTGATGCGTGGGTTTTGCAACCTTACAACAGGTTTTACCTCTCGAGGGATCTCAAGAGGCTTACAACCCCACCAGGCAGTGTACCTGACCGATGTAGTATAGTTTAGTGGTAAGTACGGGGGATTGATCGTTCTCCACAGGGAATAGTGTTCGTTAGGTATGAAAAGCTACTCTAATAGGTCTAAGGGTTGAGGAAGATTCTTTTTTATGTTTTTATATTTTTATGAAAGCAAGTAAAATCTCGGTTTTGAAGGAGTGGGCGGAATTAGTTGCTAGTCAACTAACCCAAATTACTACGAATGCAAATAAAATAAAATAACAAAAATGAAAAGTTTGGTGGAAACTAATATGTAGAGAAATGTGTTTACTTAGATTTCCTTACTCCCTAACTATCTTTTACCGGTTGATTAGTGTGTATTAGTCGCGTGGATGACGGGTGTATTCCTTAATACCATTCGTGGGGTGGCGTACGTACTTCCCCAACTCTACAAGCTCCTACTTCACTCCTATGTCGAGCCGGCTAGGAAGCTCCTAACATGGGATCACTAGAATTCGCTTGTGCATTAAATACAACCATAAAAACCTTTAGTACGCATTTGGTTCATGTTTCTTAAGACGTTCAAGCAAGTTACCGAATAGGAAGTTAGCCAGTTTTCTTAAGCCTAACATAGATAAACAATCATCCAATACAACTAATAACACACTAATAACCAATAATCAATAGCTAGGTTTCATTAGATCTAAGCAAACACAAGATAAATCTAGCCTAACATGTTAATCAAGAGACAAGAATAAGATAAAATCAAACAACACATAGACATATTGAATGATTAATTGATAACTTATCTTCAATGTAACATGGAAGATCTCAAGGCAAAAAGCCTTGAAAAAGAAGCTAAAATCGTCTTAGTGTTTTCTCCCAAAATTCCACACACTAAGTTCCACCTCTAATGACAAAAAATTAGAAAACTATATATAGATTTTTGGATCTGACGGCGTCACGTTATGGAGTGTGACGCCGTCACCTCGCCGCTTTTAGGGTTCCCGGATGACCTTCTTGACGCCGTCCCTCTTTAGCTCTTCCAAAATCCATTCTGGCTTATCAAGGCTTGACGCCGTCGAACCTTGAACGTGACACCGTCCCTCTTTGATTTAAGCCGTGACGCCCTTGATCAAGTTAAAGCGTGACGCCGTCAGAATTCACATGCTATTTTCACTGGCTTATCATGAGTAAATTTCACGTCCACTTTTTCTTGCCAAGGCATGACGCCGTCTGGGGTTAATTGTGACGCCGTCATAGGTAACTTTTAGCCAATTTTTGAGACTTTGCCGTTTTCTTCACTTTTATGCTCCAAAAACGTCCAAAATGCCTCCTTTTTCCAGATTTCTCCTCAAAAGTACCTAAAATGACAAAAGGAACGATTTAGGGCAATATTTGATCAAATAAATACGATTTAGGGCTTAAATGACCCCTTAAAAGCGGTACACTTTTCGCTTCATCAAATACCCTTACACTTGAGATTTGCTTGTCCTCAAGCAAATGCGCTTTTATTCTAATCAAAACACAAGTTAGGGGTCATTTAACGCAAACATAAAAGTAATTACAACAAATATTCGTTCCACTTCAATCATAATAAGCACGGAGATTACAAACTAGCACCTCACAAGTAGTGTTTAGATACTCACATCTCTCAAGTGTCATCAAAATAAATCTCATAAATGAAAACGGATAATATCTCTCACTACCTGTCATAGCAAATAGATTACCATAGGCTTGGGAAAGGATCGAAAACCTCCTCCACTAGGCGTAAGCACCAAAGATAAACTATCAAAGAGGGCTTTTAAATGGGTTATAACGTTAGGTGTAGGGAAAAGGAAAACACGGTTTTGTTGGATAAGGGATATTTTACTGGTGGCGAGTTAAAAATCTTGATCAATTACATGTACTATACAATGTTGCTAAGCCAAGACTAGACTCAATCTTAAGCTAAAAATAAAATAACAAAAACATAAAATAAACATAAAATGAAACGGGATGGTAGTCCGTATGTTTTTTCTATTTTTCTTTTTCTCATTTTTTTTTTTTTTTTTTTTTATTGATTTTTTTCCCTACCATCCAAAATAATACATCATAGGGGCATTGCATTCCCCTTACACTTGAACTTTTACATAACTTTACAAATAACTATTCTAATGACTCGAATTAAGATAATTGAAAAACTTGGAGTACTTTTAAAATTATTAGCACATATGGGGGTAATAAATGATGTTCTTCCCCATTACTCCATTACACTAGTACTTTACCCATGAGTCCCAATCGTCCCAAAACAATATGTACAAGGATATGACTCGACTTAGCAACCATGTAATCAACTAGATAATTAACTTGGGTTTAAACAAATGTTGTAACAATAATGCACTAAAAATGAGTGCATACAAGGTAGGCTAAGGCGATTTGGGTGTACATTTAAGTGGGGTGTAACAAATTCTTCCTTTAAGTAAAATGCTTAAAGGTCGAAACGAAAAGATAGGCTCTGAGGGGTGTACTAGGGGTATCGTGTACTAAAAATGAGTACAACGCAAAGGGTGTGGGAGAATTACTTGACCAATGTAGCCAATGTAATTATAACAAAAACACAGGTGTAAAACAATGGGTTAATCCTAATGCCTCTTATCATGTAGTAAATCTAACTACACGAATGTAGTCTCACTTGTGGCCTTGGAATGGTCCTAACGCAAGTTCTAGAATCTAAGTGCTACCGGTACACACATCATAGCATAAATGTTTTTCCTACCAATTCTAGGGGCGAACCTCACATATTTGGGGGTGGAAAATTTTTTAGTGGTACGGTTTTGTGCTAGTCATATAACTCCTATCCGTGAGACGCTCATTAAGATCAAAGTTTCACTCCTATATGTTGTAAAAAAATTTAAATTTGGCACTAAAATTGCCCTAACAGGTATTTCTCTCAGTTTTATTACACATCTACTATTAAACAAACAAAAGTCAAGCGTAATTGTATTCTCTAAAATCGTACTTTTACCCTCCCCTTACACTTAAGATGAACATTGTCCCCAATGTTCAAATTACAAGATGTAAAAGCATAAAGTAAAAGAATGAAATCAAATACTCCCCTGATTCGCTCGGTGGATAGTGAAATTACACGGTTAAATCTTCCTCCAAAGAGAATGTTGAAGCTCCATGACTAATGCATCGCCATAAGCTTGATTCCATAAACATCTCCTTGTCCAAAATAACCTGTTAAACCTGAGAAAACAAACACGAAAACCTGCATAACATCGGCGGGATAAATCTATATATAAGGATATAATGCTTGTGGAATGATAATTTTGCAGATTCCTGGAGATTATAAGTTGGAGATTTTAATAAAAACTTTTTAAAAACAAAACTTTCAAAAATTTCTGAAAATTAAATCTGACGCCGTCAGGTTATAAACCCTGACGCCGTCAGAAATGACCTGACAAAAATTCTCATTTTAAGTTTCCGGAAAATTTCTGGAAAAACCTTTACCTTACTTCCTGGAAATCCTGCAAAACATCATTATGACTCGATACAAGCATTTGACTCAAACAAATACTAATATGTATGTTAATTTATTATTATTACGATTCATGTTCATTTGTGTTCTAATAAACCGATTTAGATTTCCCTTACACTTAACTTTTGCAAAATACCTTTATATGTAGTTAAGACGAAGTTAAAAACAAAATAAAGCATTTTCACAATTTAGTTTTGAACATGAATCAATAATAATAAAAATTAAACACACATACGGAAACAAATAAAATCAAACAAACAAATAAATAAACACACAAAGCAAATAAAGCTTGGGTTGCCTCCCAAGAAGCGCTTGTTTTTGTTCGAGTCATGAGCCTGACTCTACCCTTATTTAACGGAAATAGGGGAGGTTTTCCCTACACTTAGGATTAAGTGCGGGTGATAGTAGCGATACACACCAGCTCGGTAGGAGTATGCCACGTGAGGAAAGAGTGGTGGATGAATTATATGCTCAAAGGGGTGTGCTCCTTTCATCATAACCTTACCTAGTTCACTTTGGTCAATGGGTGAGTTAAAGTGTTCTCCTAAAAAGGGATCATTTTCTAACAACTTCGAGAGACTCCTAGTTGGGAATCCATCTTGACCCAATAGACCCGGTTTAAACCCATAATGTTTCTTATGATCAATCATGAATGGGTGATGTAGACATGTAAGGTCATTTTTCACTCCTATATTGTCTTCCTCACTACAAGGCTTAATGTCTACTACCTTAATCTTAACATTACCCGGACTACATGGTTTGATGGGTGGATCGGGACCTAATTCAATTCCTAAGTTCACATCTAAGGATGGAAGATTAGGTAACGGTTTTGGTTTAGGCTCCGGTTCATCAAAACTAGGAACTTCCATAGAACTAAAAGAAAGGTTATGACTACAAGTATTCAAACCTATTTCTTCTAGTTTTGTTTCGTTCAAAGGTTCTACCTCTATTGGGGTTCCTATAGTCTCTTCTACTTCTTTCGGGTAAGTCACGGGCGGTGTATGTGCCTCAAATGATGGTAGGACTTGTGGGGTACTTGGTGGTCTTAGATTTTCTACTCTATCGTCCATCTTATCAAGATCACCTATATCCTCATCATGTGTTTTAGTAGGATCTAACCCTAACATTTTCCCAAGTATCTCAAGTGCTTCTCTAGGCATCTCAACTTCTATGTCCGAATCATAAGGATAATCCTCAATATTCTGACTGCTATATTCAAACTGCCTAAAAGATTCATCATGTGTTTCTTGAGATTCGACGTCATCAATCACAAAACCTAGGTCTTTTTTATCAATGTGATCATGTTCGGCTAAATCCTCCGTCACATCAAGGTCACCTATGTGTTTGTTTTGTACTATGGCATTACATGACAACCACTTAGGTATCTCAACACTAATGTATTCATCCCCAAACAAACTTGTTTCATGATCCAGGAAATTTATATTCAATTGACTTGTACTAACGTTTGTTGGGTTGTCTACCCTATAATAATATTGGGCACAATCTTCTATGGCATCCCATGCTTCTTCAGCACTTAATTCCCTAAAGTCCCCATTGGCAAAATCCTCAATGCGCATTTGGTCATATTGGCCAACACGATAGTAAAAGGTTCGGGTTAGGGATGCTAAAGCGAAACTATGATGAGGGAATTTTCGGAGTAAATTTCTAAAACGAGTCCATGCATCATATATGGGTTCATCTCGATATTGTTTGAAATTCGAGATGTCAATAGGGTAGAATGGCCTTTGTGGTTGGTGGTATGGTGGATTCGCGTACTCCATAATGGTGAACGGAAGAGTCAATGGAAATTACGAACAAACACACAAAGAAAAAGATAGACTAAAGAAAACCTAGAAAAATAAAATAAAAATCTCACTAGAAAGGAATCTAGTGAGTAGACCTATAAAATAAAAAAAAATCAACCTAAACAATAACTATTCCCCGGCAGCGGCGCCAAAAACTTGATGCGTGGGTTTTGCAACCTTACAACAGGTTTTACCTCTCGAGGGATCTCAAGAGGCTTACAACCCCACCAGGCAGTGTACCTGACCGATGTAGTATAGTTTAGTGGTAAGTACGGGGGATTGATCGTTCTCCACAGGGAATAGTGTTCGTTAGGTATGAAAAGCTACTCTAATAGGTCTAAGGGTTGAGGAAGATTCTTTTTTATGTTTTTATATTTTTATGAAAGCAAGTAAAATCTCGGTTTTGAAGGAGTGGGCGGAATTAGTTGCTAGTCAACTAACCCAAATTACTACGAATGCAAATAAAATAAAATAACGAAAATGAAAAGTTTGGTGGAAACTAATATGTAGAGAAATGTGTTTACTTAGATTTCCTTACTCCCTAACTATCTTTTACCGGTTGATTAGTGTGTATTAGTCGCGTGGATGACGGGTGTATTCCTTAATACCATTCGTGGGGTGGCGTACGTACTTCCCCAACTCTACAAGCTCCTACTTCACTCCTATGTCGAGCCGGCTAGGAAGCTCCTAACATGGGATCACTAGAATTCGCTTGTGCATTAAATACAACCATAAAAACCTTTAGTACGCATTTGGTTCATGTTTCTTAAGACGTTCAAGCAAGTTACCGAATAGGAAGTTAGCCAGTTTTCTTAAGCCTAACATAGATAAACAATCATCCAATACAACTAATAACACACTAATAACCAATAATCAATAGCTAGGTTTCATTAGATCTAAGCAAACACAAGATAAATCTAGCCTAACATGTTAATCAAGAGACAAGAATAAGATAAAATCAAACAACACATAGACATATTGAATGATTAATTGATAACTTATCTTCAATGTAACATGGAAGATCTCAAGGCAAAAAGCCTTGAAAAAGAAGCTAAAATCGTCTTAGGGTTTTCTCCCAAAATTCCACACACTAAGTTCCACCTCTAATGACAAAAAATTAGAAAACTATATATAGATTTTTGGATCTGACGGCGTCACGTTATGGAGTGTGACGCCGTCACCTCGCCGCTTTTAGGGTTCCCGGATGACCTTCTTGACGCCGTCCCTCTTTAGCTCTTCCAAAATCCATTCTGGCTTATCAAGGCTTGACGCCGTCGAACCTTGAACGTGACGCCGTCCCTCTTTGATTTAAGCCGTGACGCCCTTGATCAAGTTAAAGCGTGACGCCGTCAGAATTCACATGCTATTTTCACTGGCTTATCATGAGTAAATTTCACGTCCACTTTTTCTTGCCAAGGCATGACGCCGTCTGGGGTTAATTGTGACGCCGTCATAGGTAACTTTTAGCCGATTTTTGAGACTTTGCCGTTTTCTTCACTTTTATGCTCCAAAAACGTCCAAAATGCCTCCTTTTCCAGATTTCTCCTCAAAAGTACCTAAAATGACAAAAGGAACGATTTAGGGCAATATTTGATCAAATAAATACGATTTAGGGCTTAAATGACCCCTTAAAAGCGGTACACTTTTCGCTTCATCAGTACCTGCTGTCGCTTCTTTAGCACTTGGCATAAAAACCGAGGTTAGTTACTTGATGCTTGTCGTGATACCACCTTAATTATTTTGATGGTAGCTGCTGTTGCTTCTTTGGCACTTGGTATAAAAACTGAGGTTCGTAAATCAAAGCTTCATAACAATTACTGCTTCTGGCCTTATTGTCAGATAACATATTTCTGTTTTCTTTACTTGTATTATCTATTCCAGGGGATCAAAGAAGGCTGGTATGATGGGGTGAGCATAGCTATGGCAATTATAATAGTCATAGTCGTCACAGGTACCTCAAGCACAGGTTCTATTTTTACCTCTTACTCTTATTTTATGATCCTTTCCAATGATGTTCGACTGCTCTATTTTCTATGGCTGTTACTATCTCTTGATACTTCCGTAATTTTTTGATCAGGGTGAGATATAACTGGACTTCAAGCGTTTGCAAGATCAGCCATTTAAATAATAGGCCCTATTAGCAAGGGGAGTAAGAATTTGCAACTCATCTAGTCAAAGGTAAATAACAATTAAAGCATTATAAGTATTTTATTTGATCGTTGTTGTCAAGGGTTTCTTATTAATCTGATCATCTTTTCTGCATAAGAGAATTCACAAAATATTAAATAATGGTCACAATATGTACTTTAATGAATTCTTTAGTTCACATACCTTAGTCTCAATGCTTAACGTGAGAATCCCGTCAACAGTAGAAGAACAAACCAAGTGGGATTCCAAGTTTAGGGTGCTCATTGCATCAAATACTTGCACCATCATATTTTCTCGCCATTTTCAACGTATCTTGATTATAACATCTTTTTCTACTGCGCTAACTATAATACAATCTGAAGAACATTCTAATGAACCACATAAGTAAACATGGAAGATTTAGAAGTTTATATACTACCATGGATGAAACAAAAATGTTAAGATTAAATGCCATACCTTCTAAATAGCAGCTTATATAAACTTGTTTCTACTTGTAAGCTGACCTTCTTCGGTAGATAATTGTTAACTTGTTTCTTGTTTGTGCAGCCTGGAAGCAGATGGGAGAAAACATGGAAGATTTAAAAGCTTATATACTACCATGGATGAAACAAAAATGAGGACCAGAAGTTTCTTAGTATATAAACCGTGCACTTTTTTTTGATACTAATTACTGATACTTAACTGGATGTTTCTGGGCAATATTTATATATATATATATATATATATATATATATATATATATATATATATATATATATATATATATATATATATATATATATATATATATATATATATATATATTATATATATATATATATATATATATATATATATTTTTATACTGATTCTGGATGTTTCTCGTTTTTTAACAATTGCAGGGAGAAAATATCTAAAACTGGATATATGTGCCAAGGGACAATGCTGCTACAGGAAACAAAGTGTAATTAGTATTTTTTTAATGTAACAGTGCAATGAACAGTGCAATGAACAGTTGTATCCACAGTACACTCCTAATCTTATAAGCTGCCATGTGTATCTTCTTAATGTGTGATTATGTACAGCAGTGTATATCATGTATTGCAGCCACACATTTAGTGTAATTATGTTGGTTAATCCACCATTAGGCCCAAATCGTTTTTAGCAGCCCCTTATTAGCAACAGTTCCCCCTCCTGGTGTTTATATATATGTTAGATAAAATTATTAAAAACAAATAGTGTAATTATTTTTAAACACAAAAGACAAAAGAGAAATAAAGTACATTATATAATGGGTAAATATTGGCTACAATTAATTGCAGCTAAATGGCTCCATCAACCCCACAATATCACGTGCATAATTTTGACAAGAGACAAAGAAGTGATTCAAAATTTACATGTTAGTCCCTCTCATTTAACTCATTTGCAATAAAATATTTGATAATATACACTGATGGTACAATTCACTCCATTTTAGCGCCAACTTTCTCTCCAAAAGATGTTAAAAAAATTTAACTTCTAGGAATCATATAAAATCTTAAACTTTAATAAGTAATTCTAAACTTTTTTAGTATTATAACCAATCAACCTTCTCTATAACCTGTGAGTTATTCAATTAATGATTCAAGTAATAAGGAACATATTATACCAGGTTCACTCATATGTTTCTTCTTATGATTCTTTATTAAGTTTCTTTATGTTTGAAAGAAATCTGTACTTACAAAATCATTTTGATTTTTGTTGTTCAGATGAAGATGAACATACACTAATTGATGAAATCGACACTAACGGTTTTTGTTTATAGACTATATGTGAATAGACATCTATATATGTAGTCGTTTCGATCCCTTTTTTGTCCATATATTATATGTAGTTGTGTTTCGATCGGTTTTTTTCCATAGACTATGTGAATAGACATCTATATATGTAGTTGTTTCGATCGATTTTTTGTCCATATATTATATATAGTCTTGTTTCGATGGGTTTTTGTCCATAGATTATATGTGAAAAGACATCTATAGATGTAGTCGTTTCGATCGGTTTTTTGGGTATAGAACACACGTAGACTACGTCAAAGAGATGCAACAAAAATAAAAAAAAAAATAGCTATGAAATTTAATCCCATTTTTCTTCACGTAATAGTACAATGCATTGTTTTTTCTATAACTAAAGAGTAATTACCTAAAAAATGGGAGGTTAAAACCCATGGAGCTAATACTCAGTTAGCATGTTGTGATAAATTACCTTCATAGGGGTTTGGAATTTGGATTGTGATTAGTATATTGAAGACTAATCGTTAATGGAGTTTCATCTTATAAATGTCTCTATGTGGCGCCAAAATTTAACAAGGACTAAAAACTCAGATTTATTAAACTTTTGCAACGTAAAACAATGTTGTAATAAGACTTTTATGCAGCCAATTGGCTATAGGTAATTGTAGGCAAGGTTACCCCATATACATTTGGACCTAGACAAATTCTACAGACCCTCCTAATTCATCACTTTGGAAACAGTAGATATTTTAAGGATTCTAAGGCTAAAAGTAGTAGTGGTGGCTCACTCACCGGCACTTCAACGCTACTTCAGCTTTTTCTCTCATCTTACTTCCACTCATCATACATACATTTTGATTACTCTCACTAACCTTTATAAAAATATACCTCACTAAATACCCACAAACACTCACAATACAAATAAAAAACAATTAGTTTTTGGAATGAGACCACATTGTTGAGTAACTCACCACTATCTCAATTTTGCACTGTGACATGCTCAATCTGTTTTGTTTTGGAAGTCACCATCATGACTTGGTTACTCACAATTAGGGGTGTGATTCGGGTTGACCCGGTCGGGTTCGGGTCAACTCGGGTCGGGTCAACTCGGGTCAAGGCCCCTAAAAAATTACCCGAACCCGACCCTGTTTGAACTCGGGTCAACTCGGGTCGGGTCAATTCGGGTCTCGGGTCAACTCGGGTCGGGTCAATTCGGGTCGGGTCAACTCGGGTTTGGGGTCAACCCGAGTTTTTGCCTTGTAATTTGTTAGTTTTCTCGGGTCAATCGGGTTCGGGTCGGGTTCGGGTCGGGTCAAAGCTCCTAAAAAACATACCCGAATCCGACCTTGTTTAGAACTCGGGTCAATTCGGGTTGACCCGAATTGACTCGGGTCGGCTCGGGTTCGGGTCGGGTTCGGGTCGGGTCGGCCCGAATGACTAGGTTACTCACAATGCAAGTCACTACCACTCCTCCCAGCCTAATCTTAATTTTAAATCCAAACTTCACAAAACAAAGGATTTAAGATTTGATTTCAAAAATCCATGGTAAACCACCGAACAAACACACCCTTACTTTTTCTATCACTCCTTTCCTTAAATTCAAAAGATACGTATCAATCACACTAAGAACAAAATTGCTACAATTTCTTCCCAAACTGGGCTTACAGTGTCACCAACTCAACATGCTCTTACTCACCAAAACCACAACAATCTCCTCGTTAATCTCCCCAAATCAGAAAACCCAAACCCAAAAACATAACAAAAACCATAAACATCAACTCAACCTTAACACAATATCCCATACAAAAATATATGCCAACATATCTCTCATATCACCCACAAATCATCAAATTACTAATTATAAAGATGAAATTAACAAATTCTGTGACATGGGTAATCTTCAAAAAGCAATGAACATAATTCTTAAGTTAAAAAAAACCAATCTTGATGTTAAAACATATAGCAACATTTTGCAGCTTTGTGCAGAGTCAAAGGCTTTAAATTATGGTAAAAAAGTTCATAACTTGATATGTTTAGATAATGTTGATATTGACTATGTTTTGGGTTCAAAGCTTGTGTTTATGTATGTAAGTTGTGGGGATTTAGAACAAGGAAGGCGAGTTTTCGATATGTTTTGTGATAATGTGGTGAAAGATAATGTTTTTTTATGGAATTTTATGATGAATGGTTATGTTAAGATTGATGAGTTTAATGAGTGTTTGTGTTTGTTTGAGAGAATGACGGCGTTGAGTGTTGAGCCTGATTCGTATACGTTTTCGTGTGTTTTTAAGTGTCTTGGGTTGGTTGGGGATGGGGATGTAAGGTTAGGGGATATGGTTCATGGGCGTGTTGTGAAATTGGGGTTTGGATTTGATAGTAGTGTGGTGAATTCAATGATTGCGTGGTGTTTTAAATATGGGAACGTTGATAGTGCACGTAAGATGTTTGGTGGTTTGCGTGTGCGAGATGTGGTCAGTTGGAATAGCACGATAAGTGGTTATGTGGCGTGTGGTTTTGCGGAGAAAGGTTTTGGGGTTTTTGTGGAGATGATTTGTGATGAGGTTAGTGTGGATTTGACTACAATGGTTAATGTTGTTGGAGCGTGTGCAAATATGGGTAATGTTAAGTTGGGTAGATCGGTTCATGGTTATGCGGTGAAAGGTGGATTTGGTAAGGAAATGAAGTTTGGGAATACTTTATGTGATATGTATCCGAAATGTGGTGATATGGATGCTGCAATGCAAGTATTTGAGAATATGGATGAAAGAAGTGTTGTTTCGTGGACTTCGATGATTGCTGGATATGCAAGAGAAGGTCAATCTGATGAGGCGATTGGGTTGTTTCTTGATATGAAGAAGGAACGTGTTAAACCAGATACTTTTACTGTCACGAGTATTTTGCATGCTTGTGCTTCAAATGGTTCGTTAGAAAAAGGTAAAGAGGTGCACAGTTACATTAAAGATAACCAAATAGAATCGCTTGCTGTTTCAAATGCGCTGATGGACATGTATGCTAAATGTGGAAACATGGATGAATCGTATTCTGTCTTTTCCCAGATGCCGTTTAGAGACATTGTGTCATGGAATACGATGATTGGAGGGTTTTCAAAGAACCGTCTTCCGAGTGAAGCACTTAATTTGTTTATAGAAATGCAAGGTGAAGTGAAACCTGATCATGTAACAATGACATGCATCCTTCCTGCCTGTGCCAGCCTAGCGTCTTTAAACAAAGGCAGAGAGATTCATGGGTACATTCTGAGAAACGGGTTGTTTTCAGATCAATACATCATCAATGCCCTTATTGACATGTGTGCTAAATGTGGCGGGTTATTTCTAGCAAAGTCATTATTTGATATGACCGTTGCAAAAAACTTAGTCACATGGACCGTCATGATTGCGGGTTATGCAATAGTTGGATTAGGACACGAAGCTGTATCGACCTTTAAACAGATGCGTGATAAAGGTATCGACCCTAATGAAGCTTCATTTACTTCTATACTTTATGCTTGTGGTCATTCAGGGTTGCTCCAAGAAGGTTGGAAATTTTATAACATGATGGTAAATGACTTCAAGATTGAACCGAAATTAGAACATTATTCTTGCATGGTGGATCTTCTTTCTCGAGCTGGAAAACTATCAGAAGCGTATAAGTTTATTAACACAATATCTGCTAAAATTAAGCCTGATGCCACTATCTGGGGTGCATTACTTTGTGGTTGTAGATTCCACCGTGATGTGCAACTAGCTGAGAAAGTTGCAGAAAGAATCTTTGATTTAGAACCAGAAAACACCGGCTATTATATACTTCTGGCTGATATATACGCAGAGGTTGAAAAATGGGAGGAAGTGAAGACATTAAGAGGTAGAATAATAAAGAATACAGAGTGTAGTTGGATAGAGATTAAGGATAAAGTAAACATATTCATTGCAGGGGATAAAGATAATCCTGAGGCTAAAAGGATTGAAGCTCTATTAGAAAAAATGAGAACGGGTATGAAGCAGGACGGGTTCTTTAATAAAATAAAATATGGGCTGGTTAACGAAAATGACATGGGGAAAAAAGGAGTGATATGTGGGCATAGTGAGACGTTAGCAATTGGTTTTGGGATATTGAAGTTGCCACCTGGCAGGACGATCCGGGTGACCAAGAATCTGAGAGTATGTGGAGATTGTCATGAGATGGCTAAATTTATTTCCAAGGATTTGGAGAGACAGATTGTTTTGAGAGATTCAAATAGATTTCACCATTTTAAGGATGGATTTTGTTCTTGCAGAGGGTAGTAGTGAAGCAAGAGGTAAGAAATAATTTTTCTGTATCTCTTTCTGATAGATTATGAGGTAATGTATTATAGCTATACAGAATATTCAACAAGTTTTGTTAAATAGTAGTATTGTTTCATAATATACTGATCTACAATGTGTATATTGAGAACTTATGCTGAGCTTCTGTCTCAAGCCAAATATCACTATATATGATATAAATTCAATCAATCAGATATTCAGATTATTAAGTTATGATTTCTACCTGACTGTCATTAAGGTGGCTAGCCATAGTTTGATGTGTGACAGCGTCTTTTGCATCTACTTCACGATCGTTACAGATCCCTAAAATTTACTGAAAGTTGTATCCTTTTTCTCTATTTCCTTCTATTCATACGAAATGGAGAAACCCAACTGTGAGATATCTTTTATGACAGAGGATGATGGAGAAGATGTGCACTAGCAATAATAGTATTGTTGTTATGTTGTCTAGTTGCTGCAAATATAAATTTGGTATATGGTAAAGAAGAAAAATAAGTATGATGAAAGAAGGAAAATGATAATTTTTTCTTCTTAAAAACACAGACACTGCTTTACTGACTAATTCACTAGTTTTTTTATTGTGTGCACTGAACCTGGTTGATAGGTGGTGTTTGGGAATGTTAGAAAGTAATGGTTGAAGTGTTACTTGCCAAACTGTCCTTTGCCAATCACTGTGATTTGCATTTACATAAAACAATAAATTTGTTCTGTAGAAACCTTTTTTTTTATACCCAAAATCACTAGAAATGTTTTATAAAGCAATGACCTTTTGTGTGTGTTTTCTTTTTTCAAAAAACTATATGGCTAGTGAAAGACATTCATTCTATGCTAACATATCACCTTTGGCATATTCAAAGGTATTAAAAGAAACAAGGTTATTAGTCTCTTTGCGCTTGCAGGTGTCAAATATTAAGCGTGTCTTTGAATGGCTGTATTTTTTGGTTTCAGGTTACTGGTATTAGTAGCCACCTAAGTTTTGTGGGGTAGTCCATGTGCAGACTGATTGCTGATTATACTCAAAACACACTTACAAATGTTATAAAGCTAAATTCTACACTTATTTGCATGCTTGGCAGTTACTTTCTGGATTTGTTATCCAAGTTTTTTGAATAGTGTACGTCTCTAGGAAGATGGGGAAAGTGGTATAAAAGACAATCCAAACAACAAGGGCCATTCGGCAATTAAGTAACACACAAGGGTCGAAGAGTAATTAGTTTATTTTATATTTCCTTATTTTATATTCTTGGTCAGCAAGTCATACATTAGTTTAAATAGTTATAGATCATCGATGTTAGGGTTTATCAAGCGTTTTGTGAAGTCTTTAGACCTGGGAGAGACCTGCATCTCATATTAGCAGGAACTTTGTTATTCTTCTTGTTTACTTTGTTTATTTAGAACTTGTGCTAGTTGATTCTTATCAATTGGTATCAAGAGCTATTCGATCCTTTAAAAAAAAAAAAAAAAAAAAAAAAAAAAAAAAAAAAAAAAAAAAAAAAATACTGTTCATCGATTTTTACTGTTCATCGATTTTAGGAGGATGACTAACAGAAAAGTTGCAGACATTGACGCTGACCTTGAAGGTTTCAAAACCGATGTTGAAACCAAGTTTCAGAGTTTAGAAGACAAGTTTAATTCTGGGTTTGCTGATTTGAGGGCTGAATTGAAGGCTGATGCAGCTAGACAAAAAGCTGAATTAGATAAACGCCATGAGCAATTAGTGAAACTACTCACAACCTCGGAGGCTCAGAATTCCCCAGCTAAGTCAATTCCATCAGTCGGGTTTGCAGGGTTTGCACAACATACTGATGCATTCAAACAACCTACTGGTGCCTTCAAGATCGTAACAAATAAATCCGGGGTAAGGTATGATGATTTGGGTTTGCCATATACAGACAATAGAGAAAATCCAGAGAGTTCTGTTCACAAGAACAAGGGAGGAGGAAAAACAGTTAGATTCGGAGAGCATGGTTCTAATTTTGGCAATAACTCGAATGAAATCCCAGAGTTTGACAATGATAAAGATAACCAAGTGGACGGGACAGGGCCAAGGTTTTATGGGAACAGAGAACGCAATTACAATTATGAAAACCGGATGAGAAAGTTGAAGATGCCCGTGTTTGAAGGCGAAGATGCATATGGATGGATATACAGGGTTGAGCGTTATTTTGAAATTCAAGGCATTCCACCACAAGAGCAATTACTAGCTGCTGCAGTTTGTATGGAGGGTGAGGCTTTGTCTTGGTATCGTTGGAGTGAGGGTCAAAATCCATTCTATTCGTGGGATGGATTTAAAAGGCGTTTATTACTACGATTTCAACAAACACAAGGAGGAAATTTGTACGAACAATTTTTGTCCATTATTCAGGAGGGGACGGCTCGTGAATATGTTGCTATGTTTGAAAAGTTGGCTTGTCAAGTGGTTGGGGTCGCGCAATCGGTGTTGGAAGCTACCTTTATAAAGGGACTCAAACCAGATCTTCGGGCTGCAGTGAGAGTTATGAAGCCTGAAAGTTTGGCTCATGCAATGGATTTAGCTATATCAATCGAAGACAACCAACAATTTGAAGGGGTGATCCGAACGGGAGTAGGTACTTATCGGTCTAACACATTTGGGTTTTCTGGTTCTAATCGTAACAGTGGCTTGATGCCAACTGGTTCTTCAGTTTCTACAGCTCGAACCACTAATCC
This sequence comes from Artemisia tridentata subsp. tridentata, assembly GCA_021014915.2. Taxonomy (NCBI): domain Eukaryota; kingdom Viridiplantae; phylum Streptophyta; class Magnoliopsida; order Asterales; family Asteraceae; genus Artemisia; species Artemisia tridentata. The sequence continues at coordinate 172,380,438 of CP139502.1, read as the reverse complement.
ATCTACTATTCGGAGTGGATCAGTCAGCCGACCAGGGCAGTTTAAACGGCTAACCGCGGCTGAATTTTCTGAAAAACGTTCTAAGGGTTTGTGTTTTAAATGTGACGAGCGGTATGCGCCTGGTCATCGTTGTCCAAGCACTTCATTACAAGTTCTATTGGTTGGTGATGACGAGGATGATATTCAGGAAGAAGAAAAGGGCGCTTCTTACGTTCACTTGGATATGGTAGAAGTTTCTCTCAATTCAGTCATTGGGTTTACTTCTCCTCGGACAATGAAAATTCGTGGTAGTATTGGTGGTCTTGACGTGGTGGTTCTAATTGATTGTGGGGCGACTCATAACTTTATATCACATAAGATTGTGGAACAATTGGCGCTAAAGGTGTCAGGTATCTCATCTGTAGGGGTTATGATGGGGAATGGGAAGTTTGAACAAAGTTTTGGTTTGTGTAAAGGGGTGGTTCTTGCCTTACCAGAATTGCAAATTGTAGAAGATTTTTTTCCTCTTAAGTTAGGAAGTACAGATGTCATTCTTGGAATTAAATGGTTACAAACCTTAGGAGAGACATCAAATAACTGGAAGGAGTTAACTATGTCGTTTGATCATGGTAATAAACGAATTACAATTAGAGGGGATCGAGGGCTCTGTCGATCTTTGGTGTCTGTTAAATCATTGCTACGAGTTTTGCAACAAGAAAAAGAAGGGTTACTGGTGGAGATGAGAAACTTAGAACAACACAAACCCCAACTAACGACTAGTGTTATCAATGATTTATTAACAGAGTTTGAAGATGTGTTCTCACTTCCTCAAGGATTGCCACCTCATCGTGGCCATGAACACTCCATTATTCTCAAGGACGGTATTGAACCAATAAGTGTTCGGCCTTATCGATATGCGCAGGCACAAAAAGATGAAATCGAAAAGTTGGTTGAGGAGATGCTTACCGCAGGGGTGATACAACCTAGTTCGAGTCCTTTTTCTAGCCCGGTATTGTTAGTAAAGAAAAAAGATGGAAGCTGGAGGTTTTGTGTAGACTATCGAGCTTTAAACAAGTCTACAGTATTAGATAAATTCCCGATTCCTGTCATTGATGAATTGTTGGATGAATTACACGGGGCAACGATCTTTTCAAAGCTTGACTTAAAATCTGGGTATCATCAGATTCGTATGAAAGAGGCGGATGTTCCAAAAACGGCATTCCGAACTCACGAAGGGCACTACGAATTTCTAGTGATGCCTTTTGGATTAACCAATGCACCGTCAACTTTTCAGTCATTAATGAACAAGGTATTTCGATCTTATTTACGGAAATTTGTTTTGGTATTTTTTGATGATATTTTAGTTTATAGCAAAACGTTGGAGGAGCACAAGCACCACTTGATTATTGTATTTAAGTGCTTACGAGAACAACAGTTATATTGTAATAAGAAGAAGTGTTTATTTGCTCAAAATAGAGTCGAGTATTTGGGTCATATTGTTTCTAAGGAGGGAAGTAGCAGCTGATTCGACCAAGATTTCAGCTATGTTGGAGTGGCCCATTCCAAAGAACATAAAGGAATTACGCGGGTTCCTCGGTCTTACCGGGTATTATCGAAAATTTGTACATGGGTATGGGAAAATTGCGTGGGTTTTGACAGATTTGTTGAAAAAAGATAACTTCCGATGGTCAGAAGAGGCGACTATTGCATTTCAAACATTAAAGGAAGCCATGACAAAAGTTCCTGCTAATATGAGATGCAGGTCTCTCCCAGGTCTAAAGACTTCACAAAACGCTTGATAAACCCTAACATCGATGATCTATAACTATTTAAACTAATGTATGACTTGCTGACCAAGAATATAAAATAAGGAAATATAAAATAAACTAATTACTCTTCGACCCTTGTGTGTTACTTAATTGCCGAATGGCCCTTGTTGTTTGGATTGTCTTTTATACCACTTTCCCCATCTTCCTGGAGTCGTATCAATACCCCCCTTTCCCAAAAAGCCACCTTGTCCTCAAGGTGAAAGTCTGGAAATTGCTGTTGCACATGATCAAACAATTCCCAAGTAGCTTCATAACCCGGTAAATTTTTCCAACGAATAAGCACCTCATAATTGCCTGCTGAATTACGAACTCCCAGAACTTCTTCTGGCTCCAATAAAACCTCCATATCTTCAGTCAACCCTTCTGGTAGTACTAGTGCAGCCTCTTGTTCTCCAATTGCTCTCTTTAACTGCGAAACATGGAAAATTGGATGTATAGCTGCTGATTCAGGAAGCTTAAGTTTGTATGCCACAGATCCAATTTTTTCCAAGACTTCATATGGACCGAAATACTTGGGTGCTAACTTCTCATTTCTGCGTCTTGCCACCGTCCGTTGTCTGTATGGTCTTAGTTTCAAGTAAACACGATCACCAACCTCAAAGTGAACGTCCCGTCTAGCACCATCCGCCTTGTTTTTCATGAGTTGTTGTGCCTTTGCTAAATGCACTTTTAACTCCTGAATTATTCCATCTCTCTCCTGTAAATAGTGATCGACCTCAAACGTGAGAGAAGAACCTTGTCCATATGATACTATACGTGGCGGGCCTCGCCCATACAAAACTTTAAAAGGTGTAGTTTTAATCGATGAATGGTACGATGTATTGTACCAATATTCCGCCCATGATAGCCACTTTGCCCATTGTTTTGGACTGTCTGAGGTGAAGCATCTCAAATAAGCTTCCAAACTTCGATTAACTACTTCCGTTTGACCGTCAATTTGAGGATGATAAGCCGTACTTCGTTTCAAATGGGTTCCTTGATGTTTGAATAATTCCCGCCAAAAATTACTAAGAAATACTTTGTCACTCGCCCATATAAAACTTTAAAAGGTGTAGTTTTAATCGATGAATGGTACGATGTATTGTACCAATATTCCGCCCATGATAGCCACTTTGCCCATTGTTTTGGACTGTCTGAGGTGAAGCATCTCAAATAAGCTTCCAAACTTCGATTAACTACTTCCGTTTGACCGTCAGTTTGAGGATGATAAGCCGTACTTCGTTTCAAATGGGTTCCTTGATGTTTGAATAATTCCCGCCAAAAATTACTAAGAAATACTTTGTCTCTATCTGTAATAATAGATTTTGGCATGCCGTGCAATCGAATCACCTCACGTAGAAAAGCTGCAGCTACAGTCACCGCAGTATACGGATGGCGCAAAGGAATGAAATGTGCATATTTGCTAAGACGATCAACAACCACAAAAATAACAGTATACCCTCCGAGCGTGGTAACCCGTCAATAAAATCCATGGTTATGTCATCCCAAACTTTTTCCGGTAATTCTAATGGCTGTAACAATCCACTCGGCAACATGGTAGAATACTTATGTCGTTGACAAATGTCGCACTCAGAAACCATTTTGGCCACATCTTTTTTCATTCCTACCCAATATAACTCACCCGCCATTCGTTGGTAGGTTTTAAGTACTCCTCCATGACCACCCACAACGCTACTATGAAACTCACGGAATAGAGGAAAAATCCACTTTGAAGTACGCGGTAAAACTAAACGTCCTTTATACAATAAACGATCATTCTCTACCGTATATCCATCGAGTCCCTGCTCATTATTGAGTACACGCTTCTTGAAAAGCGTTAATTCGACATCCCGTGATAAGTCAGTCATCAAATCATCCCAATTCTGAATTGTTGTAAATGTTAGTGTAAGACAAGAAATAGGTTCCCTTCGTCTTGACAAAGCATCAGCAACACTATTCTCCTTCCCTGGCTTATACTGAATTTCAAAATCATATCCTGACAATTTCGACAACCATCGCTGATGTTCACCATCAATCATACGCTGTTCCAATAAATATTTTAGACTGCGTTGGTCGGTTCTAACAACAAAATGCCTTCCAAGCAAATAAGGTCGCCATTTTTGGATGGCCAAGACAATAGCCATTAGCTCCCTTTCGTAAACGGATTTGAGTCTCGCTCGAGTTCCAAGAATTTGACTAAAGTAAGCTATCGGTCTGCCCTCTTGCATCTCATATTAGCAGGAACTTTGTTATTCTTCTTGTTTACTTTGTTTATTTAGAACTTGTGCTAGTTGATTCTTATCAAAGTTTTTGAAATAGTGTTCGTCTCTAGATCTTGATGGAGATTGAATAGCATGTATTTGCATGTCCATTGTTTCATCACTTAGCACATGTTGTATGGATTTCTAGTCGAAGGCATGTCTGATTTGTTTATGGTTTTGGTATTGATTGGTACAGCAAGATACACTGTGAGGCCATTGGGGATAGGTGTAATGAAAAGATGGCATGCTATGTCACTATTAGGCGAGACAAGACAATGAAACTTCTGGTGAGTGCCTGGGACGTCTATGACCTGCTTAGATGCGGCGTTAGTGACACTTGCTGCTTTGGATTTGGTATTCAAGAACATCTTACTATAATACTTCATCTCTTTATGACCTTGTTCAAGCTTACTTATACTGTCTTGTATGAATGATTCATCTTTCAAATAGATACTCACAAAAGGGATTAAATTTAGTGGTTTGGTGATGATTAGAGCTGACAAGTAGTATCCTTGTTGGGCGTCAGACTAAAAAAGGTTGAAATTTGTTACGGGTTGAAACGAACCAGCTAGGTTGGGATGACCCGTGAACACTTTTTCTTTTGTCCTGTTTTCGAACTTATAAGCATGTGTTAATTGGGATGAAAAACATTTGAATAAATATATATAGGAGGTTTTATGTATTAATATTAGGCTTTGCGCAACTTCTTTTTGGATTTTTTGTACTAAACATGAAGTCATGACTTCCAGTTTTGGCATTATCATTTTATATTTGACTTTGTTACCCGTTTGAGAAAAAAAAAAAAACCCCCATATAAAATCAAGTAGCGTATAAATTGCCAACTTTAATGATCACATTAGTTATGATGATAAACTTTTCTGGTTACAGGTTTGATCCTTCCACTGGCATCAATGGTATGGACTGTTTCGTGGTTCTAGAGTGCCCGGGATACCGAGTTGGTCCTTGTTGCAAGTGCAAGGCTAGTGTTGGTATCCAGAATAGTCACAAAGGAAGATCCAATCAAATGGTTTCAGGTGACTCCTAGTATAGCAAAAAGCTTTTCTGTAATAATTGAAGAAAAACTTTTGCTTGCACCATCCAGAGGAGAGGAATATGTTTTTGAATTTTAGCTACCCTTTAGATCTGTAAATTTTGTAACTTTCATACTAGCATTAAGATTGGCATATGGAATATGATTTGATACATATGCTGAATATCCTGAAACTCACGGCGCATATGCCACAAGTAGCAGTTACCAATTTTTTAAAAAATAAAAATAAAAATGGTACTGGTTTCTATTTCTACCGAGTCTTCACTTTCGCTTTTTACAAATGTGTGTTCCACAGTTTTTGTTCTCTCACAAGAAAAGTACCACTTGTCACACACATGAACTGTCACCAACATCAGAAGACTAGAGAAAGCAACTATCTAATCTTAGACAAATATTCTATATCACAATATATTGTAATCTAAGGAACTATGTGCATGAGGTTGTATATAGATGATCCAACTACTTGTCATAAAAGAATTAGTATAAGATACCCTCTGTGATGCGAATTTCGTTTTCTTTTTGGTTTGGGGGGTAGATTTGGTGCTAAAGTGAACAAGCATCTTGAAAGGAGCTTCTCCGTATGCCAAACTTGTACCAATTTATCATGCTTTGCTTTTCATTAGAAATCAAAGGTGCATGGAATATCTGATTAGAATAAAAAATTATGATCTATAAATAGTTTCGAGTAGAGACATGGTCTTCAAGAGTTCAAGTAACTTCACTACTTCAGTATGTGTTGGTGCATTACTGGGCAAGATCTCTTTAGGCAGCTATCCACTTTACTGTTTCTTGTTTACTTAAAACATAATTAGACAGTAGTGGATAAACTGCCAAAGGAGATTTGCCCAGCAATCCATCGTAATATATGGAAATGTTTTTCCAGGAGTGAGTCATGTTTTCCAATTAACTATTTTCATTTTGTCAATTGCTAATATAAAGTTGTTACTGTCTCCTTTTAACTTCATAAAAATCCTCATTGATTTTCATCGTAAAAGAATTATGTGTATGATACAGTATGCTTTTCTTAGGACCTATCAGATGGTGTGTTTGTTCATCCTTGCATTTTAGCTGTGATGAAGAAATTATCTGAGTGGTGCTACTTACACATGTAGGTTAAACCTTTTAATCGACGATCATCAGTCGGTTTCATCTCTCTTTATCTCATTAACAATCTATACATCTCTATTATCTTTATATGAATCATATAGGTGAGTGGCCCGTTACTACCCTTCTATGGGTGATTATCTGCTCCTCAACTTCAACCTGATCAAGTTTACCCATTTGACACTTTTACAGTGGTTGGATAACTGGTTAACACAAGTTTGTGGCGACAATAGATCTTTAGTGCAGGTTGATGATTGGGTTGCGTAGAGCTGACCATGTATATGACTAGAATTATAATGTAATACAATGTGTTTGTTGATAAACAATCAATATACTTGTAAAATATCATAAATCTACCCTTCATACTAGTATTAATTGCTTGTCGTTCCTCAGTGTTGCATTTGCTTCTTGAATCTATGATAATATAACTAAATTACACATGCTAGAAATTGTTCTAAAGCTACAAACTAACTACTAAGAAATTGTGTTATATACATATATTGACTAGCTAGTTAGAGACACATACACGAACCAGAACTGTGATTTTGACTTGGCCGAAATGATATCAACCTCGGGTTTGTCTTGGTTTAGGACAATGACCACAGGAACTCCATGAATCATGAGCATCATGAAGTCACTTATCATTAAATAATATTATCAACCAATTAAACACAATCTTCAATTATTAATAATAAAACAATTCCAAAGAAACTTGTTACATATTTTTGGGAGTTGCCTTGCATAATACTATAAGCTTTCTAGTTAACCATGACCTCCAGTTGTGGTATGGCTGACTTTTTGTTGGTTCTATAGCACCCAGGATACTGCTGCAGGTGCAAGGCTCGTGTTGGTATCCAGCATCAAGTTACATAGGAAGATTCGATGAAGTAGCTTTAGGTGACTCCTAGAATAACAATAGTTTTTCGGTTTTACCCTGATAGTTAAAACTGTATGTGCATATATTAATGATAATAATTAAGACACATGTACATCTTATGAAGTAGCTTGCCGTGACTCCTAGAATAACAATAGTTTTTCCCTGATAGTTGAAACTGTATGTGCATATATCAATCACATATCCTCAGATTCTTAGTTTGCACGGTGATAATTTTACTCTCATACGACAACAAGATGTGTCATTCACTCATTCAGAGGGAAATTCTTTTGGATTACACCGACCTTTAAAACCTTAAAATCTTAAAGCATTTAATTTTGTAAATTTCATAATAGCATTAAGATCAGCATATGGAATATGATTTGAGGCATATGCTGGATATCCTGAAACTCACTGCAGCATATAACACAAGCAGACGTTAACAAGTGTTTTTCTTTTTTAACAAAATAAGATTTATATCGGTTGGCCGGTTGCTATATCCACCCAGTCTTCACTTTCTCTTTTTACAAAGGTGGTCCACAGTTTTTGTTCTCTGACAAGGAACTACCTATCACTTTTCTCACATATGCATTGTCAATGAAATCAGAACACTAGAGAAAGTAATCAACTAATTTGTGAGAGATTGTATTTATCACATATTATTGAAATGTAATTAACTATCGTGTTAGAAATTTAGTTCAATTGAGGGATATGATCATACTTGGAAATTTTGGAGGTACGGAGTGTACACCCATTAAGTCCCTGATTACCCTGACTCTAATAGTGGTTGGGAGTCACTCATCAGAAGGTTCAATCCTTCAGAGAGTTACTACTGCTAGTACTAAGTTAGTACTGCTGGAGCAGAGTTACTACTGCTAGTACTATGTTAGTACTGCTGGAGCAGAGTTACTGTTGCTAGTACTAAGTTAGTACTGCTGGAATGAGTATGTAACTACTTTGACCTATTCAAGTGGCAGTTAAAACTGCCTTTATGACCACGTTTAATTGGTCATGTAACCACTATTGGCTATAATGGGGATAATTATGAGGCGATTAATAGGCCGATTAATCCTCATAATTCCATTTGACTAGCTATGAGTATTTTCCTATAAATTGGAAATCAATTATCCATGAGAAAGAGATAACAGAAAACATAAACACTTGGATGCGCAAGGGTTATTGATTTGTGCCTAATTCAATAACAAACATTTGGTCTTATCCCAAGTAGATATTCGTGATACCCAGGAAATAGGGTCGAATAGTTTACTTTGGAAAGTGATAACACGATTTCAAGTGATATCCGGTAACCATTCATTGGTACCTAGTTAGGTCATTGATTATCTTCACCCTGTTCTGGGCTAACCACAACCAACAATCAAAGTAAACTATTTTGTGATAATCAATGGCTGCTGCTACTATGAAACACATGGCTTCAAACTTTGCCAAGCTTGATAAGTTTGAAGGGGTGAATTTCAGAAGATGGCAGAAGAAGATGCACTTCTTGCTTTCAAGCATGAGTGTGGTGTATGTTCTGAGCACACCTATTCCTGATGATGGGGATGATGCTACTGTGGAACAAATGAGGAAGATGAGCAAATGGGAGAATGATGAGTACATTTGCAGAGGTTTAATCCTCAATGGTATGTCTGATTCGCTCTTTTTTATTTATCAGAATGTTGAATCTTCCAAAGAACTATGGGATTCTTTGGATGCCAAATATATGGCTGAGGATGCATCAAGTAAGAAGTTTCTTGTAAGTAATTTTACAAATTACTAAATGACTGATTCAAGACCAGTTATGGAACAAACAATGAACTTCTTGGTATACTTGGAAGGTTTACACAACATAAAATGAACATGGATGAGGCTATTTCAGTCTCTTGTATCATTGACAAACTACCTCCTTCTTGGAAAGATTTCAAGCATACCTTGAAACACAAGAAGGAAGAACTGACTCTTGTTCAGTTGGGCAGTCATCTGTGTATTGACGAATCCCTCAGGGCGCGGGATAATGACAAGCCAAAGAGTAGCAATGCTACTGGTGCATCTGTTGTCAATATGGTGGAACATAACAATTTCATCAGGTACAATGACAACAAGGGCAAACGTAAACATCATGAAAACACAAGGGCTAACCCTAACAAGAAGGCAACACATACTTGTTGGAAATGTGGCAAAACTTGTCACATTAAAAGGGATTGCAAAGGTGTTAAAGTTGGTGGTAAAGCCAATGGTTCAGGCACTAGTGGTTCAGGAAGTGGTGGTTCTGCCAACTCACTTAAAGGTCGGAATATGTTTAATAAATCCTTTCAGATTTATTATGTTACACATAGTCACAGGAAACGCTGGCTATGCCGCGTTCCTCGTTCCGGGTCGTTCGTACTGAAACGCGATACCATCGCGACCTGGATCGCTCGGGATCGCAACTTGGTTCGCTAGTTTCCGCGTTCCGTTTTTTGGTGTTATGATTTTGTACCTTGAATCCATTTCTGGTGTTATGATTTTCTTGGTGATGGTGTTTTCCGTTGGAAACTGTTTTGAAGGAGGGAAAAGGGTGAAGAAAGATGATGGAGGAGGAAAAAGCGGCAAAAAGATGTTGAAGGAGATGTACTTGTCATCTAGTATTACCCTAAAAGGCTTGTTACCTTTTGTTCTTTTTCTTTGGCCCAATTAATAACTTATACATATGGGCTAACTTAAATTATTTAAATTTAACCAACAATATTGTTTTCGAGATTTTCATGCTAATTGGGCTTTAATCAAATATATACATAAAACAATGTAAATGTTTCAACATTTATACAAAATATATAATTAAAAATATTAAATATAATAATAAAATTTATAAATATGTATATAGAATATTGAAATACCTATTAAAATCTATATATTTATTAATATAATATGGTACATTGTACCAAATTGGGTACACCGTACCAAATTATATGGTACGTCGAACCGAAGCAAACCGGAGCGTACCGAAATGAGCCTACCCCTCTTCGTACCAAATTTTAGGGACCTAGCGAACCGCGATCCCGTTTGGCGATCTCGTACCGGAGCGAACCGCGTTCCATGTGACTATGATGTTACATATGTATCTAAATCTAACTATGTGCAGGATGATGACGTTGTGTGGTGGGTTGACTCTGGAGCAACTGTTCATGTGTGCAAAGATAGACGTTGGTTCAAGACTTACGAGTCACTGAATGATGGTTCTATTTTTCATATGGGAAATGAGTCAACAGCCCTGGTGCATGATCGTGGTTGTGTAGATCTTAGTTTTAGTTCTGGAAAGATTGTAACTTTGTTTAATATCATTCATGTTCCTAATATAAGGAAAAACTTGGTTTCAAGTAGTGTTTTGAATAATCATGGTTTTAAACAAGTTATTGAATCTGATAAGTTTATTTTGTCTAAACATGGTGTGTTTATTGGTTTTGGCTATTTGTGTAATCAAATGTTCAGGCTTAATATTGTCACTGATATTGTTAAGTCAGCCTTTATGTCAACCTCTAAACTGAACGACTCTACCCTCTGGCATGCTAGACTTAGCCATGTACACTATAAAAGGATGAAAGATATGTCTAAGGATGGGTTAATCCCAACATTTGACATGGACACTGAAAAGTGTAAGAATTGTATGTTGACCAAAATAACTAAGAAACCTTTTCAAGGTGTAAAACGTGAGACTGAGCTCTTGGAGCTAATACACGGTGACCTGTATGATTTGCATGCCACTCCCTCTTTGGGAAATAAGAAGTACTTTGTGACAGTTATTGATGATGCTTCTAGGTTTTGTTATGTCTATCTGTTACATACTAAGGATGAAGCATTAGATAAATTCAAAGTATTTAAAACTGAAGTTGAATTACAACTTGGGTCCCTGATCAAAAGATTAAGGACTGATAGGGGAGGTGAGTACATGGATACTCTGTTCTTTCAGTCTGTTGGTATAATCCATGAAACGACTGCTCCCTATACTCCTCAACAAAATGGTATCTCTGAAATGAAAAATATGGTACTGAAGGAGATGGTTAATTTCATGTTGTCCTATTCAGGACTGAGTCAAGGGTTCTGGGGTGAAGCTATGTTAACAGCTTGCTATTTATTGAATAGGGTTCCCAATAAAAAGAACAAGGTTACCCCTTATGAACTCTGGACTAAAAGAAAACCCAATCTGAACTTTTTTAGGGTTTGGGGTTGTAGGGCTGTTGTAAGACTCCTTGATCCAAAACATAAAACTTTAGGTAAAAGAGGCATTGAATGCATCTTTGTAGGATATTCTGAGCATTCCAAGGCATATAGGTTCTATGTTATTGAACCTAATGAGTCTGTTTCATTTAACTCAATAAGTGAATCAAGGAATGCAATCTTTGATGAGAATAGGTTCTCATCAGTCCCTAGACCAAGTCAAAGGATTCCAAATGGAACTAATGGCATTGGTGTTTCAGAGGTCTCTGATGAGGTTGTGGTTCAGCAACCTGAACCTGAGCTCAGAAAGAGTAATAGGGTCAGGACTCCAAAGTCATTTGGACCTGAGTTTCAATTATATCTAATTGAAGGAACAAGGGATGAGGTCTCTGACCAATACTCCTATTGCTTCATTGTTGAGGATGATCCCAAAACATTTGAAGAAGCAATGAAGTCCCAGGATGTTGCTTTCTGGAAAGAAGCCATAAATGATGAGATGGATTCCATCATGGGCAACAACACTTGGGTGTTGGCTGATCTACCACCTGGTTGCAAACCTCTAGGTTGCAAATGGATTTTCAAAAGGAAAATGAAGGTAGATGGAACTATTGAAATGTTCAAGGCTAGACTAGTCATTCAGGGCCTTAAACAAAAGTCAGGGATAGACTACTTTTATACTTATGCCCCTGTGTCACGTATCAGTACCATAAGATTGCTGATTGTTTTGGCATCAATTCACAATCTGATTATTCATCAGATGGATGTGAAGACAACTTTCTTGAATGGTGAATTAGATGAGGAGGTTTATATGAATCAACCTCGGGGCTTCATCATGCCTGGCAATGAAAACAAGGTGTGTAAACTGATTAATTCTCTCTATAGACTGAAGCAGGCACCTAAGCAATGGCATCAAAATTTTGATGAAGTGGTTTTGTCAAATGGTTATCTTCTTAATCAAGCTGACAAATGTGTATATAGAAAATTTGATGAATCTGGTAAAGGAGTCATCATTTGCCTATATGTTGATCTTTGGCACTGACCAAAATCAGGTTGACCTGACAAAGGAATTTTTGTCATCAAGGTTCTCCATGAAGGACATGGGGGAGGCTGATGTTATTCTTGTTATAAGGATCAAACATGAGAGAAAGGGAATTTCTATCACTCAGTCTCATTATATTGAGAAGGTACTGAGGAAATTCAACCACTCTGATTATACTCTAGTGAGTACACCTATGGAAACAACTGAGAAGCTGATGCCTAATACTGGCAAGGCTGTATCTCAACTTGAGTATTCTAGGGTGATTGGCTGCCTAATGTACGCCATGACTTGTACAAGACCTGATATTGCATTTGCAGTGGGAAAACTGAGCAGGTATACTAGTAATCCTAGTGCTCAGCACTGGCAAGCAATTCAGAGGGTACTGAAGTATTTGAAGAGAACTATGGATTATAGTCTCTCATATATTGGTTATCCTTCAGTATTAGAAGGATACACTGATGCAAGTTGGATCAGTAACATTGAAGACAATTCGTCTACCAGTGGCTGGGTATTCCTGCTTGGTGGAGGTGCAATTTCTTGGGCTTCCAAGAAGCAAACTTGCATCACCAGTTCAACAATGGAATCTGAATTTGTGGCTTTAGCAGCTAGCTACTGGTAAAGAAGCTGAATGGTTGAAAAACTTGCTTCTTGAGATTCCATTGTGGCCTAAACATATAACACCTATTTCTATCCGTTTTAATAGTGATGCTACATTGGCTAATGCTTATAGCCAGATGTACAATGGGAAGTCTAGACAGTTAGGTGTCAGGCATAGCATGATTCGTGAGCTTATCAGGAATGAGGTAGTATCTATAGAGTTTGTAAGATCTCAAAAAAATTTAGCTGGTCATTTGACGAAGGGTTTGTGTAACACCCCCAAAATCTGGTTTAGCGGAAGCATACATGTTTGGGTGCTACTAAATTGGTATCACAACACAAAGTATAAAGAATGCTTTTATCTCAACCATTTAAAATAGATTTCATATTCAAAAGTGTTTTGTTTACAGCATTTCAAAAATGGTGCGGAAATATAAGCCCATAAAAGATTTCAAGTGGTCCCAAATTTATCAGAGTCTTCTATGACCATGCCATGCCATGCCAAAAGCCTTCACAATTAGATTATCGCCTTAAACCTGAAAATACATGCTAAAAAGTGTCAACACGAGGTTGGTGAGTTCATAGATTTGTAATAAAGCAGTAAAAATACTGTGAGTTCCATAAGAGTTTTGTGACCATTGTGTCGCTCACAATGTCCTGAAAATAGTGTTTACCTTCAAGTAAAGTTTGTGATGTGGACCAAGTGTAGGGTATGCAACCCAAAATAAAATAGTTTATTACGCTATCTCTAAGTTCATGTAACCGAAGCTATAACAATGTGCATGCTCTAGAAGCATGTTAAATATCAGTGGCCCGGCAAGTGTGTATCCCAGACACTTGTAGTTTCGACATGGTATACGTTCGCTTGCCTATCCGGTCAACCCGAACGGGGATGTTACTCCCAATAGATCTATTTATAACATTCGCGCTTCCCAGCAGGAATTGACGGTTCATGAGTTGGGCAAATTTGGGACATAATAGTGCTTAGGCTAATCCGCGTAATAGTTTGATAACAACAGTGTTGGTCCATAAAATAGTTTTGCATGTTTCTCACCCCGTTTGTTAAACAAGTTCAAATAGAGTGGGGTTACATGTCAGTCAAGCACATAATGCTTTCAAATAACCAATTCAAATAATTCAGCTCAACAGTCAGATATTGAGTAAACAGTTTGCAGATTTCAAATAAACAATCATTGAGTTTAGTTAAAATGAGCATGTATTCTCCCCCAAGAACAGTTTAAAAACCAGTAAAAGTAGGGGCCATGAACTCACCTTGGTAAATAGTAGTCAGATCACAAAATAGTTCAGACAGTGTTCAGCACCGACACGCGACCTAGATTAGTAAGGTTTATTTTAGTTCACAGTTTCAAGTTCAAGAATTCCAATTGTTTTTAAAAGCTCATGTTGGTGTTGCTGGTGTGGCAGCATTTAAATTAAAACCATGTTTTTAACATTTGTAGTTGTTGGCTCATCGGAGTGTACGAATGTTCAAAAGAATAGTGATAGTGATTCTTTGAATCGACAAAGATCGGAAAAACTACGCACGAAGGATAATAACTATCGAATGTCAAAGTGAACGACATATAGGAATGTTGACGTTAAGTGAATGTACACGTGTGTATATAAATATATACAATGTGGTCCTTGTGAAAAAAATAAATGCGAAGTTGAAAAGGCTTCACTAATATGTGGTGAGTTATAACTCGTGTTCGTGGTTTTAATAAGTTTGGAGTTTAAAAAGAAAAATAATCGTTCCGTTTTTATGTAATATATATTTGTTTTGACGTGACCGATTCGAGTTGTAAGTTAGGAAAAACATTTAACTAGTATATGGATTCTAATTTCTAAATATTTGCTTGTAAAAATTAAGTTGTTACTAGTAAAAATTCATGTTTTTACTTGTTAAACATTTTCACGTCGCATATATACATATTGTTTAAAATCAAATGTATGAAATCAAGCGTCTCACAATGTTCTCATTTCACAAAATCGTGTCGTGTTTATATTTTATCCAAAAACATGTAATAATTGTTAAAACTTTAAGTTGCGATATTTATTTATTGTCGAGTTCTTTTTATATGTAGTCGTCGTGTATATATAAGCGATCACTAGTTTTTAAAAAATGTGTCGAGTTATGAATAACAAAAATATGTGTTGAGGAGGGGTAAAGGGCTGCGGCCAATGTGACACAATGAAACAGGCTCAAACTTTGGGCTTATAGTTGTACAGTGGCCAGTGGCCTGTTGAGGTGAAATAGAAACAACAAGTATAGCAGCCCAAGTTATCCAGGTGGGCTTCGGCCCACACACAAGTGTGTCAAAAATCTAGTTTGTGATTTTTCAGCCCAATTCATATGTCTTTGTTTTGCTCCTACGCTGGAATATCCAGTAGACCAAGGGAATTGGTTTTGAACTTAGGAATACATATACATACATTCGACTGTCTCGTATTTCCAGTGGATTTCGGCGAGTGACGAAGGATTCGAAACAAAGCTTGACAAGGTTCTATGTTATACTTGTAATTGGTTTTAACGTGCACTCGTTGTAGGACTATACGGACCAAGCAAGATGAGCACCCCTCGGGGTGGTAAACACCGAAACAACGACACAAGGAGGGACCATTCGTATGGTAGCCACGGCACCCTTCGGGGGTGGTGGTCGAACCAAACAACTAGGGGTGACAAGTCACATTTCCAGGTGAGCTTGTGTGGCCTCTCTGCTCACCCGGGACACCATTTACTCATACTTTACCCGAATCAATATTCAAAGTCAAAATGACTGACACAATTCCAAGCACATCACTGCCTAGGTTCTAATGGGCATAAGTCAAATTAGACCAAAACCAATACGACTTCAAACACAACTACAACGAGAAGTCGAGTACCAAGCAAAACTAAAACGGAAAACGACAAGGACTTTTGAGCCTCATTCTACTTGATTCCAACTCACATATGAGGGTCGACATTTTCACAAACACCTCGCGGGGCGTAATTTAAGACTAAAGATTTTTGACTAGTGTGATTCTTAACCAAGTCCACACCATTCGAGTAATTCAAAATAATCACAGTAGCATGATTGGGATTATCTCAAACCAACCCAAGTTTCTAATCCTAATGCCGATACAATTTCAAGATTGAGCCAACATTAGTTCTAAAAATCATTTTCAATTCACACCACACCAACATAAATCGACATATATTTTTATAAATTCAATTGCATAAAAATCACAATATTGATTATTAATTCGAGAGATGTAAATCAAAAACCAAAAAATTACTAAGTTTACACATATCATTCGAGAGTTAAATGAATCAAAACAACAAGAACAAAGATTAAACCTTACAAAAGAATGGATGATGGGTCGAATTCAAGAGTCACCACAATATAGTCCCCACGGGATAGTCCCCACTCGATTCCAAGCTTATCACACCTTTCTTCTCCTTAATTGCTCTCGACTGAGATAAGTTTGAGGTGAGTTGAAGTTTCTTGGTGTGACTTGCTTCCCTTGGAAATCAAGGTTCTTAAGGAAAAATCCTAGGCAACTTCTTGACCCACTTTCGATTTACCAAAGATGATGTGTTGCCATTTTTGGTTAACTCTCCCTTCCATGTCTCGAACTACATAATATTCGAATCAAGTGGAGCGGGTTTGGGTCTCGATGTGGCTTTGGGAAGACAATAAGAATGCTAAAACCTTAGATTGATGGCGATGGGAGATAGAGAATATTTGGTTGCGTGTGGTGAAGAGTGAATAGGGAAAGAGATAGCAGTAGAAAAGAAAGGATGAGCTCTTTGTTAACTCTCTTTGATCCAGTCAATGGTAGGGTTTGTGTATTGACCGCATCGAATGAAGGAGATGAAAAGGAAAAGAGATGAGAAAGCCTGGAATATCACGTGTGGGAGTTGGGGTGTGGGGATAAGAGTAGGTTAATTTATTTGTTTTTAAGCTTAGAGTGTATTGAGTGTACCCCGTGTCCCGTTCAGTTGAGGTACAATTATGGCACCTCGTTTTCACATAAACGTGAAAATAAAATTCTGGAGTCGTTTTTACAAAACTGATGTAGAATAAATTCGTTGACTCCCAAAAATGAATTTTACAGTTTAACATTTACTAAATTGGTGTCGGTTCGCGTGTGGTGTCAGTTTTTCAGAAAAACAAGATAACCTCTCATTTTTGATTTGTCGGAGTCTGAAATTGTAAGGAAGTGATAAATTCTCTTTTACTGATAAGTTTAAATAAATTTTGGCGAGTTGTTGTACGCTACTGCGTGCGGGTTTGCTTCCCGAAATAAATACGTAAACATATCATTGTTTAGTTTAACAGTTTGATAATAATAAATAGACATTTATTATTAAAATATTAGTGAAAAAGTACCGGTTGTCACATCCTTCCCGCCTTAGAAGGAAAACCGTCCTCGGTTTTCACTTAGAGTTACCCGATAGAGTTGAGAAAAATTGAGGGCATTTACGCTTGATTTTGTTTTCAAGTTCCCATATGAATTCGAGACCTTTTCGAAAATTTATTGAACTTTGACAGTTGAGAAGTGAATTGTTCGCTCTGAAGTACAAGGTTCTTGAGGTGACTATTCCCATCATAGCATGATGACTAGTTTTCCAGGTTTGATCCGAAGTTGTGTGTTTTTCGTTTTCATAGGATTGGATAGAAATCTTGTTCGAGAACTTTGTTTGAGTAGGTCTGTATACGAATTTGACCAAAATAATTTTCCAACTAATACACATTCCTTTGTTAGAGATCAACAGATACGTAGGGTGACACGGTTTCAAAAGATTCAAAATTTCATAAAACGGTTCTTAGTTATGGTGTGGATGGGATAATTTTCACAAAAGTTGGCGTTTGACATTCCTTAACAATAGTTTGCTAGAGTTTGAGCAGAAAATTTTCACGCATCCAAGTGAGTGTTTTAGAAAGATATAACTACAGATTTCATAAACCTAAGTATTCAATTTATTTTAACAGTACCAAGGGATAGTAATATAAACGTTTTCCAGGTGGCTGGATAGTCCACCGGGTGATTGCAAAACAATTTATAAAACGATTTGTTAAAACAGTTTATAGAGTAATGGGAAAACAATTTATTATTAGCAAAATAATAGCAAACTGTAGTTTAGTTTGTGATATAGTCGCAAGGCAACAAATCGGGTTATAAAATAACTTGTGAAATGATTTGTAAAACAGTTTATAGAACGAGAACCATTCGTTGTTTACCAAAATAGTTGTAAGGTCGAAATTTTGATTTCATAAGGTAGCGGTAAAACATTTGTAGGGTGACTGCAATATGGTCTGTAGAATAATCGAAAACAGTTTGTATAGTATCAGCGGTATGGTTTAAATATTTTATGAGAGGGTAGAAAAAATAACTGAGATCCCCGAGAGACGAGAGGGGGATTAGGTGATTGTCCTAAGGAACGCGGTTCAGGTTATTCCTTAGGGTTTTAAGGTTTCTGTCGGGCGCAGAATCTCTGCCGAATGGGGAGTTTAGCGAGTTCAGAGTACGACTCTGAAGGAGGATGTTGATTGCTGCTAGCAATCGGTTGGCTGTCTCAGTAGTGTACTTAGTGTTTAACGCGGAAAGTACTACATCATTTGAGTGTAGGGTTTAAGGTGGAGGTGACTGTAACAAAACCACAACAAAACAAAGCTGAATATAATTCCAAATCCGGAATGGGGTCCAAATTAAAACATAGTCAAAACCAGTTCCGAACGTAGCCAAATTCAAATTCAAATGTAGCTAGAACCAATTCCGAACGTCCCAATAAGCTCAACCGGCTTATTATAATCTCGAGGAGTTATAAATAAGCAACTCGGGTTCAAATGGTGCCAATCGGGTCTAACCTGACCTGATGCAAAATTACGGTCAGACGGCGGCAAACAGAAATTTCATATAAATGGAGAAGTATAGCGGTGCCGGTGTATTATGGTTCATAAGGTGTTGTGATGCCAGTGTGTTGTGTGTAGATGTGAATGTTCAATGATTATGTTCACGCAGAAATTTTAAAACTTTCACGAGTCAAGTAGAAAATCAATCTGGACATAACTCCTAGTATAACTGCTCTGAGTATTGCAAAATTTACCTCTGAGTCGGACATAGGTGATCAGGCTATGTCCCACTGTCCCTGGTCGAATATAGGTGATCAGTCTATATTCCACCGAGGTTCAATAAATTTTGGAATAGTCAGCTTAGTTACACCAGTAATATATCCCTTACTTTTAAAAGTTTCTTAAATAATTAAGGCGGATGTCTACACTCGAGGACGATTGATGAGATTGCGTAGAGAAAAGGCGTAATGCTACGACGAGTATGATGCGTGTGTATAAGTATGTCGAAGGTACTTATAGTAGATAGTGAAAATAGATGGATATACTTATCCAATAACAGTGTGCACATCTCATCAATTATATTAGCAATAAAATCACAAATGAGGCATCGGCTTGGCAGGCAGGCATGTGGCGGTCATAGGGTTAAGTTTTCATAAAAGCGGTTATAGTCTAGGTTTTAAAAATACCCAGTTCTCTATAACCTTGGCTCTGATGCCAATCTGTAACACCCCCAAAATCTGGTTTAGCGAAAGCATACATGTTTGGGTGCTACTAAATTGGTATCACAACACAAAGTATAAAGAATGGTTTTATCTCAACCATTTAAAATAGATTTCATATTCAAAAGTGTTTTGTTTACAGCATTTCAAAAATGGTGCGGAAATATAAGCCCATAAAAGATTTCAAGTGGTCCCAAATTTATCAGAGTCTTCTATGACCATGCCATGCCATGCCAAAAGCCTTCACAATTAGATTATCGCCTTAAACCTGAAAATACATGCTAAAAAGTGTCAACACGAGGTTGGTGAGTTCATAGATTTGTAATAAAGCAGTAAAAATACTGTGAGTTCCATAAGAGTTTTGTGACCATTGTGTCGCTCACAATGTCCTGAAAATAGTGTTTACCTTCAAGTAAAGTTTGTGATGTGGACCAAGTGTAGGGTATGCAACCCAAAATAAAATAGTTTATTACGCTATCTCTAAGTTCATGTAACCGAAGCTATAACAGTGTGCATGCTCTAGAAGCATGTTAAATATCAGTGGCCCGGCAAGTGTGTATCCCAGACACTTGTAGTTTCGACATGGTATACGTTCGCTTGCCTATCCGGTCAACCCGAACGGGGACGTTACTCCCAATAGATCTATTTATAACATTCGCGCTTCCCAGCAGGAATTGACGGTTCATGAGTTGGGCAAATTTGGGACATAATAGTGCTTAGGCTAATCCGCGTAATAGTTTGATAACAACAGTGTTGGTCCATAAAATAGTTTTGCATGTTTCTCACCCCGTTTGTTAAACAAGTTCAAATAGAGTGGGGTTACATATCAGTCAAGCACATAATGCTTTCAAATAACCAATTCAAATAATTCAGCTCAACAGTCAGATATTGAGTAAACAGTTTGCAGATTTCAAATAAACAATCATTGAGTTTAGTTAAAATGAGCATGTATTCTCCCCCAAGAACAGTTTAAAAACCAGTAAAAGTAGGGGCCATGAACTCACCTTGGTAAATAGCAGTCAGATCACAAAATAGTTCAGACAGTGTTCAGCACCGACACGCGACCTAGATTAGTAAGGTTTATTTTAGTTCACAGTTTCAAGTTCAAGAATTCCAATTGTTTTTAAAAGCTCATGTTGGTGTTGCTGGTGTGGCAGCATTTAAATTAAAACCATGTTTTTAACATTTGTAGTTGTTGGCTCATCGGAGTGTACGAATGTTCAAAAGAATAGTGATAGTGATTCTTTGAATCGACGAAGATCGGAAAAACTACGCACGAAGGATAATAACTATCGAATGTCAAAGTGAACGACATATAGGAATGTTGACGTTAAGTGAATGTACACGTGTGTATATAAATATATACAATGTGGTCCTTGTGAAAAAAATAAATGCGAAGTTGAAAAGGCTTCACTAATATGTGGTGAGTTATAACTCGTGTTCGTGGTTTTAATAAGTTTGGAGTTTAAAAAGAAAAATAATCGTTCCGTTTTTATGTAATATATATTTGTTTTGACGTGACCGATTCGAGTTGTAAGTTAGGAAAAAACATTTAACTAGTATATGGATTCTAATTTCTAAATATTTGCTTGTAAAAATTAAGTTGTTACTAGTAAAAATTCATGTTTTTACTTGTTAAACATTTTCACGTCGCATATATACATATTGTTTAAAATCAAATGTTTGAAATCAAGCGTCTCACAATGTTCTCATTTCACAAAATCGTGTCGTGTTTATATTTTATCCAAAAACATGTAATAATTGTTAAAACTTTAAGTTGCGATATTTATTTATTGTCGAGTTCTTTTTATATGTAGTCGTCGTGTATATATAAGCGATCACTAGTTTTTAAAAAATGTGTCGAGTTATGAATAACAAAAATATGTGTTGAGGAGGGGTAAAGGGCTGCGGCCAATGTGACACAATGAAACAGGCTTAAACTTTGGGCTTATAGTTGTACAGTGGCCAGTGGCCTGTTGAGGTGAAATAGAAACAACAAGTATAGCAGCCCAAGTTATCCAGGTGGGCTTCGGCCCACACACAAGTCTGTCAAAAATCTAGTTTGTGATTTTTCAGCCCAATTCATATGTCTTTGTGTTACTCCTACGCTGGAATATCTAGTAGACCAAGGGAATTGGTTTTGAACTTAGGAATACATATACATACATTCGACTGTCTCGTATTTCCAGTGGATTTCGGCGAGTGACGAAGGATTCGAAACAAAGCTTGACAAGGTTCTATGTTATACTTGTAATTGGTTTTAACGTGCACTCGTTGTAGGACTATACGGACCAAGCAAGATGAGCACCCCTCGGGGTGGTAAACACCGAAACAACGACACAAGGAGGGACCATTCGTATGGTAGCTACGGCACCCTTCGGGGGTGGTGGTCGAACCAAACAACTAGGGGTGACAAGTCACATTTCCGGGTGAGCTTGTGTGGCCTCTCTGCTCACCCGGGACACCATTTACTCATACTTTACCCGAATCAATATTCAAAGTCAAAATGACCGACACAATTCCAAGCACATCACTGCCTAGGTTCTAATGGGCATAAGTCAAATTAGACCAAAACCAATACGACTTCAAACACAACTACAACGAGAAGTCGAGTACCAAGCGAAACTAAAACGAAAAACGACAAGGACTTTTGAGCCTCATTCTACTCGATTCCAACTCACATATGAGGGTCGACATTTTCACAAACACCTCGCGGGGCGTAATTTAAGACTAAAGATTTTTTACTAGTGTGATTCTTAACCAAGTCCACACCATTCGAGTAATTCAAAATAATCACAGTAGCATGATTGGGATTATCTCAAACCAACCCAAGTTTCTAATCCTAACGCCGATACAATTTCAAGATTGAGCCAACATTAGTTCTAAAAATCATTTTCAATTCACACCACACCAACATAAATCGACATATATTTTTATAAATTCAATTGCATAAAAATCACAATATTGATTATTAATTCGAGAGATGTAAATCAAAAACCAAAAAATTACCAAGTTTACACATATCATTCGAGAGTTAAATGAATCAAAACAACAAGAACAAAGATTAAATCTTACAAAAGAATGGATGATGGGTCGAATTCAAGAGTCACCACAAAATAGTCCCCACAGGATAGTCCCCACTCGATTCCAAGCTTATCACACCTTTCTTCTCCTTAATTGCTCTCGACTGAGATAAGTTTGAGGTGAGTTGAAGTTTCTTGGTGTGACTTGCTTCCCTTGGAAATCAAGGTTCTTAAGGAAAAATCCTAGGCAACTTCTTGACCCACTTTCGATTTACCAAAGATGATGTGTTGCCATTTTTGGTTAACTCTCCCTTCCATGTCTCTAACTACATAATATTCGAATCAAGTGGAGCGGGTTTGGGTCTCGATGTGGCTTTGGGAAGACAATAAGAATGCTAAAACCTTAGATTGATGGCGATGGGAGATAGATAATATTTGGTTGCGTGTGGTGAAGAGTGAATAGGGAAAGAGATAGCAGTAGAAAAGAAAGGATGAGCTCCTTGTTAACTCTCTTTGATCCAGTCAATGGTAGGGTTTGTGTATTGACCGTATCGAATGAAGGAGATGAAAAGGAAAAGAGATGAGAAAGCCTGGAATATCACGTGTGGGAGTTGGGGTGTGGGGATAAGAGTAGGTTAATTTATTTGTTTTTAAGCTTAGAGTGTATTGAGTGTACCCCGTGTCCCGTTCAGTTGAGGTACAATTATGGCACCTCGTTTTCACATAAACGTGAAAATAAAATTCTGGAGTCGTTTTTACAAAACTGATGTAGAATAAATTCGTTGACTCCCAAAAATGAGTTTTACAGTTTAACCTTTACTAAATTGGTGTCGGTTCGCGTGTGGTGTCAGTTTTTCAGAAATACAAGATAACCTCTCGTTTTTGATTTGTCGGAGTCTGAAATTGTAAGGAAGTGATAAATTCTCTTTTACTGATAAGTTTAAATAAATTTTGGCGAGTTGTTGTACGCTACTGCGTGCGGGTTTGCTTCCCGAAATAAATACGTAAACATATCATTGTTTAGTTTAACAGTTTGGTAATAATAAATAGACATTTATTATTAAAATATTAGTGGAAAAGTACCGGTTGTCACAGTTTGGCTAGAGACTTGGTTTTAAAGTCTGCTAAAGGGATGGGTTTAAAGTCCAACTTAGTCACTGAAAGCTAAGACACCCAACTCCCTCCTGAGGAAACTTGGGAGCTGAGTTCAATGTGGAAAGCTCAACGTTTAGTGGACTGGAGCACATGTTTTACAATCACCCCAAGGTTGTGCTCGGAACCTGCTGAAAAGAAGGATGAAGTATTTACTTTTTAATGGTTAATTTCTTTGAAAAAGTGCTTGGCAGGAACATGAATAAAGAGGAACCACCTATGTGAATGTTGAAGTTTTGCCGCTTCAGGGAGCTTTGGACTTTTGGCTCTTACAATAGTTATGAATTGGATATAGACACATGGCTTGTATAGTGTCAGAAGCGTTTAAGTCTTTGAAAACTTGTGTGTATTTTATCTTCAGGTATTCAAATGGGTTGAAGGGTTCAATTCTTAGAATACTCTGATTCTCGAATATTTAAACGTGTAATGTACTAAGATGGAAATTCAATCCCCAGGATATTTTCGTGTATGCACTTGTTTTGTTTAATATTTAATTTTCATGCAAAAGGAATTGTACTAAATTGGGGAGGATTGTTGGAAATTTAGTTCAATTAAGGGATATGATCATACTTGGAAATGGGTTTGGAGATACAGAGTGTACACCCATTAAGTCCCTGATTACCCTGACTCTAATAGTGGTTGAGAGTAACTCATCAGAATGTTCAATCCTTCAGAGAGTTACTACTGCTAGTTCTAAGTTAGTACTGCTGGAGCAGAGTTACTACTGCTAGTACTATGTTAGTACTGCTGGAGCAGAGTTACTACTGCTAGTACTAAGTTAGTACTGCTGGAGCAAGTTACTACTGTTAGTACTAAGTTAGTAATGCTGGAATGAGTATGTAACTACTTTGACTTATTCAAGTGGCAGTTAAAACTGCCTTTATGACCACGTTTAATTGGTCATGTAACCACTATTGGCTATAATGGGGATAATTATGAGGCGATTAATGAGCCGATTAATCCTCATAATTCCATTTGACTAGCTATGAGTATTTTCCTATAAATTGGAAATCAATTATGCATGAGAAAGAGATAACAGAAAACATAAACACTTGGATGCGCAAGGGTTATTGATTTGTGCCTAATTCAATAACAAACATTTGGTCTTATCCCAAGTAGATATTCGTGATACCCAGGCAATAGGGTCAAATAGTTTACTTTGGAAAGTGATAACACGATTCCTAGTGATATCCGGTAACCATTCATTGGTACGCAGTTAGGTCATTGATTATCACCCTGTTCTGGGCTAACCACAAGCAGCATATCACATTTAAGTTGAATGTGTGTAATATAATGAATACTATAAGAATTAGTATAAGATACCGTCTGCGGTGTGATATTGGGGTGGATTTGATGCTAAAAAGTGGACAAGCATCTTGAAGGGAACTTCTCCGTATGTCAAACTTGTACCAATATTCCTCATGCTTTTCTTTCCATTAGAAATCGAAGGTGCATGGAATATCCTATTAAAATAACTAAATTCTGATCTATAAATAGTTTCAAGTGGAATAAGGTCTTCAAGTAACTTCAGCATGTATTGGTGCATTACTGGGCAAGATCTCGTTAGGCAGCTGTCTACTTTACTGTTTCTTGTTTATGAAAACTATTAACCAACGATAGGAGATAACTACCAAAGGAGATTTGCCCAGCAATGCATCGTAATATTTAATTAAATTTCATGTTTTACTTGAGTGGAATGGTCAGGTTATATGTTATATTAATGTTCTATATGCATATTCTCATGCACATTAAAAGTAATATGATACAGTATATGCCTTTTGTTTATGAGGACCTCTCAGATGATGTGTTCATCTTTCCTTAGATGCGGAATTTATCTCAGAGAAGTGCTATTTATGCATATAGGTTAAAAGTTTTTATCGATAGTCAGTTTCATTTAGCTCAGATGGTCAGTGTCATTTCTCTTTAATTATCTCACTAACAATCTATACATCTCTCTATTATCTTTATATGATTCATATAGGTGAGTGGCCCATTATTACCTTTCTATGCGCGATTATCTGCTCCTCAACTTCTATGTGATCAAAAGTTAACTCATTTTACGTTTGTAGTGAGATTGGATAACTGGTCAAAACAAGTTTGGGGTGACAATAAATCTTTAGTGCAGGTTGAAAAATGTGGATATGACTACAATGTTTTTGTTGACGAACGATCTATATACTTGTAAAATTTCATAAAGTTGCCTTCATACTAGTATCATGGTTGTTTATAATCAATAGTGTTGCTCATAGTTTACTGTTGCATCTGCTTCTTGAATCTATGATAATATCACCTAAAGTACATTGCTAATAGATAGACTCAACCCATGTTTTAAAGCTCCAAAACTAGTAACTAATTGTGTTCTACACATATCGACTAACGAGAGAGTTATACACACGACCCAGAACTGTGATTTTGACCTAGACGAGATGATGTTGGCCTCGACTTGTGTTTAGGACAATGACTATAGGCACCACATGAATCAGTAGCATCATGAAATCATTTATCAAACAAAGATTATCATCCAATTAAGCACAATCGTATCTTCAACTATTAATAATAAACTAATACAAACATGTCACATAATTTTTTGGAGTGCACATGATGATATACTAGCAAGATGTGTATAGGAACTTCAACATTCCTGAAAGAGGAGTTACCATAAGCTTCGTACTTAACCGCTAATTGGGAGTGACATGTTAGAGATATATGGAAGATAGATGAAAGGTACAGGAACTATGATAATATTATTGACAACAATAGCAATATCTGTTTGCAGACTCTGCCTAACACGGCATTGATTCCTCAATGATGTGAAAGAGAAAATTTCTAGTCAGCAGAAGTACCAAACCATGGGTATCATATTATTAAGATGTAAATTACACCGTTCGTCCCTGTGGTTTGGGGTCACTTGCATTCTCAGTCCTTTTTTTTTTTTTTTTTTTGCTTTTTTCGTCCCTAGATAGTTTAAAACGCACGCTGTTGGTCTCTAACTCAATATTTGACTAACGCCGTTTGTTAACTGACAAATAAACAGGGGTAGTTTAGTCTTTTTACCTTAAATATCCTATATACCACAACCCACCACCACCAGACATCACCATCACCAAAATACTTGAAGTTTTTCTACCTTAAATATCCTCCAGACATCACCATCACCAACCTCCAGTCATCCATCTTCCTCATGTTTAAACCCAGATTCCGGCGACCCCAAACCCAGAATCCGGTGACCAATAAATGTAAATATATTGAGGAAGGTGCCGATTAAACCTGGCAAAGTTTCTTAAAAATATTCATTAATCTAAATGAGAAGCACATTATGTACAAATGTTAACTGCAATCTTCTCAACCATTCATCAATCATTGTACTGTTGCATCAGAATAACCAAAATCAAAGCAAAAGCAAACAAACTCACTATTAGCTCACTTCAGAATAACCAAAATCAAAATCAAATTAAAAGCAAAATCAAATTCAAAACTTCTTGATCTTCACGCTCTTCAAAAGACGTATCCTCCACCCGATGTTCAACTTCTTGAACCACTGATCCACTGGTCACACTTTGCTTCCTATTCTCATAATCTACATCATCAGTTGGAACCTCAAACCGACATAATGGACATGTATTCCTCCATACAACTTTAAATGCCTTATCTCTGGCCATAGCCGTGATATCCATAACACCACCCATAATTACTTATCTCCGGCCACAACCACCACCATGGCCTCATCCACACCACCCACTTTAACCTCCATTAAACCCCACCAATACTACCATATCCCCATCATCTACGACCCCGCCAACTACCAAACCACGCACTTTAACCTCCATTAAACCCCACTCAATTGAAGCCCACCCTTATTTAAGATTGTCATCTTCGGTCTTATATCACATCATTCCCTGAATAACAACTGACCCGTATCCCATATTCCTTATAAAACCACAAAATAAAACTACTAAATTCAATCTCAGCTGCCCTAATTTTTACCAGAAGCTCACCGCGTCTCCATTCATGGTAGTGATAACCTTAGTGACCACTACCATTTTCCCTCATGTTACCTCCACAAAACTATTATTCACTAAAATCACAACATCATAAACACTTTTTACCTTCGTCACCATTAATCAAATCTCTTTTACCTTCTTCACAAACACTTTTACCTTCCAACAAAACCATTAATCAAATCTCTTCTTCTGAGTTTTTGTGTTCAGGATTTTGGACCCGTAAGTGGTTTTGGATCTGGGTTTTGTAAGTGGTTTTGGATCTGGGTGCACCTTTTTTGGATCTGGGTTTTGTAAATGGTTTTGATAGATCGAACAAAACGACAATCAATGAGTGTATATCTAGATTCGTGATTCCTGTGTTGTTTGTTTGTGAGTAAAGATAGGATTTGTTGGTGCTTGTGTGTTGGATTTGTTTTTGTGATTCTCGATCTAGTTTTGGGTTTATGTGGGATGTGGGTTTTATTGGATATGTTGTGTGTGGCTGTGGGTGATGATAACCGGGTGTTTTTAAGAGTGAGGATGTGTTTAATTTCTTTATTATATGTTATAAGATAGAAAGACTAAACTACCCCTGTTTATTTGTCAGTTAACAAACGGCATTAGTCAAATATTGAGTTAGGGACCAACAGCGTGCGTTTTTAAACTATCTAGGGACGAAAAAAGCAAAAAAAAAAAAAAAAAATAGGGACTGAGAATGCAAGTGACCCCAAACCACAGGGACGAACGGTGTAATTGGTACTCTATTATTAATATGTTACGTGCTCTCCCATCGTCCCATCAAATCCAGCATAATAGTGATAATGAGTGGTTCAACCGTTAAAATCTTTTAGAACCAAACAGGAAAACAGCATGCCCATCAACAAATATGAGTGCTATTATTACATAAATTAACTGACTATTGCAAATAACTTCAATGTATCCAACTTCGATACCAGGTATTATAGTTTCGGTATGCTTGTAGGATGCTTCTAATATTAGTGGTTCAGAACCGGTCTACTGATGTTAAGCATTAGTGTAAATAAGGGGTTGTCTAATAAGGACCACTGCCACGAGCATCATGCATTTATCATGAAATCAAACAATGTTGATGCCAACGCTATAGTTAAAGAAGGGCGGAGATTAAACAATTGTGAAGCTCAGAAAGGATTGATAGGAGTTGAAAACTATTTAACAGATTCCCATATCTTTTCTAGCATCATGCTTCAGTATCTCTCTAATTTGACAATCGGATATGCCCTTCAGAGGAATATATCTGTAAACTTCAGCTACCTTTCCAACTTTTAAAACATACAGAATTTCAGTTTCAAAAAAGTTGTCATCGCCAAATCAGATATGAATTGACACGAATTGACGTGAATGCTGGATATCCTCAAACACAATAAGTCTTTCCGCAGCATATGCCACAATATAATAAGCCCTTGCTAATTTTGTTTTAGAATTATTTTTTTTTCCCTCATAAAGCTTGAGATCAAGTCTTCACTTTCCCTTCTTACAAACGTGGTCCACGGTTTTTGTTCTCTCACCAGGAAACTATTACTTGGCTCATATATGCTTAGTAATTAACCACCAACATAAAGTAATTGATATTCGATAAATGTTCTCTATCTATATATCTGGAAATCCAAATTAAATTTCTTCAATAGGAAAAAAAGGATTACAATTAGGCAGTTCTTGGTTATACACATGTACGTGCCGAATTTACATTTGTATATGAATGAAATTGTATATATGATGCTACAACGGTTTAGAAGCGACATAATTTAACTAATTAGTATAGGATACCCGAGGCTGGTGATAAAAAGTGAGCAAGCTAGCATCTTAATGGGAGCTTCTCTGTATGCCAAACTTGTACCTCCTTTCATTCAATAGCGAAGGTGCTTGGAATATCCAATTAGCAAAAACAATTTTGATCTATAAATAGTTCCGAGTAGAAACACATTCTTTAAGTAAATTCAAGATGTATTGGTGCATTACTGGACAAGTTCTCTTTTGGCAGTTCCCACATATTTTCATCTTGTTTACTTGAATCATAAGATGTTATTAGTGGAAAAACTGCCAAAGGAGATTTGCCCAGCAATACATCGTATGATATAGAAAATGTTGAGGAGTGAGTTACGTTTTCCAATTAATTTTTTTTTTTTTTGTCTGTTACAATTTTGGAGTTTTTCCTGATTTATAAACTTTGTTTTAAACTCATAACATTTGCTTCTTACCATGCCTCCAAAATGTGATCTGCTTACTCTTGATGAATCATGGCGGGCCTTGGCCGGAAAGAAATCCAAACTTGCGGCCTCAATAACCAAAAATTACTTGCCACCCAAGCTGCCTCATCTTCTCAATTTGACATTATC
Organism: Artemisia tridentata subsp. tridentata; assembly: GCA_021014915.2. Lineage (NCBI taxonomy): Eukaryota > Viridiplantae > Streptophyta > Magnoliopsida > Asterales > Asteraceae > Artemisia > Artemisia tridentata. Next base: position 172,350,451 of record CP139502.1, on the reverse strand, counting down.
GTGAAACACCTTGCCACCCAATACTATAGTAACAAACCTCCAACCTTACTTTCACCATGACTCACTCACTACACCACTAAACAACCGTGAGCTACAAATGCATCCGCCCAAACCCATACTTCCCACATTTGATGGATCAAATACTCTTTAATGGATTTTTCAAGTCGGTCAGTATTTCTCATTCTCACAATCTCAATCCATTTTTTAATTACATAGAACATCTGATCAAAAACTTGTGGCTCTTGCAAGTTCCAACTAACACTACCATATGAGTCAACTTAATAATGTTGCTGATTATTACTTCTCATTCTACACAATTGCACCAGAACGACGCATCGTGGTGATCACCTTTCAGTTAATCGGCGATGAGTTAGGTTGGTATAAATACTTCATCAGTAACAACATTCTTACCACAAGAAAGGCATTCACACGAGCACTTGAAACACGCTTCGGCCGCCTATGATAATCACTAGGCTGCACTTTTCAAGCTACGATAGACCTCCATTGTCACCGAATATCAAATAGAGTTTGAACGATTAGTTGTGTCATTGGTTTTCCACTGGAAGTGATACGAAATTGTTTTATGTCAAGTCTTGGTTAAGATATCAAACAAGGGCCATTCTACGTCCCAATGTACAAATCATCGATGCCATTGGTTTCGTGAAACTCACCGATGATAAATCAACGACCAAAAACTCTGTCCCCGTTAAAGCACGCAAAACCAATCTCCACCATTGTCATTGCTAATTTTAGTGTATTTTAGGTGATTGTCTTTTACTTGAGACCAACAGACTTATACAAGTTTAGCTCAAAACGAGTTAGGAGGTTCTGAGTGCACATTCATTATAGTTAGTTTGATACTGCCACGACAAAAAACGCGGGGGTGCCCCTTTGTGGAGCCAAGGGGGGCAACGCACCTTGTTGGGGTCAATGGGTAGCGCCCCTAAACAGTTTTTAGTAATAGTTGTTAAAAAAAAAAAAAAAAAAAAAAAAAAAAAAAAAAAAAATCCTGCCAAAAACCCAATAGACGCATATTTTTGTCAACAACCACAATGGTTGGTAAATAACCGAAAACTGTTTCGTTTGTAAAAATATATGCAACATGATGGGCATATGGGGAACATGTAACATACGTATATGTAGTAGCAATACTTAAGAGGGTTTATATTACTTACACAATATTATAGGTTTATTGTGTTTAGTATAAATAGAGTTTAAGATTATACTTAGATTAGGTAACTAGTTGCTTGGCTTGCAAGGCAAGCATGTAACCGTGAAATTCGAATTCCATAGAGATTATACCCCCTCATCTCTCTAAAAGGAGGTGACGGGGGATGAGAGTTTGTATATTCTTCCTTGCTCATTCGTTTCTTAATAAATATGTAACATTTGATGTCATGTGTAAAGTTACTTTGAGCCAATATTCCGAACTAGATTTCAAGGTTTGTTAGTTTTCTATCCAACAAAGTGATGTTTAATTTGAGTGTGTTCGGTTCGACAATGAAAATTGGATTTCTTGCAAGCTAAACAGCTCACGTGATAAAACAAAGGGACAAGTTACTCACACCCCCTTTTTTTACATTTGCCAACCCCCCCCCCCCCCTCACTTGTTTTTTTTTTTTTTTTTTTTTTTTTTTACTTTTATAATTTTGTTTATATCAAAAAACTATAAACCTGAAAGTACGGAACAAAAAATATAAAGTTTGATAAGTTAAACGCTTAAAACTGTCAGATATACGAAACAAAACTGATAAAAAAAACCGTGATATACTGAAAACCTGGAGGGACAAAAGGAATCTACCCCTTTGGTCACATCAAAGAGGGGGGGGGGGGGGGGGGGGGGGGGGGGGGGTTTGGGGGTGTAACATATCCCCAAATAGAAAATGGTAGGATTGCTTGGTTTTAATGGGTTTTGATGATCCAAACAAGTCATAGCAAGTACACGTGACCAATTTAAATTTTATGACAACACATATTATGCGCAGGGCCGTCCCATTTATTTGGGTGGCCTGGTGCGAAACTACGAATGAAGCCTCGTAAATCACGAAAAGCTTACCTATTATGGAAAATTTAAAACATACTCCCTCCGTCTCAATTTATTTGTCAGGAGAGAGAAAACACAAAGTTTAATAAAAGTGGGGCCACTTTAATTTTCAACCACTAAAATGGAATATTCCTCCACTAGATTCTCTAGTTTTTACTAAATAAGGAAAGTGGACAATTAATTTGACATCCATAAAGGAAAATATGGACAATTAAATTGAGACGGAGGGAGTAATATACTTAGACATATATAAATATCATGGATATATACTAATCGGAAGCCCCCTCACATAATTTTTGAAAAGGACTATTAGAATTCTAAGATAGACATGTATAAATACTAATAGACATATACTAAATCAGAGCCTATCACAAATGATGGCCCTGTGCGACTGTCCACTTGCACATGTTAATCACCGCCACTGATTATGCGGAATACTAAATCATGACAAAACCCAAAACAATTAAGGATCTAAATGTTGCATTAATGTAATCAACCTTGTTAAAAATTGTCTATAAAAGTTCGGATCATTTATAAAGAATTATTAACACATAATTTTTATCACAAAACCTGTATTTAACATTACATATAATTGAAATACAACTAGAAATAATAATGGAGAGTTACTGTACCTATGAAATTGCAATAATGGAGAGATGAAGAATGGTATGTAACTGGTGTTTGTGTGGAACATATAAGTGGAAGCAAAAGGATTAAGATGATGACATTTGTAATTAAAATTAGTTTAAATCTTTATTGGGAGAATTGCATATATACCCACTAAAACTCAAAAACTTGCATATTTCCCCAAAATACAAGTTTTCAATGCATGATGTACAATGCAAGTTAAGCATGTTTTGGGTATATATGCAAATATGCAAGTTTTAGTGGGTATATATGCAATTGCCCCTAAATCTTTATTCGATTTAGGTTTTCTTGTTACACATATAGAGTGATTTTATATAAATATTTTGGGTACAAATGTAACGCAGAGATATATCTTGGCCCACGTTATCAGAAAAGGCAAGTTATTTGGACCCATCATTGCATGCATCGCGGGTTGTACGATTTGACTAAACCCCCTGATATGACAATATAGGGAGGGTTTGTATAACACAACCCTATCAAAAAACCATTCTACTCATTGTACACCGTACATTATTTTAAACTTTAATCCCAAATCCTAAAGCCAAAAAGTCAACCAAACGACTGATTTTTATTTTGAATTCCAAAACCCAATCCACACCCTCAAAGCAAAAGCGCCCTTATTGTTTTCGGATGGGATATTGTGATTAGGGCTGGCATAACAGGTCACACGAACCTGTTAAGACACGAACCTGTTAAGGTCAAACACGAACACGACCTGTTAACTAATCGTGTCATTTTTCTCAAACACGAACACGACACGAAAATTAACAGGTGCACCTGTTAAGACCTGTTAAGGACCTGTTAACAAAATCCAACTAATCTAATCCCAGGTTATAAATCCAACTAATCTAATCCGACTAATTAAACAACAAATCAGTAAACATTACAAATCTACAATCAAATGTTATAGCCAAAATATAATATTCTAACCATGGCTGAATCAAATATAGTAGTATATAGTATTTTTACAATCAAAGACATAACCAAGGATCTCATAATTAGAAAAACCCACACCACCTGCTGTCTAATAGCACTTTATGGTAAAGCTGGATTAAATTTTAAGCAGACACAATGATTTTGTATAGTAAGATACGAGGCTTGAAACATGTTGTAATCCAGTAATCCACCATATGCAACTAGTCCACGAACAGAACTTCCTCCAACTTCTTCCACTAATCGATTAGTACAGCAGACCACAACCATACGAAAACGAAAACATTTTGATCTTTATCTTTCTGTTATCTTCGATCTCAGATATCTTCATCAATCTGTTATGATGACTTGTATATAAATATAGAATGATGATGTGAATTATCAAATGATATATTTCTCATATTTGAATAAAGATAGAACGATAGATCAGATTAGATATTCTTGTGGGAGAGAATGAGAGATAAGGCAGGAGAGAGGTAGGTAAAGATGGGGGGCGGACAAATATTTAGGGTTAGGATTTTAGAACTTATATATACAACATCATAACAGGTAACCTGTTAAGACCTGTTAGTCTGACCTGTTAAGACACGAATATTAACAGGTCTGACCTGTTAAGACACGAAACCTGTTAAGAACAGGTCGTGTCGTGTCGTGTTAACAGGTTTCGTGTCAAAATTGCCAGGCCTAATTGTTATCATGTTTTTGGGTATTAAAATTCACAAAATCTGGGTTTATGGTTTTGATGTTCTTAATTTTTTTTTTAAATTAATTGTAAATTAAAGAGGAAAATTAAATGGGGAAGAAGACAAAGGTATTTATGTCATTTCAATAGCTTTTGACTAACGGTTAACGTAAAAGGGACGAAGAGTGTAACAAAAAATATTAAAAGTAAGGAGAAATGATGGCTATTTTATAAAGTAGGAAAGTTGCCTACTTTACTTTGTAAAAAATTAAAAATATTTATAATTAAGCCCCTTTATTATATCACAAATACATGTTTTCCCCCTTCCTTTACAAAGGAAAGTAGGCAACTATTTTTTGTAATTAATTATTGAGAGTAGGGCTGAGCAAACCGACTATTTTGGCTTGTTGGACCGGACCGACCACATTCAATCTGATCCTCGGTCTCGGCTTTTGGACTAGTTCGATATCGGTCTTGGTCTGTCCGGTCCGGTGGACCCATCCTCAGCCCTAATTGAGAGTGGCTAGAAGTGCAAATTTTGGAAACCAAATGAACTAAATTCGTAATTTACCCTAAAGAAAAATTTCGGGCTTTATTTGTTTGATTTTTCCCCCATTTAAGCGGGGAGCTTTTCACTCCGCTTTCTTTTCACCTATAAACCCTAACTCACTTTTTACTTGTTACCAGCCGACGGCTTCAAGGTATGCAATCTTGCTCTAATATCATAAATTCAATTAGGGCTTGTTGGTACCATTTATCTGTATGGAATTAAAGTTTATATTGAAATTTTCGTATCTAAGTTTGTATGTTTGTTTAAGCTTATTTTATGGCCTTACGAACTTATATGTTTCCAATTTATATTTTATAAGCTCAATTTTTTCGGCTTATTTTGAAACTTGTGACCTTATATAAGTTTGTTATAAGATAGGTCTAAGTTATATACACAAGTCCTAGAGTAAGCGAAATAAAAAATAAAAAATGGGGCTTTTTGAAACATAAGCCGAAAACATATAAGCTCATAAATATGCTTAAACAAACACCCCTTAAGTTTATACTTGTTGGTCATGTAAATTACAGTATTGCTTCCCATTTTTTGTATTGATATCAGAGAAATGAGGCATGGAGATATAGTTGACCGAAGGGAGCACAGAAGCCTTCACTCAGATTACTTTACCACTCAAAAATTTCCATAAAAGCAGGTATTTTGCCTTCAAATTCTAAATCATTCTTGTGCTTTTTTATCTATTTATCGTACTTGGCGTATTACAAATGGGCTTCATGATAGTTGCTCCACCTACAATCAGTAATTAAGATATATCTCATAAATATTGAAGCGAAAAGATTAAACTAAAGAAATATGTATCCCACATGGATGATCAGTGCTAGTTTTATATGCATACAGGGACGAAGGATAGCAAGGGCGAGGACCCCCCCCCCCCCCCCCCCCCCCCCCCCCCCCCCCCCCCCCCGATTTTTTTTTTCCGACTTTTATATATAGTTTTAGTATGTTTTGCTTATAAAATAAACTGGTATAAGAACAATTTTAAAGCTCGGCCCCTCCAAAGTGTACAGATAAGCTCATATACAGTTTTTTAAACCAGGCTCTATTTGTTTTTTTGCATAGAGTCCCGTTCTTTTAGAGCCCGTATGTAAAACCGGCTTTATTACCCTTTTCAACCAGGCTCTTTGACCTTTACAACCTTTGTCGTAGGTAAATGAATAATACTAGAGCGTGCCAATGTGCATATCTATGAGTGCATATGAATTTTCATTTGTATAGATACATATGTCTATATGTTCATGTATACTATGTATATGCCTCATATGTGTCTTCCCTCCTAGTGATTAAGAGAAAGTGAGTCGTGAGAAATTATTGTAATATCTTTAAATCACTTGTTTGACAGGTTACTTCGGTTTGTGAACAATTAATGTAAACTTGTAAACCTTCATTAGATATGGTGTTCCTTCTGAATGGTTAGGTAGATGTAAGATTAATTCTAGCCTAATTAGAGAATGAGAGTTGTACTCTAGTGTGACAAGAGTCACAAGAGTATTATTGTTGTCCATACTGACTCTAGCGTGATTAGAGTTTTGGTGTAAGCAACTCAGTTAGGTAAAAAATCGGGGTTTGAACATACTGCATAATTTCTAATATCCTGCCCGAACCCCTCATTAATGTCGGTGTTATCTTTCTCATCTTTTCAGTCTTTACATTATGCAAGTAACCAATGTCTTGAAAATATGTCTTGCTTAGGTAATAAATCACTTATAACTTGGGGGTGTTAGGTTGATGAAAATTGTGGAGAAAGTTCTAAAATGCTTGTTTATGTGTGGGAGGGTGAAAGCTACATGGGTTAAAAACTGAGGTACTGAGACTACGTTAGTAATGAGATATGATGGATCTATAGGCATGGTGTTACACATGGAACATATAAATCACGAAACAATACAATTATATGGGCATGAAAACAGGATTTCAAAGCTTGATCTCCACTTCATGTTGCATGTCACCCGTCGTTATATAAAATATGCGGTCTTCAATCGGAGCTATACAAGACTCTGTTTTAAACATATAAATCACGCAACAATACAATTATATGGGCATGAAACAGGATTTCAAAGCTTGATCTCCACTTCATGTTGCATGTTGTTGACGGATATGTTTGTCCGGAAGGCACATCTTGTCCGAACGGCCCATATGCCGAAAGGCACGCTACCGAAGGGCACACTACCGAAGGGCCAGATTGCGCCGCCTAAGCCCGGATATTAGGGGATCATGTCTGCCACATAATCCGGGTATTGTGGGATTGTGTCCCCACTTTCTTTCCCTATAAATACTGCTCTTTATTTCATTATATCTGATCTGAACTAACTGACAGCACCTCTCGGTGCACACATTACACACATGTACAGTGAAACTAAATCCTCTCCATCGGAGGTTCTGACTTGACCGTCGGAGGGTGGTCCCCGGGGCTTCGGCCTCGGGACCATCTTCTAACGGGTTCTTTCTTATTTGTTTGCAGCATATTCGAAGCTCGGGACAAGGACGAATGGCACGTGAGCCTTCCAGCCTTGCCTAGCGGAAAATTGCTTCAACAAATTGGCGCCATCCGTGGGACCCTACCATTCGATCTGCCAAAGGTTTAGAATGGTGGGGTCGCACTTTCGGTCCGCTTGCGGACGTTCGGCACAAGCTTCCGGGAGGGACGTTTCATATAAACGTTCGGCCTGGTTGTTCGGATATAGTGGTGACATTTCAGTCCTTATGAAGACGTTCGGTATCAACCTCCGGAACGGAGGTCGAGCATGAACGGTAATACGGACGGACGAAGGGTCATCCGGTATGGTTTCTTTCGGTTCGGTCATCCGGAGATACGATCTCGTCCGGAGACGTTGTGTTATTCGGATCTACCGGAAGGGTACTAAAAAAAAAAAAGAAAAAGAAAGAGATGTTAGGAAGATGTTAATGATATAAGGTAATGGCGATAGGTCGAGCAAACCTATCAACAAAACAATGGTGCTTGGAAACGAAGTAATCATTACCGAAGGGGAAAAGTATTCCGATGGACCTTCTGGTGAGGATGGTGAGCCGGTGGGATGACCGGACGGCTGCAGTAGCTTCTGGTGTTCATACTAATGGGAGAGATATTATTTCTTTCAAGCCTATCCACTTTTCACTTTGTCGGTATGTTTCATTTAACTCATTTAATGATATTTGGAAGTGCTTTTTGACCAAGTTGGGTCATTAGTAGATAGCGGTGTCTGTGCCCATGTGATAAAACTGTTTCCACATAAATAATAAATAATAAATGGATCTCTTGTTGATAGTAAAATAAAGATTTGGTAAATCTCGCATGCCACCCACTTTTAAAGTTTGCTTTGCTAAAGGATATATTGAATAATGGTGTTGAGTATGAACTGTGGTGGGTAGCTGTCACATCTATATTCTATGAGTAGACCGAATGTATAATTTTTTATACGCAAAAGTATATGCTTAAAACAATAGGTGGACCTTTTATCGATAGACGTGAAATATTTAGTAAAATGAAAGGATTTGGTAAATCCCCACCTACTTTTCACCAGCAAAAAAGAGATGATAAATTGAGTAATATTTGTTACTTTTTAGTTTGTAAAATATGGCATTAGGTGGCCTTAGATATTTAACAAATGATAATCAGATTCGCAAATGATACGGATTTTCATCGTTACATGTTTCGGTCATTAACCCACATGCACCTTTATTCTATTATGACCAATAAATGTAGCTATTAAAGCTTTGCTCTTCCGAAGTGATTTAAGCATTGCACCGTGACCCATATTTATTGATGCTAGTAGAATATTTTATTTTTCATATTTAACGGGAGAAAGCAAAAAAGCTTTCGAGTTTTGTTCCACAGGAAAGGCAAGCTTCGGATCTAACGATTGTGGAAAACACTCCGGCGATTTCGTCCGGACGTCACATTTCGTCCGTACCATGCTAAAAATCTCCATTGGTTACGCTACGAACTTTCATGTTTTATTATGCAGGAACAATACCCCTTGTAGACAAATTAAAAACGACCGGTGTGTCGATGTCTAACCATTGTGACTTTTATGTATCTATGCATGTGAAATATTATGTCTTTAATATCTAACGGAAAAGACGCAAGCTTTCATGTTTTAGTTGGCAGGTATAACAATTGCAAATTTCCGAACAAGCAGAAAGTGGCCCCTCCGAGAGATGAGTGCCCCTCGGAGATCTTGTGGTCAATGTTCATTTCCACTCTGGACATAAGTAGAAAGTGACCCCTCCGACAGGTTCGCGTCTTTCGGAGATGGGGTGCCCGTGTAATCATTATCATACTCTGAACATAAGTGGAAGGTGACCCACCCCTCGAGAGATTAGTGCCCCTCGGAGATCTTGTGGTCAATGTTCATTTCCACTCTGGACATAAGTAGAAAGTGACCCCTCCGACAGGTTCGCGTCTTTCGGAGATCGTGTGGTCAATGTTCAAAGTCTAGCTCCAACGTAAGCTTGCACCTCCGGGAAGGGTCAAACTTGAACCCTTTCGGAGATCAAGCGGTACGTTCATAACCCGAATGTATGCCGAACGCCAGCTTATACCGCCGGAAAGGGTCAAACGTGAACCCTTCCGGGAAGGGTCAAACTTGAACCCTTCTGGTAATAACAAACAAGTGTTCGGTATACGCGTGGGGTCGAAGTTTTACTTGTACGGGAAGCAGGCAAATACAACACTAGTCCAAATGACTCGGGCCGAAAGGCAATAAGGTATTCTTTAAAAGTATTATGTCTGTTTCACTAACAATGCAATACTCGTATTACATGTTGATATATATGTCCGAATGATGTTTGCCGAAAGGCACAAAAGGTATTATCTAAAGTATTGCAGGTACCGAAAAGCATAAAGATATTATTTAAGTATTACATCATCGGTCTTCAACCGATAATGCAATACTGGGGGGACATGTTGACGGATATGTTTGTCCGGAAGGCACATCTTGTCCGAACGGCCCATATGCCGAAAGGCACGCTACCGAAGGGCACACTACCGAAGGGCCAGATTGCGCCGCCTAAGCCCGGATATTAGGGGATCATGTCTGCCACATAATCCGGGTATTGTGGGATTGTGTCCCCACTTTCTTTCCCTATAAATACTGCTCTTTATTTCATTATATCTGATCTGAACTAACTGACAGCACCTCTCGGTGCACACATTACACACATGTACAGTGAAACTAAATCCTCTCCATCGGAGGTTCTGACTTGACCGTCGGAGGGTGGTCCCCGGGGCTTCGGCCTCGGGACCATCTTCTAACGGGTTCTTTCTTATTTGTTTGCAGCATATTCGAAGCTCGGGACAAGGACGAATGGCACGTGAGCCTTCCAGCCTTGCCTAGCGGAAAATTGCTTCAACACATGTCACCCGTCGTTATATAAAATATGCGGTCTTCAATCGGAGCTATACAAGACTCTGTTTTAAACATATGTGTGGGATCTAATATATGGACCTCTAGACTATCATGAAAGCATCATGCAACACATGATAAGCTCAATTCTTTCTGTATCGACTTGAACATAGAAGATGCATTGATCATCCGTACTCAGATAGCAATCCTTTTATACTTATATATATGGCAGAAAATAGAGAGATTAAGGTGGAATATTTGCAATTAATTCTTCAGCAATGTGTGGTGTCTCTTTGCGACAACTGCCTTGCATGTTGCATGTTTTGCAATTAAGGACCTGAATTATTAGTCGGGTCTACTATATGTCATTTGAACTTGTAGAACATAGCAAGTTAAAGAACTTATTTGGTACCATTATTATTATATTATGAATGGAAAAACATGTGACCCCTTATACCTTTGTCCTCACCAAAAATATTGGCTTTAACCGAAAATGCTAAGGAAATAGTCATTTCATACACAGTAGTGAAGGGATATTACATACCACATTAAAGTAGTAAGATGGTATTTGAATTGTTCAAGTTGATAACTGATTTATAAACGATCATATATCATGCTTGGAGGTTTTTAATATTATTTTACCAATTAGGCAATTAGCATAGAGAAAAATTCACTAGATTAAGCAAATAGACATAAGAAAGAGAAGAGATTAAATGCCAAAGTCATAGAGTTGAATGATATGAAATAAATATAGATCAAGAATAAGCGGTCCCTTTCAAATTGGAGTATAGTATTGCATAATTTGTATATTCTAATGCTAATGAAATTAACTGATCCCTTCCCCCATTGGATTCTGAATTTTAATTCACATCTTCTTACACGTCCTATATAAAATATTCAATTGCCCATCTATCTACATTCAGGACCCAATATAATTAATTTGGACCACCCCCATTGTTTCATCATCTTTCCCCATTTTCTTATATTTTTGTACTTATTTCTATATCTCTCTCCCTTAAACACACACGAACATAGACACACAACTTGTCTTATTAATTCATTTGAGCCATCAAGCAAGGTAGTGCACATATATAGAAGCAACGACAACGGTAACATACTATCAAGAAGGTGTTGGGATTTTAAAGACGATTTAACGAAGATTTGTTGAAATAATTTGATCATGGAACATGGATTTAATATGGTGGATCATGAAGACCATGATTACTCGCCCGAAAATAGTGAAGATTCACCCTCTTGTGGCATGTTTAACGACACCAAGACCACTTCCACTTCGTCTTCTAAAAGAAGGTTAGTCGATTGTAGTGTGGAACCACTAAATAAAAACTAAATTTTTGATGACATGTAGTCTAATAGGTATTCTTTGAGGTAATAAAAAAAGTGAGAATACTTATTGGGAATTTGGTCATTAAGGTGAAGTAGCTAGAGTTTAATGTTTTATAACATATGTTGTTGGGATTAATTACAGTAGACGTTCAGTACAAAAACGAGTGGTCTCAGTGCCCATAACGGAAATTGAAGGATCTCATCCTAAGGGTGAGACAAATGCTCTGCCGTCTGATTCTTGGGCATGGAGGAAGTATGGACAGAAACCCATCAAAGGCTCGCCTTATCCTCGGTAAGTTTACACTCCATTAACTTTATTGTAAATTCATAGTAGAAATAATCAAGGTAAATAGGTAATACTCTGAATTCATCATAATGTTTTTAAAAGAATTTCCCATCTTCTAGTAGTGATGAAGCTAGAGTCGGATCATTATCAAGTCATCCCAAAACTAAGAACTGTTCTTACAAAAAGCTCATTTTGGTCTAAACTGATGCATGATCTTACAATTAAATTGCAAATTTCTTTATAAAATACACATAATTGAAACCCGTGTTACATAAATAAAAATTGAAACAATAACAACATGATTGAAATTGCAACTTCGAGCAAATAAAATCATTTTTTTACATAATATACTATTCTTATTAAACACTAAACAACCAACTTTTTCTTAGTATTGTTGTTTCTTCTCATTGCTTATATAATTATTCTTAGATAATTCCAATTCCCAAATTACAACGTTGGTTAACTATTAATTGTGTATTTTAGTTATTAAATATATCATATAGGATGTTATATAAAACTCCTAGTGTTTTTTAATAAATAGATATGTATAGAGATTTATGTGATGTTTACAAGATGCCAATGGCAAGACAAATGAGGATAAACAACTAATAAGCATCAATCACATTTTTTATTGGCAGGAGCTATTATAAATGTAGTAGTTTAAAAGGATGTCCCGCAAGAAAACAAGTTGAGAGGAGCCGAGCGGACCCTTTTATGGTAATGGTGACATATTCGTGTGATCACAACCATAGTTCGCCGGGTTCTAGGCACAACAAATACCAGCACTTCCTCGACAACGTCATATCTCCTCAAGAGGTCTCTACTTCCATGGCCACACAAGAAGTTTCCAACACTGAAGATCAAGAGGAAGATGGCCCAAACCTATGCAAGGAATCAATACCTTGTCCTGATTCAAGGTTTACGGGCCTTGAGGCAGGACGAGGTGCTCCTTTTGTAGCAGCTACCGATCAATTTAGGTGGTTTTCTGATCTTGATACACTCTCTTCGACAATGCTAGAAAGCCCATTAATGGCTGCGGACATAGTTGGAAACACAGACATGGCTATGATATTCTCGATTAGAGAAGAAGACGAGTCTTTGTTTGCTGATCTACGAGAGTTACCAGAGTGCTCAAAGGTGTTTAGGAGTGGAGACCGTGCAACTTGGTCTCATGGTGTGGGACAAAAGGGTGATAATAGAGTAACAATTTAGTCACAAGTTTGTCTTTACTATGGGAAGTTATTTGTAAATACATTGCGCCTAAAAGACTAAAGAAACAATTTTAAACTCTTGAACTTTATCCTCTTTTAATCTTTAGAGTTTAGATATTCCTCGGCTTCGGTGTCATATATATATATATTTATATATAGGATCGAGATCTTCTCAAGTTGATATAAACATGACTAGTAATTTTCTATCACAAACAAAATAGCGGGGTCCATTGACGAACTCAGTTTTCTTTTTAATTATGAAAGAACATGACCGGTCATGTTTATATTAACTTGGTCATGTTTATATTAACTTGAAAGGATCTCAATTCATATTTATATTCTATGTTAAGTATAAAGAGTGGAGCACATTATTGCAAGTTGAAAATCCAATGTAGCAAAATGACTATATTACCCTTGATGACTGCCTTTTATTATCGTTCAATATTTGATGTCAAATTATTTTTTATTTTATTTTATTTTTTTTTTGAACGGCTAACTCTCCTATACTATCCCTATTACAATTAAATCTCCGTTGCCAAGGTTTGAACCCTGGTCTTTTCCCCCAAAGGCAAATGCCTTACCACCACGCCACAAGGGGTGGGGCAAATTATTTTTTATTTTCATTAATGTTTTTGTACTAACTTGTTATATGTATCTATAATTTTCAAATTTCAGCTGGAACAAAATCTATACAACATGGGATTTATTTGAGACAAATCTTAAAAAGTCATACTCCCTCCGTTTCAATTTAAATGTCCATATTTCCTTTTATGGATGTCTCAAATTAATTGTCCACTTTCCCTATTTAGTAAAAACTAGAGAATCTAGTAGAGGAATATTTCATTTTAGTGGTTGAAAATTAAAGTGGCCCCACTTTTATTAAACTTTGTGTTTTCTCTCTCCTGACAAATAAATTGAGACGGAGGGAGTAATACCATAGCCCTTTTTCTTTAGCAGTACAGGCCGGCTGGTCTATACAACATGGGGTTGATTTGAGACAAATCTTAAAAAGTCATAATACAAATAATACAATTATTAGTTACAAGTACAAAGTCTCCTTCATCTATTCATCACCATAAACAAATTTAGCAAACTTATCAATAAGTTTATTCTCACAAAAAACATATAATATAAATGCATCCGTTCGTCAAAAAATTTAATTACACAGAACCCACACCGTCGAAATGCGCGGTCACCCGGCTAGTAACTAATAAAAGGTGGAGAAAACAAATGCTTTCATTGGGCAAAATTTGTCTTGATGTGTGTGCTATTGGGTATTAATTTGTTTGTCCGATGTTTGTATGACACCTTAACAATAAATGAAAAGATTTTTTTATGTCATTTAGCAATTTTATTTTATTTCATTTATTGCCATATGTTTGAGGAACATTTTTTTTTTCTTCCTATAAACGGGAATTTGTTACATACTTATAACACGTATCTAACACATCTCATAAAACATCTTTAATAAGAATTGAACTCACAGCCTCTTTGTTGATGAGTCATTGAGCAAAAGCCTTGGATAAAGGAATATTACTCCTTATGTTTAATTTCTTCCGATTCTTGCTATTAGTGTCAAATGGTTTACTTTGTTGCTTGAAATCCACCTTTTATTGTTTAAACTATAGATAGCGGTGTAAACGAGCCAAGCCAAGCCCGAGCCTGCTAGAGCTCGAGCTCAGCTCGTTTATATATATAAAGCTCGAGCTCGTTTCGAGCCTCATATTTTGAGCTTGAGCTCGGCTCGTGAAATTTTTCACAAGCTCGAGCTCGGCTCGGGCTCGACTAATTTATATGATGTGTTGAAAAAAACAAAGTTCAAATGGAGCTCAGCTCGTTAACACAAGGCTCGAGCTCGATAATCACACAAGGCTCGAGCTCGTTTACTTCTTTTAAGCTCGTTTATACACATATATCTAGGGATCGTTTAGGCTCACGAGCCTACTCGATCTTTTTGTATAGAGCTCGGGCTTGAGCTCAATTATTAAATGAGCCCAAACTTATGCTTGACCTCGTTTAGGCTCGGTTCGTTTCCACCCTTATGTTTAATCTAAGTTTCTAAATAATAGGTCATTGGTGATTTATTTTACGACAACTTGAAGTAGCTTATGTAAGGGTGGCAATTCTTCACATGACATGAAACACGACCCGAAACCGACAAAAAAAATAAACAGGTTATGGTCAGGGATAAACAGGTTGGGTAAAAAAACAGTTCAACCCGCCTAACCCGCTTAATAAACGAGTGAGGTTCGGGTTAAAAAGGTGTTAAATAGGTCAACCCGACAACCTATTTAACTATAAAATCCTTAAAAAACATAAATATTGAAAACTAAAAATGATTAAGGGAGTTATAAATGTTTAGTTAGTTAGTGAACATATAATGTGTTTTAATTTAGAATTTTATTGAAGTTTTTATGTAATTTATATAACTTTTTCATCAGTTTCTTTTAATTAGTATTCAGTTTTGGACATAATCTAGTTAACTTAAATTCTCAACCTATAAACTTATTTTACCTATTCAGCTACATGGCTTACACGGGTCATAAACAAGTTATACAGGTTTGGGTTAAGATTGAGTTTCTTGACACAATTAATAAATGAATCGTGTTTGAATAGAAGTGATGTCAACCTGCCAGCCTGTAGATTACTCCTTGCCACCCTAGAGCATCCGCAATACATAGCTTTTCTAAAAGCTTTTTACTATTTCAAAAAGTCTTTCAAATACTTTTTTGCATTGTAACACTAGACTTTTACAAAAGCTTTTTCCAATGACTTGGTATAGTCCAAGCGGTTGAAGCTTTTGTAAACATTGTACAGTTGTAGTGCTCGATCTTTCACCTTGAAGATGAACCGAACCACCTTTATCACACAAACCACTCGACACAAGATGCTATGATGACTCACAAACACATTTAGAGAACAAGAGAAGTAGTGGATCGTATGGAAGAAAATGCTAGTCGAATGATTATTAATTTGGGAAGAAAATAATACAAAGACTAATGTAAAACACACACACACTCTCTTTCTACAATATGAGGCATTCGAGATAATGTGAAAGTGTGTGTGGGTTATATGTGTCGACAGCCAACCAAATGGGCTTTGGAAGGCTTTTACTTGGACCTATTGTGGGCTAAGTATATGTATTACACTTATACATATTAACTACAAACAACACTAATACTACTAGCCCACTTTTAAACTACATATTATACATAACACTTTGGTTCTAAATAGCAAATGACCATCACTTCCTAAATAGCATAAATTAAATGCTAACAATCTCCCCCTAAGGGATGGTCATTTCAATGATGCTCCCGTGATTGGTCTTTTGCCTTCAATGACTAGAACTTTGTGTGTCGATGTATAATATTCTTCATTTAATGTTCCTTCATGCACTGTGATCTTCAAAGTATCGTCTTTTGGTCGTTCCTGCCTTGATCTACATCTTCTGTCCAGATTCGTCGTCGTTGTAGATGATGATGGTGGATGGACTTTCGTCGATACCTGTATAAGACAGTTAGCAATAAATCGTCCAGCGGCCATCATGTCGTGAGGCAAGATCCTTAGATCTCATTAAGACTCATACAACTTGTATCCTTTTGAGTGAACACAAGTGTATTGCATAGGAAGTGTTCCTAAGAGATCTTTGATGAATCTCATGTCTCTAGACTCAATAATGTGCGTTTTGGTTTTTAGTCGTCGGAGGCATGGAGCAGAGTGCCACCTTTTCAATATCAACACATCTCGGAGTGAGAGGTCGATAGATTATGTAGTGTTCTCCGTGAGAAATGAAACAAATATCTTTTAAGAGATATCTGAGTGGATAGGAGGGGTGGTGCAATGCGTCACTGGGTCCATGACGTCTTGTCTTCAATATCAGTATCACCTTAGTGAGTACCGATAGCAGATGTATTGACCCGGTTTCTGACCTAAGTTTTCATGGAGGGCTATTTCTTTTCACCATTTCATTAAACTTTTCTTTTTAATTCTTCAACCCCTTCTTTCTCCTTTCTCATTTACTCATTTTTTCAATCTTACCTAAGGACTTCTAATTCTAAGCTATTGGAATAGTCCTTGGGAAGATCCCTCCGGTTCTGGCGGATCATTGGACATAACCTAACCATGATCACCTTATTACTCCATGATTATCCTACATTAGATCACTTGCCATTAAACCTTTTTGTGAAAATCTCTCAAAGTGTTTATGAGAAAACACATTTAGTTAACACATTGAGAGTTTCGCATTTTTGAAATACTCCCCCTTCACATGTGCTCATGCATTTTTAAATAAATTGCATATGTTGGGTAGAGTTCGTACATTTGAAATGATCGATTTTCAATGAACATGACCTTCGCGAGACACGCTTACATCACTAGTTAGACTAGCTTGAAATTATTACCCGTCCCGGTCATATTCAAGGATCATCTCTCGAATTGGTACATTCTACTCAGATAAGTCCTTTGCGAGACACGTTTACATTACTGGTAAACCAGCTTGAAATTATTACCCGTCCCGGACATGTGATTGCGTGGTTTTGTAACCTTACAACAGGTTTTACCTCTCGAGGGATCTCAAGAGGCTTACAACCCCACCAGGCAGTGTACCTGACCGATGTAGTATAGTGTAGTGGTAAGTACGGGGGATTGATCGTTCTCCACAGGGAATAGTGTTCGTTAGGTATGAAAGGCTACTCTAATTAGGTCTAAGGGTTGAGGAAGATTCTTTTTATGTTTTTATAATTTTATGAAAGCAAGTAAAATCTCGGGTTTGAAGGAGTGGGCGGAATTAGTTGCTAGTCAACTAACCCAAATGACTACGAATGCAAATAAAATAAAATAACAAAAATGAAAAGTGGTGAGAAACTTATGTGTAGAGAAATGTGTTTACTTAGATTTCCTTACTCCCTAACTATCTTTTACCGGTTAATTAGTGTGTATTAGTCGCGTGGATGACGGGTGTATTCCTTAATACCATTCGTGGGGTGGCGTACTTACTTCCCCAACTCTACAAGCTCCTACTTCACTCCTATGTCGAGCCGGCTAGGAAGCTCCTAACATGGGATCACTAGAATTCGCTTGTGCATTAAATACAACCATAAAAACCTTTAGTACGCGTTTGGTTCATGTTTCTTAAGACGTTCAAGCAAGTTACCGAATAGGAAGTTAGCCAGTTTTCTTAAGCCTAACATAGATAAACAATCATCCAATACAACTAACAACACACTAACAACCAATAATCAATAGCTAGGTTTCATTAGATCTAAGCAAACACAAGATAAAATTAGCCTAACATGTTAAACAAAAGACAAGCATAAGATAGAATCAAACAACACATAGACATATTGAATGATTAATTGATAACTTATCTTTCAATGAAACATGGAAGATCTCAAGGCAAGAAGCCCTGAAAAAGTAGCTAAAATCGTCTTAGGGTTTTATCCCAAAATTCCACACACACTAAGCTCTCTCTAATGACAAAAGATTAGAAAACTATATATAGATTTTTGGATCTGACGGCGTCACCTTATGCATTGTGACGCCGTCACCTCGCCGCTTTTAGGGTTCCCGGGTGACCTTCTTGACGCCGTCCCTCTTTAGCTCTTCAAAAATCCATTCTGGCCTATCAAGGCTTGACGCCGTCGAACATTGAACGTGACGCCGTCCCCTTATGATTTAAGCCGTGACGCCCTTGATTTAGTTAAAGCGTGACGCCGTCAGAATTCTCATGCTAACTCACTGGCCCGTCACGAGTAAATTTCACATCCCACTTTTCTTGCCAAGGCATGACGCCGTCAAGAGATGATTCTGACGCCGTCAAAGGTAAATTTCAGCCGATTTTGAGACTTTGTCGTATTCTTCACTTTAATGCTCCAAAAACGTCCAAAATGCCTCCTTTTCCAGATTTCTCCTCAAAAGTACCTAAAATGACAAAAGGAACGATTTAGGGCAATATTTGATCAAATAAATACGATTTCGGGCTTAAATGACCCCTTAAAAGCGGTACACTTTTCGCCTCATCAAATACCCTTACACTTGAGATTTGCTTGTCCTCAAGCAAATGCGCTTTTATTCTAATCAAAATACAGGTTAGGGGTCATTTAATGCAAACATAAAAGTAATTACAACAAATAATCGTTCCACTTCAATCATAATAAGCACGGAGATTACATACTAGCACCTCACAAGTAGTGTTTAGATACTCACATCTCTCAAGTGTCATCAAAATAAATCTCATAAATGAAAACGGAAAATATCTCTCACTACCTGTCATAGCAAATAGATTACCATAGGCTTGGGAAAGGATCGAAAACCTCCTCCACTAGGCGTAAGCACCTAAGATAAACTATCAAAGAGGGCTTTTAAATGGGTTATAACGTTAGGTGTAAGGAAAAGGAAAACACGGTTTTGTTGGATACGGGATATTTTACTGGTGGCGAGTTAAAGATCTTGATCAATTACATGTACTATACAATGTTGCTAAGCCAAGACTCGACTCGATCTTAAGCTAAAAACGAAATAACAAAATAACAAAAATATAAAGCAAACATAAAATGAAACGGGATGGTAGTCCGTATGTTTTTTCTATTTTTCATTTTCTCATTTTTTTGTGTTTTTCCTGATTTTTTTTTTTTTTTTTTTTTTTTTTTTTTTTTTTTTTTTTTTGACATACACTTTTGCCCTACCATCCAAAATAATACATCATAGGGGCATTGCATTCCCCTTACACTTGAATTTTTACATAACTTTACAAATACTAATCTAATGACTCGAATTAAGATAATTGAAAAACTTGGAGTACTTTTAAAACATTTAGCACATACGGGGGTAATAAATGATGTTCTTCCCCATTACTCCATTATACTAGTACTTTACCCATGAGTCCCAATCGTCCCAAAACAATATGTACAAGGATATGACTCGACTTAGCAACCATGTAATCAACTAGATAATTAACTTGGGTTTAAACAAATGTTGTCACAATAATGCACTAAAAATGAGTGCATACAAGGTAGGCTAAGGCGATTTGGGTGTACATTTTAGTGGGGTGTAACAAATTCTTCCTTTAAGTAAAATGCTTAAAGGTCGAAACGAAAAGATAGGCTCTGAGGGGTGTACTAGGGGTATCGTGTACTAAAAATGAGTACAACGCAAATGGTGTGGGAGAATTACTTGACCAATGTAGCCAATGTAATTATAACAAAAACACAGGTGTAAAACAATGGGTTAATCCTAATGCCTCTTATCATGTAGTAAATCTAACTACACGAATGTAGTCTCACTTGTGGCCTCGGAATGGTCCTAACGCAAGTTCTAGAATCTAAGTGCTACCGGTACACACATCATAGCATAAATGCTTTTCCTACCAATTCTAGGGGCGAACCTCACATATTTGGGGGTGGAAAATTTTTTAGTGGTACGGTTTTTGTGCTAGTCATATAATTCCTATCCATGAGACGCTCATTAAAACTAAAGTTTCACTCCTATATGTTGTAAAAAATTTTAAATTTGGCACTAAAATTACCTTAACAAGTATTTCTCTCAGTTTTATTACACATCTACTATTAAACAAACAAAAATCAAGCGCAATGGCATTCTCTAAAATCGTACTTTTACCCTCCCCTTACACTTAAGATGAACATTGTCCCCAATGTTCAAATAACAAGATGTAAAAGCATAAAGTAAAAGAATGAAATCAAATACTCCCCTGATTCGCTCGTTGGATAGTGAAATCACACGGTTAAATCTTCCTCCAAAGAGAATGTTGAAGCTCCATGACTAATGCATCGCCATAAGCTTGATCCAAAAACATTTCCTTGTCCAAAATAACCTGTTAAACCTGAGAAAACAAACACGAAAACCTGCATAACATCGGCGGGATAAAATCTATATATAAGGATATAATGCTTGTGGAATGATAATTTTGCAGATTCCTGGAGATTATAAGTTGGAGATTTAATAAAAACTTTTTATGAAAACAAAACTTTCAAAAATTTCTGGAAATTAAATCTGACGCCGTCAGGTTATAACCCCTGACGCCGTCAGAAATGACCTGACAAAAATTTTCATTTTAAGTTTCCGGAAAATTTCTGGAAAAACCTTTACCTTACTTCCTGGAAATCCTGCAAAACATCATTATGACTCGATACAAACATTTGACTCAAACAAACACTAATATGTATGCTAATTTATTATTATTACGATTCATGTTCATATGTGTTCTAATAAACCGATTTAGATTTCCCTTACACTTATCTTTTGCAAAATACCTTTATATGTAGTTAAGACGAAGTTAAAAACAAAATAAAGCATTTTCACAATTTAGTTTTGAACATGAATCAATAATGATAAAAATTAAACACACACACGGAAAATAAAATCAAACAAACAAATAAATAAACACACAAAGCAAATAAAGCTTGGGTTGCCTCCCAATAAGCGCTTGTTTTTGTTCGAGTCACGAGCCTGACTCTACCCTTATTTAACAAAAATAGGGGAGGTTTTCCCTACACTTAGGATTAAGTGCGGGTGAAAGTAGCGATACACACCCTTAGGGTGTGAATATGCCACGTGAGGTGAAGGGGGTGAGTGAATGGCTTCCTTCATCCTAAAACTACCCGGATAATATTGGTTGATGGGTGGGTCGGTTCCTCTTTTTTCTCCTAGATGTAAATCTAAGGATGAAAAGTTGTGTAAAGGTTGAGGTTCCAATTCATCAACACTAGGAAATTCCCTAGAACTATGAGTAAGGTCATCACTAAAAGTGTGCAAACCTATATCCTCTAGTTGTGCTTGGTCCAAGGGTTCTACCTCCATCGGGATTCCTAAAGTCTCTTCTACTTCTTCCGGGTAAGTCACGGGCGGTGTGGGTGCCTCAAATGATGGTTGAGTATTTTGTGGGCTTATGGTGTTTACCTCATTATTCCACGTGTCAAGATCACCTATATCCTCGTCAATTGTTTTCTTAGGTAGTGATAATAACAAACCTAGTGCTTCATCCAACTTATGATTTATTGATACGGCTCTATCCACAATTCCTTGGCAAACTAGGTCGCTTTTCCTATTAGCCTCACTAAAACAAGATCCTAAACATGGAGGTTGTTCATAAGAATCTATCCTAGGTGAAGGCTCATATGATTCATAAGTGTCTCTAAATGAGGTATTTTGAACTTCTTGGTGTTCTAGCCACTCAACCATATCTTGCAATCTTAGAAATCTAAGTGAAAAGTCCATTTGAAGCAAATTACAAACAAAATCACAAAGAAAAGATAGACTACGAGAAAGCTACAAAATAAAAAGAAAATATCTCACTTGATAGGAATCTTGTGAGTAGACCTAATAAAAATAAAATTTCAACCTAAGCAATAACTACTCCCCGGCAGCGGCGCCAAAAACTTGATTGCGTGGTTTTGTAACCTTACAACAGGTTTTACCTCTCGAGGGATCTCAAGAGGCTTACAACCCCACCAGGCAGTGTACCTGACCGATGTAGTATAGTGTAGTGGTAAGTACGGGGGATTGATCGTTCTCCACAGGGAATAGTGTTCGTTAGGTATGAAAGGCTACTCTAATTAGGTCTAAGGGTTGAGGAAGATTCTTTTTATGTTTTTATAATTTTATGAAAGCAAGTAAAATCTCGGGTTTGAAGGAGTGGGCGGAATTAGTTGCTAGTCAACTAACCCAAATGACTACGAATGCAAATAAAATAAAATAACAAAAATGAAAAGTGGTGAGAAACTTATGTGTAGAGAAATGTGTTTACTTAGATTTCCTTACTCCCTAACTATCTTTTACCGGTTAATTAGTGTGTATTAGTCGCGTGGATGACGGGTGTATTCCTTAATACCATTCGTGGGGTGGCGTACTTACTTCCCCAACTCTACAAGCTCCTACTTCACTCCTATGTCGAGCCGGCTAGGAAGCTCCTAACATGGGATCACTAGAATTCGCTTGTGCATTAAATACAACCATAAAAACCTTTAGTACGCGTTTGGTTCATGTTTCTTAAGACGTTCAAGCAAGTTACCGAATAGGAAGTTAGCAAGTTTTCTTAAGCCTAACATAGATAAACAATCATCCAATACAACTAACAACACACTAACAACCAATAATCAATAGCTAGGTTTCATTAGATCTAAGCAAACACAAGATAAAATTAGCCTAACATGTTAAACAAAAGACAAGCATAAGATAGAATCAAACAACACATAGACATATTGAATGATTAATTGATAACTTATCTTTCAATGAAACATGGAAGATCTCAAGGCAAGAAGCCCTGAAAAAGTAGCTAAAATCGTCTTAGGGTTTTATCCCAAAATTCCACACACACTAAGCTCTCTCTAATGACAAAAGATTAGAAAACTATATATAGATTTTTGGATCTGACGGCGTCACCTTATGCATTGTGACGCCGTCACCTCGCCGCTTTTAGGGTTCCCGGGTGACCTTCTTGACGCCGTCCCTCTTTAGCTCTTCAAAAATCCATTCTGGCCTATCAAGGCTTGACGCCGTCGAACATTGAACGTGACGCCGTCCCCTTATGATTTAAGCCGTGACGCCCTTGATTTAGTTAAAGCGTGACGCCGTCAGAATTCTCATGCTAACTCACTGGCCCGTCATGAGTAAATTTCACATCCCACTTTTCTTGCCAAGGCATGACGCCGTCAAGAGATGATTCTGACGCCGTCAAAGGTAAATTTCAGCCGATTTTGAGACTTTGTCGTATTCTTCACTTTAATGCTCCAAAAACGTCCAAAATGCCTCCTTTTCCAGATTTCTCCTCAAAAGTACCTAAAATGACAAAAGGAACGATTTAGGGCAATATTTGATCAAATAAATACGATTTCGGGCTTAAATGACCCCTTAAAAGCGGTACACTTTTCGCCTCATCAACATGTCTTTTCGATAACTGACATTTAGTTTCTCAATTCGAGGGTTATCACTAAGTCTTGAGATTCAAACCGCAAAAACTTTTAGATCACATTTTAATCACGTCCTCTCCCCTTATATCTAATAAACACTTAATCTCCCCCTCAAAAATAGCATGAAGTGGTATTTTTGAAAACAGTTGATTAAAATGAAACTTTTTGAGAAGAGACGGACTGATTTTAGCATGAAAACGGAACATTTTTCTTTTTATACTCTCCCTTAAACAAAGCATATAATTAAACGTTTTAGTTTAAAAGCATTTAAGGGTCTTAGAGGGAGTTGATGTGAGCACAAAATTTATAGAAAGATATTGAAAAATCTTTTTGAAACAATTTTGATTAAGTGCTCACGGGTTTAGCTTTTTGCCATTAACATTGCGAGTCCTGATCGGAAATAATCAGAAGTCATTCAATGTAGCGCGAGTTTCGTACTGAAATGCACGAAAGCCGTAATGAAGAAAAATTTGAGAAGCGACATGTTTTAGAAAAACATAAAAAAGAACTCTCGCTCAAGCATCTGTACATGCCCGTATCATTGTTGAATGACATTTCTAGATACGTACAGAATATCGATTATACGAGAGACATGTCGTGAGAAGAATATTTTTGGTTTTTGAGTTTTATATTATTTTTAATGTCTTTTTGAAATTTTCTATTTTTATATTTTTGTTTTTGAACAAGTATATATTTACAAAAATATTTACATGCGAAGCTTTTTGATATAAATCAAGAAGATTCGAGAAGACTTTCTAACTCTTCTGGAGTTAGGCTTCGCATTCTAATTCGTCGAACTAAGTTTTCAAACCGCTCTTTTGGGAGGGCTTTAGTAAATAGATCGGCGAGTTGGTATTCAGTCTTCACGAAAAACAATTCAACAGTACCCTCTTCAACGTGCTCTTTTATGAAGTGGTAGCGGACTCTAATATGCTTGGTCTTGGTGTGTTGCACTGGATTGTACGAGATGGCTATGACACTTTTTGAATAGCAATACAAAGGCATGCGGTTGAAAGAGAAACCATAATCTGTGAGTTGTGTCCTCATCCATAGAACTTGGGCACAACACGCAGATAGAGACACATACTCGGCTTCTGCTGTTGATAAAGCAGTGCAGTCTTGTTTCCTTGACGACCAACCTACTAGCTTTTCTCCCAAAAATTGTGCTCCGCCTGATATACTCTTTGCTGTAACTTGGCAACCGGCATGATCTGCATCTGAAAATGCTATCAGTGTAAACTCCGAATCCTTCGGATACCAAAGTCCCATGTTAATGGTTCTTCGTAGGTATCGAAAGATCCGTTTAACCTCTTGGAGGTGAAGTTCGGTAGGCCTTGCCTGAAACCGTGCTAATAAACAAATAGCAAAATGTATATCTGGGCGACTAGCAGTTAAGTACATGAGAGAACCAATCATGCTCCGATATTTCTTCGGATCCATGGTTTCCCGTGTAGATCAGCACCTATTTTGGGTGAAGTGACCATTGGAGTACCAACAGAGTCACAATTCTCCATTCCATGTTTTTTCAAAATCTTAATTGTATATTTAGCTTGATTTAGAAAAATTCCACGTGGGGATTGATGAATTTATAAACCTAAAAAGAATTTTAATTCACCCATCATGGACATTTCAAATTTGCTTTTCATGAGATTTTCAAAATGTTTTGAATGTGTCGGATTAGTGGACCCAAATATTATGTCATCCACATAAATTTGAACAATCAAAATATCATTTTTGTACTTTCTTGTAAATAAGGTTGGATCAATTGTTCCTTTGGTAAAATTGTTTGACAGCAAGAAAGATGATAACTCGTCATACCACGCCCGTGGGGCTTGTTTCAAACCATAGATTGCTTTCTTTAGCTTGTAGACGTATTCTGGATGATCCTTATCAACGAATCCGTCTGGCTGACTCACGTACACTTCTTCTTTCAGAGTTCCATTCAAGAAAGCCGTCTTGATGTCCATCTGATAAACAGTGATGTTCTTGTGAGCCGCATAAGCTAAGAAAATCCTGACTGCTTCAAGCCTTGCAACTGGTGCGAATGACTCTTCAAAATCTATCCCTTCTTCCTGTCTGTATCCCTTTGCCACCAGACGAGCTTTGTTGCGAATTACAGTCATTTCATCATCATTTTTGTTTTTCCATAACCACTTAAGATCAATGACTAGTTTGTCAATTGGTCTTGGAACTAAATCCCAGGTGTCATGGATTTGAAATTGAAGAAGTTCTTCCTGCATCGCTTCAATCCAGGCATTATCTGCCATTGCTTCCCGAATGTTCTTAGGTTCTATGAGACTGACTGAGCAGACATAGATGCACATGTCGTAATCGGTGTTTATTTGTTTTCTCGTCTGAATTGGTCTTGAGGGTTCACCAATAACCTGTTCTATCGGATGGTCTTTTGTCCACTGTAATGTTGAAGGGTACCTTGGACTGATCGAATGCGTGTTAGACGGTTCATGTAATATGGAAGATGATTCAGCAGATTCCGTTCCAAATGGGTTTTCAAAGACTTCTTCGTCTAACACCGCATGATTTTGTTCTTGCTCATCAATTCTGGGTAGAACAATTTCAAATACTGGAGATGGTGGAGTAAATGTAGATGATGTTGATGTTGAGGGGGTTGGTGCGCCAACTTCGAATGTTGTAGATGCATCTGGATTTAGTGGTGGTGGTGGTTGTTGATGTTGAGTGGGTGCAGCGGAACGTTGGTTAGATGCATTTTTCGAAGCGCCACCATAGTATTCACCATACATAAACTCGAAGAAATTATCCAGTTCCTGATTTGTGGGTTGTTCGTTATGAATTGATTGAGCTCCTTGAGGTGCGAGTCCCGAACTGATATGTCCGGAAGTCATCGGGTTAAGCGCGGGTTCTAGAGCGAGTCTCTCAGAAGCCATCTGTGAAATTTCATCAAACTTTACATTCATCGTCTCCATTACCTTTTTCGTTCTCCTATTATACACCATAAATGCCCTCGAGTTTTCCGAATAACCAATGAAAATTCCAATATCACCCTTAGCTTTCAACTTCCCCAAATCTTCTCTATCATTTGTTGGATAACATAAAGCACCAAATACATGTAGGTAAGAGATATTGGGTTTTCGGTTGTTGACAAGTTCATATGGGGTTTTATTGAATCTTGGATGGATTAGGGATCGGTTTTGAGTAAAACAAGCAGTTGAAACAGCATCAGCCCATAAGAATAACGGTGCACTGGAATAAATCAGCATTGTGCGAGCAGCTTCCTCAAGAGTTCGATTTCTTCTTTCAACTACCCCATTCTGCTGTGGAGTTCTAACAGCTGATGTCTGGTGTGTAATACCAGTTTCTTCAAAAAATGTTCTTAACTCCTGATTTACAAATTCCGTGCCATTGTCTGTTCTTACAATCCTAACTGGAGCTTGAAGTAGAATTTGAATCCGCTTCAGAAAGGTGATGATGGTGCCTGGTGCTTCGTCTTTTGACCTCAAAAACTTTACCCAAGTATATCTTGAATAGTCGTCAACAATTACAAGAATATACTTCTTCCCATTTATGCTTTGAACTCTCATTGAGCCACATAAGTCCATATGCAACAAATGCAACCTATCTACCAAACTAGGTACGGGTTTAGGTTTATATGTTGCCCTTTTGCTTTTGCCTTGCTCACAGGATGGACATAAGTGTTCTTTGGTGTATTTAAACTTTGGGAGACCGTTGACGATGTTGTCTTTGGCAAGCTTGTTGATTGTGTCAAAGTTAAGATGAGACAAACGTCTATGCCACAACCAGGATTTTGTTTCACCTGCCCTGGTCATAAGACAAATTGGAGATGAAGAGGCCATTTGGTTTATGTCAATTGCATAGAGATTGGTGCCACGATTCCCAATTAAGAGATCATTTCCAGCCAAATTTCTAACAAAGCAAGTGTTTCTCCTAAAAGCAACCTCTAAATCTGCATCACAAAACTGCCCGACTGAGAACAGATTGTGTCCCAACCCTTCGACATAGTAAACCCGAGTGATCAAGTAATTTCCAAACCGAAGATCTCCATAACCCAGAATAGCTGCAACATGATCATTCCCAAACCGTACAATCCCCATGAACTGCCATACAAAGTTGATCAGCAGCTTCAGATTCCCGGTCATGTGCTTGGAGCAACCCGAGTCGACGATCCAAAGACAAATTTCAATGACCTGCAAAGAACATATGATTTTGTATATGGAAACCTTTTAACATTTGGTTCCAGTGGGTTAGATGAAACAGGTGAATTACACTTAGAGATGGTTTCCGTTGATGCATTGGGAACTATTTCTAATGTGCCATTCTTAAGTGTGAACATTCTACCCGTTGGTTTCCATGCACAAAACTTAGTGTGATCCTTAGGCAATAGGCTGCTAGTGGTTTTCCTAGCTTTTGCAATAAGTCTTCGAATATGTCTAGACTTAGCCCTAGTTACTGAAGGAACCTTTTTTTGTTCAGGCATATCATTCACATTCACAGTATCAGAAACAATATCATCACAAGCATTTACAGACAAAGTTTTCTTTTGCATTAAACAAACAGATTCATTACATGCATTCAAAACACTGGTCTTTTCATTACATCCAGATGATATTTGTTTCTTATTTGAAAGCTTTAAATTCCTAGGGTGTTCTTCTACTTTCTTGCATGCACTCTCAGATACAGGCGAGACACTAGTTTTCTTGGTATTGCTCCTAGTCTTTCATCTGCTCCTAGAGTTGCTTTCTAATCCTGTAGAAGGTAAGGCATACTCATTAGAATTTATGGGGTTGTCCTTAGATGTTGTTGTAGCATTCCTAGACTCATTTGGATTATCTTTATTACTTTTGTCTATTGCCCTATATGTTTTAGATGTAGAGGCAGATGCAGTAGTGGGACTAATCCTATAAAGGCCAGGTGCTATTACATTCGATGTTTTGACAACATCTTTCTCTTTTTGTTTCTCATTAGGCAAGGGGGTTGATGGTGCAATACCCGTAGTTTCCTCACCCTGCCCTTTTTGACTTGCAAGCTGAGACTTCAAAAGATCAATTTGTTTTTGCATGTTGTGGTAGGAACGCTCATACAACAATTTGTCATACTTGCATTCTTCCTTTTTCTGATCAAGTTGTTTAAAATATGTGACATTTTGTTTTTCAATCTTGGTAAGTGCCTTTTCATATTTTACAACAATTTCGGAAGTCTCAGCTCGAAGTCGTTCATCATCCTCAACAGAATATGTTTGGTAAATAATAGACATAATGTCGGTCGATAGAGCTTCGAAGGAGAGAGAGTCATTTTGATGTTCCAAAACCTTTATTCGTTCCAAGTATTCATTTGCTTCCTTCACTAAGGATTTGTGATCCTTAACGAATTCTGCAGACTCTTTTAAAAGATTATTTTCCACATTTTGAACAACCGCATAGATTGCCGCAATATGTGGATTAATTTCCGTTTCAAAAATCTTTTTAATTTCATCCTGAACACCTGGAAACCATTCAAATTTTTGATTATTTGTTTTGAAAGCCACAATACTTTGAAGTGTTTCAATTCTCTGTTTAAGATCCACCAAATATAATCTAGATGCACTTGAATCATAAGTGTTTTTAGATGCCATTTGTTGAATGTTAGACAGATGTTTTGAGACAAATATTCGTTTTGCGACAGCCACTGGTTTTTTGAAAAACAGTGGTGACTCTTTTTGAACAAGATAAACCCCAGAAAGTTTGTTAAGTTCATTATAGTCTATGGGTTTTATTTCTCTGTTTAATTGTCGCATTTTGATTCTACTCTCTTCTGAAAGCTTAATCGTCTCAACAGAATCATAACCCGCTGGAGGGCCATGGTTATCATTTATAAGCGTACCATCATATAACACATTCTGGTTTTTCTGAGCCTTTTTGAGATTATAAGGGTTTTCACATCCAATTGCCATTTTCTTTAAAGTATGTAAAATCGGGTTTTTATCGTTTATTAACAAATTAATTGTTTGTGCAGAATGTCCCGTTTTTACAAGTAAATCTTCCAACTTTGTAATGGTTTCCTTTTTGTCAGTAATCTCTTTAAGAAGATCCTTTTCACGTTTTGAAAACCTTTCATTCAACTCCTTCTTTTCTTTTTCAAGATTAGAATAAGTTGATTTTTGTTTTGAAAGCTGGTTGGTTAGTTCAGAAATTTCTTTGTTTAGAGATTTGATTTGCAAATTCAAATTAACATCGAGAGTGTCAAATTTTATTTGCAAACGTTTCTCTCTAAACTCAGAATCTCTTAAGCTCACCTCAAGATCTGACTGACGTTTGTTGTGAAAATCAAAAGCTTTTTCATTATCCTTATAACTCTTAAGCTCAGAGGTCAATTAGTCATTCGCGGCCTTTACATCGCGATTAATCTTTTTGACCTTTTCTATTTCCATACTACAATTTTGCAATAATGATTCAAACATAGCACGTGTTTCCTCATCATTATCAGTATGTTGTGACTCGAATTCTCCATTATGATGCATGTCTGGAGTTACCAAATTAGTATTGCTACAACTTGGTTCGTCCATGTATGTATCATAAATGAGATTAGGAGTCGCAGGATGCTGTTCATTTTGAGGTGACATATCAAACATTTCATTATTGTGACATGTAGCATATGGTTGTACCTCAGAAACCGCATTTGTGTTAAAAGCAGGAGGTGCTTCCAAGTCCGTGTCGTACTTTGCCTCCTGGAGATTTGCCATAAAAATGCAGTTTGCATCGATGTCCTCTTGATCTTCAGAATTATCCATAATAGCCATGAAGTCATTCTCTTCTGCACTCAACTGAAGCCCAGCCGTTTCCTTCTGTGCCAACATTAATGCTTTATGCAAATACGCTGGATCCCTCTTATTCGGCTTGTCGGGACAGTTCCTAGCCATGTGACCAATACCCTGACAGTTGAAGCAGTTCATCACATTTCCCTGATTCATATTCCCAGCTCCCTGAGCAACATTCCCAAACTGATTCCCAGCATTCTGTACCCTTTGATTACCAACAGCTGTACCCATCTGATTCCCTGCGTACTGACCCATCTGATTACCAACATACTGCCCTGCATTCTGATTACCCATCTGATATCTTGGAGCATATCCCTGCTGATTCCCATATCCCCCAACCATCTGTCCTTGCTGACCCATGTTGAAACTCGGCTGTGCAATTTGCTTGTTGCGAGTGTTCGATGAGATTCGTTGATTGTTGTTGGTGGGTGTGGAGTAGCGTCCTTGAAATGCTTTTGTTAGGTAAGCAAAAGCTTGAGTCAAAGCAGCAGTGGACTCATCTTGATCATTAAGATCGGGTTCTTGGTGTTGCGGGATCACATGTTGTTGTTGTGGGTAGAATGGTGTTTGAGGATTGTATTGTTGTTGCATGAATTGTTGGGATGAAGATGATGATGGTGGTGTATTAACTGTTGCAGGTGTAGGTGTATGGACTATGAGTGCAAGAGGATCATGTTGTTTTGCTAGTTTCTCTTTTCTGACTTCATTTGCCTCTGCTTGGTTTTGCTTTAGAAAGTCACAAAGCTGATCATAGTTCACATCGTGAAGGTTCTTTGTTTGGTTGACAATAGTGACATATCGTCCCCATTCCTCTGGAAGGTTGTTGATGAACTTGATGTTTTGAATAATTTTGGAAGGTGCCAACTTGTTTCTGATCAACTCATTCATTAGAGTACAAAACCGTGTGTAGTAAGATTCAATCTGTTCAGCTGGAGTGGATGTGAACTTCTCCCATTCAGTCAGAAGCTTGTTTTCCATGTCTTGTTTGCCAATTTCTGTACCATAGCAAAGCCGTCTAACTCGATCCCACATTTCATAGGCAGTTTCACAGCTATCTACAACACAAAATATTTCTTGTGGTAAACCAAGTTTGTAAGATCCTGTGAAAAACCCTTGTAATCAATCTTAGTGATTAATAATAATCTCGTATTACTATTTCCTAACGCCAAATTTTTGCTAGAAATTTAAACTTTTCGTTATTGTTATTAGTAGCAATGCATTATATATATATATATATATATATATATATATATATATATATATATATATATATATATATATATATATATATATATATATATATATATATATATATATTAAACACACCGACACTAGAGATTATATCTCCGACGCAACAACATGTTTACTCAACGACAAGTAATTATATTCGTCTAGTTCGTTCACTACACGTAACCAAGGTTAATATCGCATAATTCTATCTAACTAAAACACAAACACTAACAACAAACCTAATCCTAAACTACTACTACAACCCAACCGGACCCTTAATTGCTTGGCCCAACAACAAACACCAAATCCTAATAACACTAATCCATCGAACTAGCCCAACCCAAGGGAACATCATAGCCCACGTAACCCACTTATTAGAATGGTTGTATTTCTTTTGTTTCATTTTCTCTTCAACCGATCGATGCAACATTTATTCAAGAACTCATGCAAATCTTAAATATCAAACATAACCATTATACATTTTAACCAATAAAACCCAACTCCAATTTCACAACCCACCATCACCACGACATCAAAACTGTTTCATTAACCCGTCTTTATTTTCTTTCTTGCTTTACTCTTATCAACCGCTCGACATTATTATTTATGGCTAGCACGACTTTCGTTTAATATTACACATGCAAACGTACCTCTTAACTAATTACTGTAATAACAAAAACCCAACTAGAATTACCAACGATTAGCACAATAATGAAACTTGATTTAATTGTCCCCATTTCGAACTAAACATTATCATACATCCACTTATAAAATTCGAACCAAGCATATCATTTAAGACCTTGACCCAAAACGTGATCAAACTACGATAAATCCCACAAACCACTAGCCACATTACTAATTAAAATGTGTCATTACAAATGCAAAAATAGAATAGAAACCCAACTTGTAACTCCAACTTGTGATAAAAGGTGAAAGAACCAAATAAGCAAGAAGCATACAAGAAACTAGCAGCCAATTCACACCCAACCACACATGTTTTACACCTAAACTAACATACCATCACACAAGTGTCTTCTATCCACAGTGTTCTCTAATCATTGGTCAAGAAGTCAAACAAAATGTAGATATTTTGCTTATATAAGTCACCTCTATTCGACCTCCCCTATCACACATCACTTTCTATCAAATTCACCATATTCCTTAAACATCAAAACCACTTTCTGTCGTGTATTTTGGCAGCAAACCCAATCAATTCAAGTCATATAATAACCATTCTAACTCACTGTCTCTTCTTTGTATTTCATTCGAACCCCACAACCTCCTTCACACTCATTTCACTATAAAAAATACCTTCATTAAAACCAACTGTTGTTCGACCGAGAGCTTAACCAGTTAGGAGTAAGAGAGTCCGAAGCAAGTGGGTCGTTTCATTTCGTGTTTCGTTTCGACAAGCATTAAGTCTCCACCACCTTTTCTCAAAGGTGTTGTAAGTTCTCTTGTTCCATCTTAAATACACTTCACATACTCACATGCATGCACATACCATGCTACATTCTAAACATGTCTATTTTACTTCATATATACCATACAGTCACCAACCCTTCGCACAATTATCACATGATCACTACATGCATTATATTGGTAAACACTAGATCGAACATGGCAACTTATCAATAATCTATACGCATCATTATACTTGAATATGTATGCAAACATTCCATGCAAATCTATATATACCACGCTAGAAATAAAACATGTTACTTAAATATTGTGGACGAAAAACAGTCCCAAGGTGGCCTCCAAAATAACCTCGTATCTCGCTAAGTAATGTAATGACCATATTCTTCGATACACGACTTAATATACCACTTAACCGACGACACTTCTCATTTAAATAACTTTTGAACACACACAAGTTTCGACTCTAAAAATGAACTATCTTAACTCTTACTTGAGCGGACCATGTAGAAAACAAAAGAAAAATCTAACTAAGTATTTCAACTAAAAAGAACCATTCGACCTAACCAACTAGAGACATGTTTGCTTCGAAATCCACAAACGTAGCACCTATATATTTTCACTCAACTCGACCATACACTTGAGAAACAATATTTTTCATTCTCTAAGATTCCTCTCATAACCCCATCTCGACACTCAAAATAATCCCTTTATAGTGCTACTCGACTAAGAGCAAAACACTTAGAAAAATTCATGGAATATTTCAAAAACTTATTTCATTCGACCTACCCAAAAACCATTCCTATATTTTCGAAATCTTGTATATAATATATATAAATTATTACCTCACTCGAATGACAAGCTAGCAAACTATATTTTTCATGTTTTAAGTTCGACTTCATGAACTCGTTAACACGCTCAAAACAATCCATTTTGATCGACCCTCATTAGGATTTAGCAACCAACTATTTTCAGAAAATTGCATAACCTTCGGTTGGGCCAAAAATCAAGCCCAACAAGGATTTTCGATAACGAGGCCCAACAGGCCCATAAAATATATTTTTGGAATCCTAAAAATAGCCCAAATCCAAGCCCAAAACAGTTTTCACGCCCTCGCCTCTAAATTTGTTAACGGACCTTAAACCAATTCGTTAATCGGCCCAATAAGGTAAAAATAACCTCATTTATGGAATAAACCCTTGAAATAAGTTAAAATAAACTTAATAAAGTTATAGAAATTTTCAGAATATTTTTCCCGTCATTTTTATGCAAAAAGGACTAAAAATGTAACGCGACTTAACCGAAAAGGACTAAAACTGCCAAACCTGGAAACCAAGGGACTAAAGCTGTGAAAACAGTTGTAAAGGACTGAATTTGACATACCATTGAACTCCAAGCATTATATGGACTATTGGACAATTATTGGACTATTATTGAACTATGGACTGAATAAGGACTAACGACGTAACGCGAACCACGGTTAGGGTAGAAAATGTAAAACCTGGAAAGATCAAGAACCAACTATTATAACTTGTCATTCTTAGCCTATTTTCCATTTTTGCACCATATCTTTACTTCATATGCATATTTGCATTATATTTGCATATTAGTTAATAGCGATAAAAATATTTCATAGTAATATTTTAATTACTCGTTGAAAATATGATCTTACAAGAGTACGAGCACCATAAGCATCTTCATTCTCAACGATTAGATCGTTGAATAATCATCATCCACCACTCATACACATACACCACTAGAAATTAGTAAGATTCTCAGATATTTATATATTTACCAGGTTCTATATCGAAGTTATTATAATCATCTCTGAATTTATTTTCATCATCATCAGTAGCGCTTAAGGTGAGTCATGGCCTCACTTTTTAACTCTTTATACTTTTTAAACTCCGTGAGGGGGATACATGCTATAACTGATCACAAGTATTTTTCTGTATGCTACCTGACTTGATATATGCCTAAGTTACCATATTGCCACAAGACCCTTTTATCATGAGCCATTAATCACTGCGGTGAACGCGAATATAATGAATAGATCTATTAAGGACTGACAACCTATCCCACTAATACTAGGACGGAATGCTTTTTGCTAGTCGTATTAGTCGCGATGCATTATATTTGAGAAAAATAGGAATTGGCAAATCACCTATTACACGAGGGCAAAATCTTCATCATTAATTTGATGATCACCTCCGTTTATGCGGTACTTTGTTAACGTTTGCGTGTCATGAGACTTAGGGCAATATATGAACTGCGATATCAATTTTTAAACTGATTGTATCTCAAAATACAATCTTACTTGTGAATCAAACTGATATTTAAATTATAAACTCCATGATTTCACTCAACATTATGTTGACTTTTAAGCATGTATCTCAGGAAACTAGAGGAGCACGGCAAGGCATGGAGCAGGCATACCCTATCTTCAATAAATGGTGTAAAATAAAGTTGTAATCCAGTTAAAATAATGTTTCCTTGAAGAAACCTTAGCACTCTGATGTAATGTTTTATAACTGGATTTGTATTATGGACCTATGTAAATTAAAAATGCCGTCTTAGGCTGTTTTCTTATGATTTTGTTTTCGATCCTCACCGTAACACCCAGATTAATCTTCCGCTGCTATGTTTAAAAAAATTTGGGGGTGTTACAAAGTTGGATTAAATGCATTGCCAAGTCATCAGCTTCAATTTGCTTCCAATCTTCTAGAGTATAATCCTTTTCTTCTTGGATTTTGTAAGTTGCTTCAACGGGAGGTTCTGAGGTTCGATCTTCAGCTGTTACTTCAATCCTACGAGGCTTGAATGAACCTTTCTCGACGGAGTGAATCAAGAGTCTACCTTGACCTTGAGGCTTGGTTCTCATGTATCGAAGCATACGACTCGTCCATAGAAGGTAACCACCTTTTTCTAACATTGGAGGTCGGTTTTCTGAACCGGCGGCATGAATGTCTTGTTGTGTAGTCATCTTTGAAATTATGTATGATAAAGTGGATTGAGGATCTTTGCAACAAAATAGGAGATGTTGTTGTTAAAGGTTAAACTTGGTTGTTGTTGTGAGGCTTTGGTTTGTTGTTGATGATCGTTGAAGTTGTAGGTTTAGATGAACGAAACAAATTTAAATAAAGTCACAAAATTTGATTAGAGTATAATTAAGACAAAGTCAAAAGTTTACAATTTCGACAAAGTTATGTAAATTACAATTTAGATAAAATGACAATTTCTATAGAAATTTCAATTTGACCACAATTTATATAAATTATGGCAAAATGTCAATTTAGATAGAAATATATCTAATTTATATAACTTGGTAATTTATATAAAATCTAACACTCTTATACAAGAGAGTAGATATTCGATTGTCGAAGTATTTAACACTCTTATACAAGGGTGAAAATACCGAGTTCACTTTTGAGTTGATGAAATTACGTTCGAATCAAATCCTTAAAAGTTATTCAACTTTGAAATCGTTTCACAAAAGTACGAGGGCC
This sequence comes from Artemisia tridentata subsp. tridentata, assembly GCA_021014915.2. Taxonomy (NCBI): domain Eukaryota; kingdom Viridiplantae; phylum Streptophyta; class Magnoliopsida; order Asterales; family Asteraceae; genus Artemisia; species Artemisia tridentata. The sequence goes on along the minus strand of CP139502.1, from coordinate 172,313,532 downwards.
AAAACTGCCAATTCTGAAACTTCTCTAGGGCAGCTGGAAAAGACAAGGACTAAATCTGCCAATTCTGAATTCTAGTTCTGTCCGATATCGCAAATGCAGTGTCGTCCGATATCGCAATTGGGAAAAGATGTCGGATGGAATTGATTAGCGATAAAGTCTGATGAAGCCCCAATTTGCGATAAAAATATCGGAATTCAATTTGTGATAAAAATATCGAAATTGAATTGCGATAAAATCTGAGTCCTATTAATTGCGATAAAATCGTCTGATTTGCGATAGAACCTTACAGCTTCCAATTGCGATAGAAAAACTGAATTGCGATAATTCGCTGAAGCTGCCAATTTCGATAATCTGCAGTTTTCTACCAACTTTTTGTCCTTTTGCCTTACTAACCCACTGTCACTCCCATACTTCTTGCATGACTTTTCTTCACCAACTCACAAACTTTTACTAACTTCTACTAACTCCTATCAATCACATCTATCACTAATCAATCCAAAAACACAAATCTTATACAAGATTTATGATTCTAGTCGATCAAAGAGACAAAGAACAAACCCAAAATCCAAACTTCCACAACTATATTCGAGTGAAGAACTAGAATATCTTCATAAGCCAAGTCGATCAAACATAGAACAAACACAACTTAACCTTAATTTTTTGAGTGGATCGAATAGAATAAAAACACAAAGTGTAATTTTTCTAGTGAAAGAAAAATAAACAATGGGTGTTTTAATCTTTAGGATCAAACACAAAAAATACTCCTACCTTGATCTTTCACCTTGTAGTGCTCGATCTTTCACCTTGAAGATGAACCGAACCACCTTTATCACACAAACCACTCGACACAAGATGCTATGATGACTCACAAACACATTTAGAGAACAAGAGAAGTGGTGGATCGTATGGAAGAAAATGTTAGTCGAATGATTATTAACTTGGGAAGAAAATAATACAAAGACTAATGTAAAACACACACACTCTCTTTCTACAATATGAGGCATTCGAGATAATGTGAGAGTGTGTGTGGGTTATATGTGTCGACAGCCAACCAAATGGGTTTTGGAAGGCTTTTACTTGGACCTATTGTGGGCTAAGTATATGTATTACACTTATACATATTAACTACAAACAACACTAATACTACTAGTCCACTTTTAAACTTCATATTATAAATAACACTTTGGTTTTAAATAGCAAATGACCATCACTTTCTAAATAACATAAATTAAATGCTAACAATTGTACAGCTGAAGACATTAATTAAAATCAGTTTTTGATATTAGAAAAGTAATATAATTAAATGTTAAAAAGCTTTTCAATGTTTTTGCATTGTGCATGCTAAGCAGTTGCAATGGTCAAGTCTTTAAAGACTTTTTACTATTCCTTCAAGCTTTTAGAAAAGGTTTTAACCATTGGAGTAAAAGCTTTTTAAAAAGCTTTTTAGTAATGACTTGATAAACGTCAAGCTTTTGCAAAAAGCTTTTCCTTCTCTATCATTCTTATTATATTATATTTGTTTTGTCATGTTAAAGCTTTACAAAGACTTCTTACCATTGTAGTTATAACTTGCAAATGACTTTTCAATACAGAAAATATAAGTACTAAGTGAGTAGTTAATAGCAAAGTGAGTAGTTAATAGCAAAAAGTCTTTCAAAGCTTTGAGGCTTGAGCATTGTAGATGATCTAAGCTTATGTTGTCTGGTAGGTCCCCATCTTTTAAGAGTATCCCCGATAATAATTAGCTATAGATAATTTCTTTTTGCCAAATAACATTTCCACCATCTTCTAACTATTACGGAGTACAAGTAAATGTATTCGAATGAAAAAATGTCTTTGTAAAACATTCCTTTGTTTGTTTTTTCTTTTACTTTTGAGGAGAGTTATTTTAAATATAAAACTTATATAACATGCCAAGGGACTCATCCCTAACATACATTTAAAATAAAATCAATGGTTGAGATTAAAAGAATTTTAATATTTCATATATTTTTAATAATTTAAATATATCTTAAACTGTTAATCGTTAAGCGAAAATAATTACACCATCGCGACGAGCATTTAATTATCTTTCTATAGATGGGCACTTTGATATACTTTAGTCAAAAAAAGTTTTTTCGTTTTTTCACCTTTTTTCTCATTTTTTCGTCATTTTTTCGTTTTTTTTTTTTTTTTTTTTTTTTTTTTTTTTTTTTTTTTTCATTATTGAAATTTGCATGAAAAATCACATGTGATATTAGTGTTAAATCACATATGATATGTAATATCACACGTGATATTAGTGTTAAATCACATATGATATATAATATCACGTGTGATATTAGTGTTAAATCACATATGATATTTTCATGCAATTTCAGTAACGAAAAAAAAAAACGAAAAAAAGGTAAAAAAAAGCGTGAAAAACACGAAATTTTTTTTTTTTCGAAAGTATATCGAAGTGCATATCTATAGAAAGATAATAAAATGCTCGTCGTAGCAGTATATTTTTTTTGGCTTAACGATTAACGATTTGAAAGATATTAATATTTGAAAAGAAGGATGAAAATGAGTTTTTTAAATTGTTGGGATTAATCTCATCCATTAGATCAAATAAAAATGAAGTGTGGAGATTATTCCCTTGATATGTAAAACAAGTTTGGTCATCAAATAATCTTAAATTTTTACTTTTTTATTGTTTAAATATTAGATTTAAGATCATTTGAGGATCAATTTTATTTAATGGATGAGATTAATCATAACAATTTAAAAAACCCACTTTCATTATTTTTTTTCTCAAATATTAATATCTTTCAAACCGTTAATCGTTAAGCGAAAAAAAATATACCGTTACGACGTGCATTTAATTATCTTTCTATAGATAGGCACTTCGATATATTTTCGACAAAATTATTTTTTTTTCTCCTTTTTCACCTTTTTTTTTTCACGTTTTTTTCATTTTTTTCGTTACTAAAATTTGCATGAAAAAATCATATGTGATTTAAAACTAATATCACATGTGATATTATATATCATATGTGATATAACACTAATATCACATGTGATATTCCATATCATATGTGATTTAACACGAATATCACATGTGATTTTTCATGTAAATTTCAATTAAAAAAAAAAAAAAAAAAGGAAAAAAGACGAAATAACGAGAAAAAAAAAGTGAAAAAACGATTTTTTTTTTTCCCCCGAAAGTATATCAAAGTGGTCTATAGAAAGATTATTAAATGCTGATGTAGTTAGAGTTTCGCTTAACGATTAACGGTTTAAGAGATATTTAAATTATAAACAATAGGTGAAATATTAAAATGCTTTTAATCTCAACAATTGATTTCATTTTAAATGAGTGGTAGACATGAGTCCCTTGTTATGTAAGATAAGTTTAGTATGTAAAATAACTCTCTTCTAAATATTAAAATAGTGTGATAAGTCCTTTTTTCAAGTCCTTCCTCATATGATTTAATTAAAGAAAACAAGGTTTTCCTTCTATAGGAAAAATCTTTTCGGTTACCTTTTTGAGCAAAGAAAAGAAAAAAAAAAAAAGTCATTACTCTACCGCTCATTCAAAATGCCCTTATTCTTATTCACTGCTGCAATCTTTGTTAGCTTTTAAAGTGATGGTCATACTACATAGTTTAGGGGTCGTTTAATCATTTGTAAATAGTAGTTTATTACTATATATATTATAAGGCATGTAAAACGACGCCGTTGATGCTACAGTACCCCCGGCCCGGCCCACTGCTACAGTAACCGGCCCACTTTTTTTTTTTTTTTTTTTTTTTTTAAATCAGCTTTCGAAAATTGGCAAAAAATACCCCTGAAATTGACGACTCTTTGCAAAAAAAGTCCTTTTTCCAAAAAAATGTTTCGAAAATTGGCAAAAATTACCCCTGACACTGACGACTCTTTGCAAAAATAGTCCTTTTTCCAAAAAAAAAAATGTTTCGACAATTGGCAAAAAATACCCCTGCCATCGGCGACTCTTTGCAAAAGGAGTCCTTTTTCGGGGTAAAAAAAAACGATAATCAACGAAATAAAACAACGCCCCGCCGCAACGCGGCGGATCGTCGCCGAACTCGTTATTTATATTTTCGATTACAATGTTAAAGAGGAATTAATGGGTTAATTACTAATCGGACTTAATTAGCAATTGAACTTTATTAAGTTAACTAGTACTAGTAATTATAGATTGAATCAGTAGACTTGGGCCAAAAATCATGGAAGCCTATGGATTGGGCTTGAGCGTGAGTTGGACGAGGACGAATTCAACTCCATATACCGCTAGAACGAAGAGTAGTGATGGACGCAGTAAGATGGTATTTGAATTGTTCATGTTGATAATTGATTTATAAACGATCATATATCACGGTTGGAGCCTTTTCAATATTATTTTCCCAATTAGCATATTAAGCAAAAGGACGTAAGAAAGAGAAGATAAGAGATTAAATGCCAAAGCCATAGAGTTGAATGATATGAAACAAATATACATCAAGAATAAGAAGTCCCTTTCAAATTGGAGTATAGTATTGTATAATTTGTACTCCGTATTATTCTAATGCTCATGAAATTATCCCTTCTCCCATTGGGTTTTGGATTTTATTTCACATCTTCTTGCACGTCTATATAAAATATCCAATTGCCCATCTGTCAACATTCAGGACCCGGTATACTTAATTTGGACCACCCCCCATTGTTTCATCACCCTCCCTCATTTTCTTTCTATTTTAATTCCTACTTATTATCTCTCTTCCTTAAACACACAACTTGTCTTATTGATTCATCGAGCCAATCACGCTAGCTAGGGCACATATAACACAACGGTAACTATCAAGAAGGCGTTGGGATATCAAAGACGATTCAACGAATATTTGTGGAAATAATTGGATCATGGAATATGGATATAGTTTGCTTGATCATGAAGACCAAGATTACTCCCCCAAAAATAGTGAAGATTATTCACCCTCTTCTGCCTTGTTTAACGGCACTAAGACTACTTCCACTTCGTCCCCTAAAAGAAGGTTAGTCGATTTTAATTAGCGTGGTACACACACAAAAACAACTAGCTTTTCGATGACATATAGTCTAATAGATATTCTTTGAGACAACATCAAAAGTGAAGTAGCTAGAGTTATATTTTATATATTAGTAACATATGTTGTTGGGATTTGTTACAGTAGACGTTCAAAACAAAAACGAGTGTTCTCAGTGCCCATAACGGAAATTGAAGGATATCGGCTTAAGGGTGAGACAAATGCTCCGCCTTCTGATTCTTGGGCATGGAGGAAGTATGGACAAAAACCGATCAAAGGCTCACCTTACCCTCGGTAAGTTTACACTCCAAATTTATTTATTTCTTTTATTAGTCATAGAAAATTCAGAGTAGAATTAATCATAATGATTTTTAGAAGAATTTTCATTCTTCTAGGATTTATGAAGCTAGAGTCAGAATATTATCAAGTCATCCCAAAATAAAGAGTTGTTCTTGCAAAAAGCTCATTTAATAATACATGATCTAACACTTAAATTGTAATTTTTTATAATATACATATAATTGAAACCCATGTTGCAGGAATAAAAATGACATGATTGAAATTGTAACTTCAAACAAATATAATCAATTTCTTTTAGAATATATAAAATGCTGAACTGATAACTTTTCTTGGTAGTTTCCTTCTAAATTTCACATTGTCGTTTCTTCTCAACGCTTATAAAGTATTCTTAAATAATGACTATTCCCAGATTATAACGTTGTTTGATTAAGTATCATATAGGATATTATATAATAGTCCTGTAGTGTTTTTCTATAGATAAATTGTATAGAAAAATTTATGTGATGTTTACAAGACGCCAATGGCAAGACAAACGACGATAAACAACAAATAAGCATCATAATTACATTTTTTTTTATTGCCAGGGGCTATTATAGATGTAGTAGCTCAAAAGGTTGTCCCGCAAGAAAACAAGTTGAGAGGAGCCGAGCGGACCCTACTATGGTAATGGTGACATATTCGTGCGATCACAACCACAATTCGCCGGCTTCTAGGAACCACAATAACCATCACCACCACAACAATGTCATATCATCACGAGAAGTCTCTAGTCCCACGACCACACAAGAAGAAGTTTCCAACACAGATGATCAAGAAGACGATGACCCAAACCAATGCAAGCGATCAATACCTGGTCCTGATTCAAGGTTCACTAGCCTTGAGGTAGGACCAGGTGCTCCTTTTGTAGCAACTATAGATCAATTTGGGTGGTTTTCTGATTTTGATTCACCCTCTTCAACGATGCTAGAAAGCCCATTAATGGCTGGGGACATAGTTGGAGATGCGGACATGGCTATGATATTCTCAATTAGAGAAGAAGACGAGTCTTTGTTTGCTGATCTAGGGGAGTTACCAGAATGCTCAATGGTGTTTAGGCGTAGTGGAGACCGTGCAACTTGGTCTCATGGTGTGGGACAAAAGGGTGATAATAGAGTAACAATTTAGTCACAAGTTTGTCTTTACTGTGAGCACTTATTTGTAAATCTCCTAAGGTTTGCGTACATTGCGCCGAAGGATACCTAAAGAAACAATTTTAAACTCTTGAACTTTATCCTCTATTGATCTTTATGTGTAAATTTTGTGTGTAATTGAAAAAGAATTGGAAACTTATCTTTTGTTCAAATGATATTGATACACTTGAACTTGACATACGCACATCAATGAAAAATAACTAACCATCTTCTATTTAGATACACTTGAACTTGACATACACACATCAATGAAAATAACTAGTAGGGTACCCGCGCGTTGCGGCTGCGGGTACCCTGAAATAAAATTTTTCGGTGAATCATGTATTTTAGTTTATTATGTCCTTTTTAACAATAAATTTACGGATATCAAGAATTTCGTTTAGCTCGTGCCCGTTCGGGCTCGAGCCCGTTGGCTCGTGTCCGTTCGGGCTCGAGCCTGTTTGGCCCGTGCCCGTTCGGGCTCGAGCCCATTTGTCCCGTTGCCCGTTCGGGCTTGAGTATTTGTATAATGTGCTTTATTATTTGTATTAGTGACATTTAATGCAGGAATTATGTTTAAGTTGGTTGTACAATATGCTTGATAAGTTGTATTTCTTATGTAAGGGATGTTTTAATAACTCCATTAATTGTATTTATTGACCCGTTAATTAATTATATTTAATGTACATAATGATTTATTTATTGTATTTAATATTAGTATTTCTATTTTAATTAGTTGTACTTTGAGCTTAAGAAGTTGTAAATGTTAGAAAATGTGTTTTAATTACTTGTACTTGTACATTGAGCTTAGGTAGTTGTAAATATTGGTGATGGGGTGTATTAATTGTATGTATTAATTGTATGTATTAATTTGTACAATGCATTAGTTGTAAATATTAGGGAAGTTTCTATAAGTAGTATTGATTATTGTACTTATAGCTTTAGAACTTGTATTGCTTAATTTTAAGTATTTCTATTAATAGTAGTCACTATTATTTGCTTTCATGTGTGGAAGCTTAATTATATTGTACTTTGTGGTTAAAAAGTTGTATATTTAGATGAATGGGTGTTTTTGATAGCGTATTAATTGTATTAAATGAGTAGTGTGTTTTTAGTTTTATGTGTGCATTAATTAGTTGTAAACATAGCTTTGTAATATGTACTACTGAATTTTAAGTTTTTGATGTAATTAATGTTGGAAAATTATGTTTAAACATGTTGTACTTTTAGCTTCTTTACTTGTATTGCTGAATTTTAAGTATTACTATTTATAGTATTGCTGAATTTTAAGTATTACTATTTATAGAAGGCCTAAATGCATTATAAGATAGTAAGATAACTAACCATCTTCTATTTAGGTTGGGCACAGTGGCATGGTCACCATGGTTGGTCGACGAAGGTCTTGGTCGGTCGAGGCCATTGTGTGTGTTTGGTCATGGATCGGTCGAGCAAGGAAAAACTCCCAAGTCGGTCGAATTTTCGACCGATTTTTACACACTTTTTTTTTTTTTTTTTTTTTTTTTTTTTTTTTTCCATTTACATAAAATAAAATACAAACAACATAATATTACCCACTCTCTGCTTCAAATTCAAATTAAATGTTACAGTACGAGCGGGAGGATTCAAAATTCAAATTCAAATTCAATTTCAAATTTAAAAATTGCACTATATATATCCACACTCTTTTGTTTCTCATACACACAACTCACACAGAGATTCTCAACAATGTCTCGCAAAGACTTCTCCCAACAATTTCCGGCCACAAAGGACTTCTCACAACAATTTCCCGGTCACCACGACTTCTCACAACAATTTCCCAGTGAACACAACTTCTCACAACAATTTCCCAGTGAACACAACTTCTCACAACAATTTCCGAGTGAACAAAGCATCTCACAACATTTTCCCAGTGAACACAACTTCTCACAACAATTTCCGAGTGAACAAAACATCTCACAACAATTTCCCAGTGAACAAAACATGGTTCACACTCCACCGGCAAATGTCTTTCCGGTATTCCCAACGGAAGAGGAACCGATTGTGGAACACGAAGCCCATCCGTTACAACTTACTGAGGATCAACTCCGACTACTTGAGCAGGATGAGGAAGTACTGAGAGAAATACAAGAAAACGAAGCACGTGAGGAAGCTGCTCGTATGGAGCAGGAAGTAAGGGACGCAGAATACCGCCACAACAACTTGTTTGACATTCTGGAAAGAGAGTATTATGAGGGCAAGTTTGCGGATGCAGAGTCTCCTTACGACGAGGGAGAAAACTCAGACTTTTCATTGTAATTTGTATTTTCATTTTCATTTCCGTATCGTAGTTTGTTAATCTGTAATTCGTGTTTTCAATTTAATGTTTAATTTATGTAATATTTTTATTATTAATGAAGTTTAAATTTGTTATTTAAAATATTTGAATTAAAAATAAATAACTTGGTCGCCACTGTGGCAACTTGGTCGTTGTCAGGTCATCGGAGAGAGAAAGCTGATGTGGCAAGGTCGTGTCTGGTCACCATTGTGCCCAGCCTTATAGTTTTATATGAGAGGTAGTTTTACAGTATTACTTAACGCATATAGTCCCTACACTATAAAAGTATTTACAAGTGGATCATTTTTATTCCTAACATTCTCCTCTTAAATGATCTACTTGGGAACTATTCTTATTCTATTTTTTATGACGACTTCCTCTTTAGCTTCGATACGTCGACCGACGACTCATGCCTCTTAATCTTTCTCGATCACTAACATACATCTCTAATCTTCTAATGACTTCTTTAGAAAACAAGATGTTTGTTAACTTTTCTACGGCCGTATTAAGTCGATCTTTCTCTTGTTGAGGTAATCAATCACTTTCTGAACCAAATTTATCTTTGAGTTGTTGAGAATTTTGTATGCAAGTTGACGACAACCATGTAGCATATTCTTATCTTTGAAGGTATCAAGTGAGGGTTGGCTTTGTAAGGTTAAGTTTTTGTTGAGGTAAGTCTTCAACTCTCTTCCTTATCAAATTCTTGAAGTCAGATTCTTTGAAAGAGTTCCAGGAATAAATGATAAAGAACCGTACACACCGGTAAAGCAACCATCACTTGGTGTTGTGTATCCTAGTGGAAGCGGTGGAGTGGTGTTGATGGAACATAAAGAAGTTTACAAGTTCTGTGATGGTACATTGACGAGAGTGAATGATGCACTAACAACCATGCTCAGAGATTACAAGTTAGGATACGAACAAGGTTGGTTGAAGGGACGAAAGTGGAAGAAAGCTGATGAAAGCAGAGCATCAAGAATGAAAGATGAAATAAAGAGAATATAGAAACGCAGAAGGCAAATGCAAAGGCTAGAGAGCTATGTTGGAGGTCGACCCAAAGTTACAGATATCAAGAGTTTTGTAAGACCGGAATGACCACCCCTTAGGGGGAGATTGTTAGAAATGAAAGTGTCGGTCATTCTAGGTCATCCGGTATTAGTTTATTTTGTTATTATATGTAATGGTTTGTAATATTTAGAGCTAAATAGCCCGGCCCATATAGCAAGCCCATGGGCGGCGAAATCTTTATGTAAGACTATAAATACAAGGAGATGGTGGTTTCTATTTTGCTTAATAAAGTTCTAGTATTTTTCTTTATGATAGATTCCGCCATACCTCATCTCTCATCTCTCTTTCTTTTATCTCTTTGATTTTCTTGTGTGTGTAATATTGATTATTAGAGACCAACACTACTAACATTTTCATGATAGATATTCAGGAAGCTACTTCAGATACCGATACTCAATGCAAACCTTCCAATGATACAGATACAGTAGCTGAGGTAAATGATTATGATGTTTGGTGGCATATAATCCATTTGGTCAAGAAAAGCAACAATTTGAGCTACCCAAATCCATTAATGATCCAGAAATGAATCCTAATGGAGACGAGTTAGAACAAACTGAGGCTAATCATGATCAAGAACGTGCTTTTTTGAATCATTAATCAACAATTGTCAAATTTAGATTGAGAAATGCAACAAGGTCAATCGCGAAGTTAATGATGCGAATATCAAATTAACCATTAAGCTTGAGAGATACAAGGCAAAAGTAAAAAGTTTCGAAATCACTAATAAACGCAAATCAAAACTAGAAATTGGTTATAGAGATTCAGTCATTTAAAACAGAAAATTAAATGATAAACTTGATGAACTTCACATAGCTACAACAAGAAATATCAAGTCTTTAAATGAAGAAATTTCTGATCTTCAAAACCAACTTTCAAGACAAACAACAACTTGCACCAATCTTGAAAAAGAACGTGATAAGTTGAAAACTGATTTTGCAAACCGTGAAGACGAACTTCTCGATGAGATCATAGACCAAAAGACAAAATCAAAGAATTAGAAAACATTATTGTCAAGACGGGTCAATCGATTCAAACGATCCATATACTTACTCCTAAACTAGACTCGTTTTATCATAATGGACACAAAATGGCTCTTGGTTATGAAAATTCTTGTAATCTCAAGAAAGCTCAGAAGAAACAAAATACTATGTATAATGGAAACATTCTTTTTAAAGAACATGCTCCTCCAACTGTTTCTGATTTTGAGTAGACTTTGAAACATGCTGTTGAATGTAGATCAAAGATTCAAGAAAATGATTCTGAAAAAAAACCAATTGACTACTCAAAGCTAAACAAACTCTTAGAAGTTTTTGTTCCACAAAAAGAAAAGTCTAAAGAACAAGTGTTTTTCTCAAATGCTTTATAAAGTTAAGTTTTCATACAAAAGCTTCAAAATCTGTTTTAAACACTTCACCAATTATTAATTTGAGTTGGTTGACCTTATCACACTACAAGTGTTGGAATGATATTTGAAAGGTTAAATGTGAAGTGCACTTGGGGTTTAACAATTCAGGGGAAAATAAACCATGCCATTCTCTAACAGTGGCCTGGCGTGCCTCTGGCGCCCCGGAGCGCCAGCAACGTGCCATGGTCTGTTGTCCATGGCTTGGTTTTACCCTCGCATGTCTTGGGCATTTCTCACCCCGTGTCATTCATTTTTTCCTCCTCACTTCTTTTCTATCCACCCTCTAAGTCTATTATCTTGTGTTCTTAATTCTTCTCATCTTTTATCATTCTTGAAAGAACACATCTCCGCAAGGGAAGATTCACAAGAACCTAATCTGTTAGTGTAAACGTTACGACGTTTAATCTATATAGTGTATTTATATTTTAATGATGACAAACATGTAACTTGTAATACATAACGTAAAGTGCACAAGTTACTCGTTTACATAAATCATCAATGCACGCACGCATTAACATCTCTCGACGGCTCAAGTCTGAATCACTTAAGGTATGTACAAACAATATATCAAACTTGTTAAGTGATCAAAGAAATATTTTTGTCCTTAAACCTCACATTTTAATAAATGTGACAAAACCTTTAAAATATATATATATATATATATATATATATATATATATATATATATATATATATATATATATATATATATATATATATATATATATATATATATATATGCAAATTATTTTTGTAATTATAAAGAAATATTTTAATAGGAAAAATAAATTTGAATTTTGAAATCCCCAACAGCTATTTTTCCCGCCCAAATAGATGGCACCTACTCCAGAAAAATATTTCACCACTAAAGGACAAAAACTGGCTAGAAGGTCCCTTAAATAGGTGATGGTCCCTTAAATATTTAAGGGACCGTCTGTATTTAAGGGACCGTCCCCTGCTCTTCGAGCTGTCTATAAATGCTACACTACTTTCATCAGATTTTCTCAACCCTCTTTAGCACAAAACTTTCTGTTCTTTCTCAATCCCTTATTTCACCTTCTTTGATCACATTAACTTGTTTGAATCTGATGCGTGGTTTTGCAACCTTACAACAGGTTTTACCTCTCGAGGGATCTCAAGAGGCTTACAACCCCACCAGGCAGTGTACCTGACCGATGTAGTATAGTGTAGTGGTAAGTACGGGGGATCGATCGTTCCCACAGGGAATAGTGTTCGTTAGGTATGAAAAACTACTCTAATAGGTCTAATGGGTGAGAGAAGATTCTTTTTATGTTTTTATAATTTTATGAAAGCAAGTAAAATCTCGGGTTTGAAAGAGTGGGCGGAATTAGTTGCTAGTCAACTAACCCAAGTTACTACGAATGCAAATAAAATAAAATAACAGAAAATGAAAATGTGGTGAAACTTATATGGAGAGAAATGTGTTTACTTAGATTTCCTTACTCCCTAACTATCTTTTACCGATTGATTAGTGTGTATTAGTTGCGTGGATGATGGGTGTATTCCTTAATACCAATCGTGGGGTGGCGTACGTACTTCCCCAACTCTATGAACTCCTACTTCACTCCTATGTCGAGCCGGCTAAGAAGCTCCTAACATGGGATCACTAGAATTCGCTCATGCATTAAATACAACCATAAAAACCTTTAGTACGCATTGGTTCATGTTTCTTAAGACGTTCAAGCAAGTTACCGAATAGGAAGTTAGCCAGTTTTCTTAAGCCTAACATCGATAAACAATCATCCAATACAATTAATAACACACTAATAACCGATAATCAATAGCTAGGTTTCATTAGATCTAAGCAAACACAAAGAAAACCTAGCCTAGCATGTTAAACAAAAGACAAGAACAAGATAGAATCAAACAACACATAGACATATTGAATGATTAATTGATAACTTATCTTCAATGTAACATGGAAGATCTCAAGGCAAAAAGCCTTGAAAAAGCTGCTAAAATCGTCTTAGGGTTTCCTCCCAAAATTACACACAAAAGTTCCACACTAATGACAAAAAATTGCAAAACTATATATAGAGATTAAGGGCTGACGGCGTCACGTTGTAGATTCTGACGCCGTCACCTCGCCGCTTTTAGGGTTCCCGGATGGCCTTCCTGACGCCGTCCCTCTTTAGACGTCCAAAATCCGTTCTGGCTTATCAAGGCTTGACGCCGTCAGATTATGGCTTGACGCCGTCCCTCTTTAAGTTAAGCCGTGACGACCTTGATCACTTCAAAGGGTGACGCCGTCAGATTTTTCATGCAAAATTCTCTGGCTTATCATGAGTAATTTTCATATCCACCTTTTTCTTGCCAAGCCATGACGCCGTCCAGGGCAATCCCTGACGCCGTCAAAGGTACTTTTCAGCCGATTTTGAGACTTTGTCGTTTTCTTCACTTTTATGCTCCAAAAACGTCCAAAATGCTTCCTTTTCCAGATTTCTTCTCTAAAGTACCTAAAATGACAAAAGGAACGATTTAGGGCAATATTTGATCAAATAAATACGATTTAGGGCTTAAATGACCCCCTAAAAGCGGTACACTTTTCGCTTCATCAAATACCCTTACACTTGAGATTTCCTTGTCCTCAAGCAAATGCGCTTTTATTCTAATCAAAATACAAGTTAGGGGTCATTTAATGCTAATATAAAAGTAATTACAATAAATAGTCGTTCCACTTTAATCATAATAAGCACGGAGATTACACACTAGCACCTCACAAGTAGTGTTTAGATACTCACATCTCTCAAGTGTCATCAAAATAAATCTCATAAATGAAAACGGATAATATCTCTCACTACCTGTCATAGCAAATAGATTACCATAGGCTTGGGAAAGGATCGAAAACCTCCTCCACTAGGCGTAAGCACCTAAGATAAACTATCAAAGAGGGCTTTTACATGGGTTATAACGTTAGGTGTAGGGAAAAGGAAAACACCGTTTTGTTGGATAAGGGATATTTTACTTGTGGCGAGTTAAAGATCTTGATCAATTACATGTACTATACAATGTTGCTAAGCCAAGACTCGACTCAATCTTAAGCTAAAAACAAAATAACAAAAACATAAAACAACATAAAATGAAACGGGATGGTAGTCCGTATGTTTTTTCTATTTTTCGTTTTCTCATTTTTTTTTTGCATTTTTCTTGATTTTTTTTTTTTTTTTTTTTTTTTTTTGCATACACTTTTGCCCTACCATCCAAAATAATACATCATAGGGGCATTGCATTCCCCTTACACTTGAACTTTTACATAACTTTACAATAAACTATTCTAATGACTCGAATTAAGATAATTGAAAAACTTGGAGTACTTTTAAAATATTTAGCACATATGGGGGTAATAATGTTGTTCTTCCCCATTACTCCATTACACTAGTACTTTACCCATGAGTCTCAATCGTCCCAAAACAATATGTACAAGGATATGACTCGACTTAGCAACCATGTAATCAACTAGATAATTAACTTGGGTTTAAACAAATGTTGTAACAATAATGCACTAAAAATGAGTGCATACAAGGTAGGCTAAGGCGATTTGGGTGTACATTTAAATGGGGTGTAAACAAATTCTTCCTTTAAGTAAAATGCTTAAAGGTCGTAACGAAAAGATAGGCTCTGAGGGGTGTACTAGGGGTATCGTGTACTAAAAATGAGTACAACGCAAAGGGTGTGGGAGAATTACTTGACCAATGTAGCCAATGTAATTATAACAAAAACACAGGTGTAAAACAATGGGTTAATCCTAATGCCTCTTATCATGTAGTAAATCTAACTACACGAATGTAGTCTCACTTGTGGCCTCGGAATGGTCCTAACGCAAGTTCTAGAATCTAAGTGCTACCGGTACACACATCATAGCATAAATGCTTTTCCTACCAATTCTAGGGGCGAACCTCACATATTTGGGGGTGAAATTTTTTTTAGTGGTACGTTTTTTTTTGTGTGCTAGTCATATAACTCCTATCCATGAGACGCTCATTAAGATCAAAGTTTCACTCCTAAGTGTTGTAAAAAATTTTAAATTTGGCACTAAAATTGCCCTAACAGGTATTTATCTCAGTTTTATTACACATTTACTATTAAACAAACAAAAATCAAGCGCAATTGTATTCTCTAAAGTATCGTATTTTACCCCCCCTTACACTTAAGATGAACATTGTCCCCAATGTTCAAATAACAAGATGTAAAAGAAAAAAGTAAAAGAATGAAATCAAATACTCCCCTGATTCGCTCGGTGGATAATGTGGTAACACGGTTAGATCTTCTTCCAAGAGAATGTAGAAGCTTTATGACTAATGCATCGCCAAAAGCTTGATCCAAAACATTTCCTTGTCCAAAATAACCTGTTAAACCTGAGAAAACAAACACGAAAACCTGCATAACATCGGCGGGATAAACTCTATATATAAGAATATAATGCTTGTGGAATGATAATTTTGCAGATTCCTGGAGATTATAAGTTATAGATTTAATAGAAACTTTTTATGAAAACAAAACTTTCAAAAATTTTCAGAAAATTAACCCTGACGCCGTCATGTTGTAAAGCCTGACGCCGTCAGAAATGATCTGACAGAATTCTCATGTTAAGTTTCCGGAAAAATTTTGGAAAAACCTATACCTTACTTCCTGGAAATCCTGCAAAACATCATTATGACTCGATACAAGCATTTGACTCAAATAAATACTAATATGTATGTTAATTTATTATTATTATGATTCATGTTCATTTGTTCTAATAAACCGATTTGGATTTCCCTTACACTTAACTTTTGCAAAATACCTTTATATGTAGTTAAGACGAAGTTAAAAACAAGATAAAGCATTTTCACAAATTAGTTTTTGAACATGAATCAATAATAATAAAACTTAAACACACATACGGAAACAAATAAAATCAAACAAACAAATAAACACACAAAGCAAATAAAGCTTGGGTTGCCTCCCAAGAAGCGCTTGTTTTTGTTCGAGTCACGAGCCTGACTATACCCTTATTTAACGGAAATAGGGGAGATTTTCCCTACACTTAGGGTTAAGTGCGGGTGATAGTAGCGATACACACTAGCTCGGTAGGAGTATGCCACGTGAGGAAAGATTGGTGGATGAATTATATACTCAAAGGGGTGTGCTCCTTTCATCATAACCTTACCTAGTTCACTTTGGTCAATGGGTGAGTTAAAGTTTTCTCCTAAAAAGGGATCATCTTCTATCAACTTCGAGAGATTCCTAGTTGGGAATCCATCTTGACCTAATAAACCCGGTTTAAACCCATAATGTTTCTTGTGATCAATCATGAATGGGTGATGTAAGTATGTAAGGTCATGGTTCACTCCTATATTAGCTTCCACTCCACATGGCCTAGAGTCTACTACCTTAATCTTAACATTACCCGGACTACATGGTTTGATGGGTGGATTGGGACCTTTTTTAATTCCTAAATTCACATCTAAAGATGGAAGATTAGGTAACGGTTTTGGTTGAGGCTCCGGTTCATCAAAAATAGGAACTTCCATATAACTAAAAGAAAGGTTATGACTACAAGTATTCAAACCTATATCCTCTAGTTGTGTTTGGTCCAAGGGTTCTACCTCTATTGGGGTTCCTATAGTCTCTTCTACTTCTTCTGGGTAAGTCACGGGTGGTGTGTGTGCCTCGAATGATGGTAGGACTTGTGGGGTACTTTGTAGGTTTGTGTTATTTACCTCATCCTTCCTTGTCTCTATATCAATTATATCCACATCATGTGTTTTAGTAGAATCTAACCCAAACATGTTCCTAAGTATCTCAAATCCTTCTCTAGCCATTTCAAGTTCTAAGTCCGATTCATAAGAATCTTCCCCGATAACATGATTACTATGTTCAATTTGCCTAAAGGATTCATCATGTGTTCCTTGAGATTCAAAGTCATTGATCATAAAACCTAGGTCTTTTTGCTCAATATGCTCATGTTCGGCTAAATCCTCCTCAATTGTTTCCTCAAGTTGTGATGTATACGAACCCATTAATTCATTAAACTTATGGTTCACGGTTAGGAGGCTTTCCTCAAAATTTTTCCAAAGGGTCTTATTAAAAGGAGTTGATCCTAACAATGATTGTTTAATAGAAGCCACACATGCACATAATTCATCAAACCTATCAAATTTTATACCCATCTCCTCTTGTATATATCTAAGATCACTTAAAAATTCATTGGAACAACAGAAAGCAAATCTATCCGTGTAAAGTAATTGTTCCTCTATTGTTAATGATCTAAATGGAATTTCATCCGCCATGGTGACAAATGAAAATGGTTTTACAAACAAAGGGCACAAAGAAAAAGATAGACTAAAGAAATCTAATAAAAAGAAAAAATAAAAATCTCACTAGAAAGGAATATAGTGAGTAGACCTAATAAAATAAAAATTCAACCTAAACAATAACTATTCCCCGGCAGCGGCGCCAAAAAACTTGATGCGTGGTTTTACAACCTTACAACAGGTTTTACCTCTCGAGGGATCTCAAGAGGCTTACAACCCCACCAGGCAGTGTACCTGACCGATGTAGTATAGTGTAGTGGTAAGTACGGGGGATTGATCGTTCTCAACAGGGAATAGTGTTCGTTAGGTATGAAAAACTACTCTAATAGGTCTAATGGGTGAGAGAAGATTCTTTTTATGTTTTTATAATTTTATGAAAGCAAGTAAAATCTCGGGTTTGAAAGAGTGGGCGGAATTAGTTGCTAGTCAACTAACCCAAGTTACTACGAATGCAAATAAAATAAAATAACAGAAAATGAAAATGTGGTGAAACTTATATGGAGAGAAATGTGTTTACTTAGATTTCCTTACTCCCTAACTATCTTTTACCGATTGATTAGTGTGTATTAATTGCGTGGATGACGGGTGTATTCCTTAATACCAATCGTGGGGTGGCGTACGTACTTCCCCAACTCTATGAACTCCTACTTCACTCCTATGTCGAGCCGGCTAAGAAGCTCCTAACATGGGATCACTAGAATTCGCTCATGCATTAAATACAACCATAAAAACCTTTAGTACGCATTGGTTCATGTTTCTTAAGACGTTCAAGCAAGTTACCGAATAAGAAGTTAGCCAGTTTTTTTAAGCCTAACATCGATAAACAATCATCCAATACAATAAATAACACACTAATAACCGATAATCAATAGCTAGGTTTCATTAGATCTAAGCAAACACAAAGAAAACCTAGCCTAGCATGTTAAACAAAAGACAAGAACAAGATAGAATCAAACAACACATAGACATATTGAATGATTAATTGATAACTTATCTTCAATGTAACATGGAAGATTTCAAGGCAAAAAGCCTTGAAAAAGCTGCTAAAATCGTCTTAGGGTTTCCTCCCAAAATTACACACAAAAGTTCTACACTAATGACAAAAAATTGCAAAACTATATATAGAGATTAAGGGCTGACGGCGTCACGTTGTAGATTCTGACGCCGTCACCTCGCCGCTTTTAGGGTTCCCGGATGGCCTTCCTGACACCGTCCCTCTTTAGACCTCCAAAATCCGTTCTGGCTTATCAAGGCTTGACGCCGTCAGATTATGGCTTGACGCCGTCCCTCTTTAAGTTAAGCCGTGATGACCTTGATCACTTCAAAGGGTGACGCCGTCAGATTTTTCATGCAAAATTCTCTGGCTTATCATGAGTAATTTTCATATCCACCTTTTTCTTGCCAAGCCATGACGCCGTCCAGGGCAATCCCTGACGCCGTCAAAGGTACTTTTCAGCCGATTTTGAGACTTTGTCGTTTTCTTCACTTTTATGCTCCAAAAACGTCCAAAATGCGTCCTTTTCTAGATTTCTTCTCCAAAGTACCTAAAATGACAAAAGGAACGATTTAGGGCAATATTTGATCAAATAAATATGATTTAGGGCTTAAATGACCCCCTAAAAGCGGTACACTTTTCGCTTCATCACATTAACTTGTTTGAATCTTGTTTAAATGTGATCATTTCTTTCTTTCATCAAGTGCAAATAGAAGAACTTTTGTTATCATCCATATACGAAGTTATGTAGTATAGTTAGTCCACGTGTAACATTTTTTACATATAGATCGAGTCCATATCTTTCAATCATGTGTAATAGGTAGATCCGGACGATGTGTAAGTCCGTGAGGTGTTGTATGTAGATCGGGTGTAACAATTCGCATTTTCAGGTTACTATCCATTCTCAAATTTTTACAATTCACTTTTACTATTCATCCCGTAATTGTTTTTTATTTTACTATCATGACAAGATAGTTGATACTCGACGAGTCATCCTGACGACGTACGTTAAATCCATTCAGAACCAATTTCACAAAACCGTTTCTGAGATTTATGTGTAGGTTTAAACGTCATTTAAACATCCCGATATGTCCACACGACATTACAATCAATAGAAATATATGTTTCTCACATCTTACGACAATTCCATAAGTTTTGGAATTTTACGTTTTCTAGTTCTGCGTTTTACGCGATTTACGCGTTTTAAACCTACGTTTCCAGTTTTAACAGCGTTTAAGCAGCCCGGTGAAACTTATCACTCATTTTATATATTAATATGGAGTATAATGATAAGTTTAATCATTTCTACAAGTTTCATATTTTTACGATACCCGATTTTACGTTTCGTGATTTAAATACTTAACGATAGCAATTACCGGGACAAAACTGACTCCGTAAAAGCAAGATAATGCAAGAAACTTATCAAGCTTCTCATGAAAGCCTCATGAAGCTTATCAAGGAGGGAACCAAGGGCATGTGTCATGATCTTAAACCTTGATCACTTAGGATGATTACATGTGTTCAAGCTTCCTAAGTAAGCTTTCTTAAAGTCAAGGAAACTAACCTCCTCAACTCACTATAACCCCCCATCCCCTTGGTGTAACACCCCCAAAATCATAATATTGCAGAAGCATACACTTTGGGTGCTACTCAGAAATAGAGAAATTGATAATCACAACACAAGAAATAGAGAACGGATTAAAATCCGTTTTAAAATACATTGCATATTCAAGTCATGTTGTCTTACATAAAATTCATTTCAAGTAAAAATGTACCCCATTTAACAAAGCGGTCCAAATTTTCAGAGTTAACGCAACATTAAAAACATTTCCATTAATTATTATGACCATCGCCATGCCCTGCCTTCAGTAACCCACCTCAGTTTCTTGAGAAAAACATGCTAAAAGTCAGCTAACGCTGGTGAGTTCATAGGTTTAAAGTAAATAACACATATGTACCATAGCAATATTCAGCAAACAATTCAGCAATAACACATTATCCTGCTATGCAAACACTAAGCCTCATCTAACCGAACTAGACATAGCAGCATGCCAAACTGGCATTAGCAAATAAAGGGGTGCCCGCGAGTGTTAATCCCCAGACACTCGGACTATTTGCATATGGTATACGTTCGCATTGACTATGCCGAGCCAACCGAACGAGGGTGTCATCCCCAATAGATCTATTTATATCACACGGTTTCCCAGTGGGAATTGACGGTTGATGATAGTGGGCGCAATGGGATTCAGCTAAACTTAGGTTTCTGCATACAAGTGTGTATAAAAACAAAATCCATTTTTGGTCCACGAAAACAATTTTGCATGTTTCTCACTCCAAGCTTATAAAACAAATTGTATAAAAATATGGGGCTATAAACTCACCTTAAAACAACAACAATCTGCTAATCAATCAACAAAATAGTGTAACCGCTCCGACACGCAACCTAAATAAGTATGATAAGTCTTAGCAAAATATCCGTGTCTTATATGTCTTTACTTTTTTTGAAAAGTTTACGTGTGACCAGTGCTTGTGCATTTCTTGCTTGCTGTGTGGTAAAGTATATTTCAAAATGGCTTATCGCATGTAACTTTTGGTGGTGGCTCATGGTGAAAGTATACGGTGAGAATACGTGCGACGGAACATCCGTGCTAGTATTCATCGTTAAATTTCGTAAGTAATATATATATATAATTATATATATATATATATATATATATATATATATATATATATATATATATATATATATATATATATATATATATATATATATATGGATTATGTTAAGTTTAATAGTTATGTATTTGATTAACTAGGGTTATGATTAATTAAATAGGTTTTTGAGAAATTAATAAAATAATAGTGTTAGTGGAGAAATATTATATTATAAATATTGTTATTATTTATAATATAATCTTAATTGTAATAAATTTGGAATAATTGTTAAGTATTTAGAAGATTTAAACAAGTTAAGTATTTTTATCAAAAATACTCTAAGTGTTGGAATTTTAGAAGATTTGGGCATGACCTATTCGTTTATTCAAACGTTTCCATTTCGTCATGGTTGTCATTTCTCAAATAATTCGCGTTGTTAACTATATTTGCAAAATTTGTTCGTAATATATATATTGGTCGTCGTAAGTATTTTTATCGTTATAACTATCGTTATCGTCACTTTTAATTATTAATAATAGATTTTGATACAAAGTCAATATGCCTTCAAAAGTCAACAAAAGTCAATATTTATAAGGATTTGGTCAAAATTCCGTTTTTCACCCTTTAAGAGACTAAGCGTCTCAAAACAAGTCCAATCTAGTTTTAATTATATATATTGTATCATTAAGCAAAAATATTCATAGTGGGTCGAGAAATATTTCAAAACTCATTTTTGTCACACGACATACTTATTGGGGCGAAAGTTATTAAATAAGCCCAATAGTTTAATTTTTAGTCCAAACCATTTAGCCTTTTTAATTTACGATATATATATAGTTAGTTTGCTAAAAATAATTTAAACACATTGTTACCACATTTGGTAAAAAAAAAGTCAACTGTGACGAGTTGAGTTGGGCTTGGCCCAACTGTCACCGAAAGCCCATAAGCCCAAAATTATTAATTTTAGTCGAAGGCCCTTTTTAGTTAAATTATATATATCGTCACGGTTCTAAAAATCAAATTAACACGTTCCTTACTCCGTTTGGTCAAAAAGTCAAATGTGGCCAATTTCTTGTTGGGCTCGGCCCAACAGTCCACGCACCACTATTATAGCCCAATGTACATATTTAGCCTATTATTGATAATTAGTAATATTAATTACGTAACAAATTTTAATTATATCAAGTAAGCTCTTATAATTAAGCCATTAAGTCAAAATGTCAAACATGACCAAAATTAAATAGGTTCGACCCATATAACACCATACGACCCATTTTCATATTTTTATAAGCTAAACTCAATTAGTTATGGCTTATTCAATAAGCTATTCCAAATAAACTTTTAAGCATTAATTCCACCATTTCACCACTTGAGCCAAAATTTTATGTTTTTCAAAACCCCAATAGTTTTGTAATTTATTTATGGCCGATCCATATATATAGCCATATAAATGTATATATTGCCTTAATCTCGCGTAATTAACATTAATCACATTTGTATCATCAAACTCGTACCATATACAACTAGATTTACCACACAAGAAAGAAATACTCTAATTTGTACATAGACCTCAAAAATGTCGAGCACCTTATATTAAATAACAAGCCCTAGCTTTTTCATTTTAACAAAACATACACATTTAACAATTTGTAACATCATTAGACATCAAATTTACTTGAAATCAACAAGATTAGAAAAGTTTTGATGATTCCTTATAATGCTTTAGTTTTAACGAGGGGTAGGGAGAACCAAGAACAACCCAAACTTCACCAAATTTACCCAAACCACGTTCAAATTAACCCGAAACTCTTGAGTATGCACCCTAATTTACTTGAACTTCAAAGAAAATTTATGGATCTTGAGAATTATGGTTTTGCCGTGTATTTTGATGGAAAAATGATCTAGGAAGTTGGATGAGGTTAAAATGGATAAGTTGGTTTGTTGTGAGTATCATTTAGGGTAAATGACTAATATATATAAGATTATAATGAGTTAGTGGTGTAATTTTGGAATCTAATGGGGAAGTATCATCTAGGGCTAGATATGGACAAGAAAGAGGAGGGGGAAACTTATTTTTACTCCTCGTTAGCGTATCGTGTGTCGGTTTGAGCCTAAACGTTACCGTAAAGTCCTGGTTTGATGTTTTTGGACATGTATACGTAAAATAAAGTTTTGTATCCACATTTTTGTCAGAAATGTAATAAAATATTATTACTGACTCAGAAATATATTTATTTGACTGCTACCATATATACTGTGCTGTCGGTACGCGTGCGCGGTTGCTTTTTAGTAAAATGTGAGAAAGCTCTCAGTTAATTATGAAACTTGTCAGTAACTATCAGAAATAGAATAATTTATGTTTACTGACAAAAATAAACTTTTTATGCAGTGACTGTAAGCAACAGTATGCGGGTAAGCTCCCAAAAATGCTCAAAAATACTCAGAAACATGCAAATGCGCATAGAAATGCTCAGCTTAAAAATATTTAATACTCATTTATTATTAATTAACAACGTGAAAATTACCATTTGTCACAGTCTCCTCAGCTAATCGGGAAATCCGTCCCGAATTTCAATTTACGTTACTCGTTGGGTTCGAAAAGAGATGAGGATATTTTCGCTTGACTTCATCCTCTCGCTCCCAGGTGTACTCGGGGCCTCTGCGAGAGTTCCAATGGACCTTCACAATTGGGATACGACTCTGCTTTAGCCGTTTAACTTCCCGGTCCATGATTTCAATCGGCTCCTCGATGAAATTTAGTTTCTCGTCAAGCTGAATCTCATCCAAAGGAATGACGGCGCTATCATCCTATAAGCACTTTTTCAAGTTGCTGACATGAAAAACGTCATGCACAGCACTGAGCTCAGATGGCAGTTCGAGTCGGTAGGCTACCGGCCCGATCCTGGCAAGAATTTCGAAAGGTCCAATATAACGAGGGTTCAGCTTACCAACCTCAAACACACAATTTCAAACACATTTCAAACACAATTCAAACAACTTCTCATCCATATTCACCATGTCAAAAAAATACTCCCACATCAAAAGACCGACGATCCCGACTACCCCAAAATGCCCCGAATTTGAATTTCTCGCCGAAAAACAACTTCGAATTAACCGGCATAACACCACCACAAAATCGGGGTATTCGCTTTTGTGCACCCGCTTTTGAATATACATCACGACTACCACAACCAAACCAAAATCAAAACCCGTTTTACGTTAATCGTCCATATGTCAATCCATCTCGTCCTAATATGGATTATCACCAAGAACCAAATGGGTCGTCGTATCGTCCTAACATGGATTTCTTGCATTCTTCCCAACAGTATCAAGATTATTCCCCGCTTCGTAGTGCTAATCTTGAAATGGATTTGAAGGATTATATGGCAGACTATCCGACTCAACAATACTCGACCCAAAACTATCCGAGTCAAGATGCTTCGATGGGGAAAGGTTCGGGTCACGGTTCATACCATGGTTCGTACCACGGAAGAGATCGCACTTTGTAGAGCTTGGGTTTATATTTCAAAAAATTCCGAGAGAGGAAACACTATAAACAGGCACCGCTTTTGGGAGGATGTGATAGCGTACTTTGAAAAGTAAACTGGTTCACAAAGAACGTACGACTCGATCACGACCAAATGGAAGAATAGGATTCGTAGTAGGGTTGGGAATTTTTGTGCTATTATGGATAATATCAATGATAATCATGGAAGTGGTGAGAATGATGCAGACGATAAAGAAAAAGCTCTTAGAGAATACCGTGTGATTTACGGTCATGATTTTAATTTGGAGGATTGTTGGAAATTTTTGAGGCGTCATGATGCTTGGAAGAAGGAGGTGCCTGCTTTCAGATCGAATAGTCGAAAGAAAACAAAGGGTTCTACAACTACCCCGGGGTCAACACAAGGTCCCTTGAATTTCCAAGACGTGGATGATTCTAATGATGAGGACGAGACTAGAGAATCACGACCACAAGGTCGTGACGCAGCCAGGAAGAAATCATCCTCCTCCTCCCGTGATCCACCATCATCATGGACAAATTCGCTAGCCAAGACCTTTTTCAAGTTCAATCCGTCAAAACCGGGGAAAAATAAGGACATTAAAGAGTCGTACGTTAGGTTCAAGGAACAAGAGTTAGCGATAAAAAGAGAGAAAATTGAACTCCAACGAAAGCAAGTGGAAATCATGGACATCACAAAACTGGAGCAAGACTTGATTTTATACAATTCAGCAATCAACCCAAATTTGTCCGAACGACAACGAAATAAACTTTTGCAGCTTAAGGCAGCAATCAAGACACGCTATAACTTAGATTACTAGTTTAAGTTTTTAATAAGTATTGTAATGTTTAAGTGTTTAATTTAGTATTGTAATGTTTTTATTTTTAATGAATTTTAAATTTGTTGTTAAAAATATTTGAATTAAAAAAAAAAGAAAAAAAAAAGTCGGTCACCACTGTGGCAACTCGGTCATGTCTAGTCACCGGAGAGAGAAAGCTGATGTGTCAGCTGGTGACCAGGGTCACCACTGTGCATAGCCTAAGATTCATAGGAAAATTTTCTAAGTAAGTGCCTTTATCTTTGTTAGAAAAGTAATTATTTAATCTCTAAGGACGTTCGGTAAATTTAGCATTTAGTTGTTTCTATATTTTTTAATTTGAGTCAATTTAGAATTTTGCAATTATGTTATTGGTTTTTTATATATTGGGATTAATGACATTAGTTTCCTTTGTATATTTGAATTAGAACTTTGTGTTTGGGTTTGAATTTTGTTTGATAATTTTGAAAAGATTCCGCTTCCTTTATCGATTTGTTATTTGTTTTGGTCTTTTAATTACCAATAAGTGGTATAAGAGTCAGGTTCATTTAGCAATGAAGAAAAAGAAGAAAAAAAAAATTGTATTGAGATTTGGTTGTTTGATTGTTAGGCATAGGGGTGAGCATTGGTCTAAGACCGGACCGGACCGACCAAGATCGAGACCGAAATAGCCTAAAAACCTATACTGAGGATCAGACCGAATGTGTTCGGTCCGGTCGGCATTGTTCGGGTCCGGTCCGGTCCAAGAAGGCAAAATGGTATGTTTGTACGCCAGACCGGACCGGACCGAACCGAACCGGACTGAGACCGAAATAAGGAAAAAATCCGGACCGAGACCGGACCGCAGGTCCTTCGGTTTGGTCAGTGTTCGGTCGGTCCTCTCGGTCTTGGTCGGTTTTGGGTCTGCGATGCTCAACCCTAGTTAGGCATAATCGATATATTTGTTACTCGTTTGATAAACCTGGTATAGTAGTCCCTTTGGGGACATCCGATACTTGGTACAACATTAAATAAACCTTCGTTTCATAAACATGTTATTGGATAACCTTGGTATTGTGCTTTTGTGTTTGTTTTGGGCTTCTCAAGAATACATCTGTTTGTATTTGGATTGATTTGAGTGATCGGTTAAAATCAACAGATTTTTAGTTTTGTGGTTTGTCCAATCGTCAAGTTTTGTTTTAGTATTTGAATAGTTTTATTTGTTTGAATTTGAGCGTAATTCATATCATATACATGGGTTGTTAGGATTACTTGTATCATATTTGGAGCATTTGAATTATTAAATGTTGTATGTCAAATTATTTATTAACTAAAATTTGTTTGGTACTTTGATAAAAAGTTTGAAGTTGAACCATAATACTTATTAAATGAGTTGGTCATTATTATTTAAATTTGGTATTTGAAATTTGTTGATCGATTTATTGTTTAAAGACTTGATTATTAATATGTCGTTTGGATTTTTTTCGATTGTTGGAATTTGTTTGTTTGAAACTTTTAGATCTTCGATTGTCGGTATTTTGAAGTTGGTTGCCTGAATTTGAATGTCCTTGTTGAAGATCGGATGAGCCAATTTATTTGTTTGGTTAACCATATTAA
Source organism: Artemisia tridentata subsp. tridentata (assembly GCA_021014915.2). NCBI lineage: Eukaryota > Viridiplantae > Streptophyta > Magnoliopsida > Asterales > Asteraceae > Artemisia > Artemisia tridentata. The sequence goes on along the minus strand of CP139502.1, from coordinate 172,286,373 downwards.
ATTTGTCGGTTAACGTTTGATTGTTCATTTTGAAGCCATCGGCATTTGTTTTAGATCGTTTTTGGAAATCAATAGATTGTTTGAATTAGGCTACTTATCTTGTGTTTGGAATTTTAAATATGATGTGGCACATGTGGAGGAGTTCAATTGACAGCGAGGATTGTTAGAAAAGTGACTTAAACTCTAATGGACGTTCAATAAATTTGGTATTTAGTTTTTGGTATGTTTCTTAATTTTAAAATTGGCAATTAGGTCATTGGTTTCTTATAAATAGAGATTAATGGCATTATTTTTTTGTACATTTGAATTAATGTTTTGTGTTTGGTACCTTTGAAGTTGGTCTTCTATTTGGTTTGATAATTATGAATAATGATTCAGCTTTCTTTGTCGATTTGTTATTTGTTTCGTTTTTTGAATTACCAACAAGTGATATAAGAGCCTAGTTTGTTTAGCTATGAAAAATAGCAGAAAAAGAAAATCGTTTTGGGATTTGGTTGCTTGATTGTTAGACATAATCGATATTTGTTACTCGTTGGATAAACCTGGTACAATATTAAATAACCGGGTTTGCCTGGGCGTTGCTGCGGGGCGACCGTGTGTATGTTTATGAGAATTATGCGGCATTTAAAATGCGATAAACTAAAATGAAAAGATTACAAATCAGAATACATTTATAAACACTCTAGGTTTTACATGTGCATATTGCAAGAACATATGTGTATAAACTCCATTTTTGGTTATGCAATGGAACTTGCAGTCGATTGAGCAAAGGCGCCAAACTTGAGCTATCTTCTAAAGTTTATGATAATTGAAAAAAAATAAACTCCAACACTCCTTTAAAAGACAAACATTTCAAAACCTAAGTGGTGAGCTCCATGATAGCACCCACAATGTCACCAGTAGTCTTGAGAGCCTTAACAGCTTTTGGCCTCGACTTTTGGCCTCGACACGACAACGTTTGTCATAACCAAATCAATTTCTCGTGGCTCAATACCAGTCTCATCAACCTCATCCTCTTCATAAACTGCCTGTGCAGCAGAGGTAGCAAAAGCATTTGGCTTTGCCAAAACTGAACTCATATCATGCATTCTAAACTGTTGGGTAGCTTGAGCCTGTAGTTATGAGCTAAGGACTAACGTCCCCCATCTTTGCCTCTCCAAAAATCACACATGTTTCTGAATTTGGGCTTTTAAAGACATCGGATTTTGAGATGTAAAACATCATCTGCATCACCATCATGAAATGAACCATTAAACACTGTTAAAAAAACAATTCACCAATGCGACATTTTTTTAAATACAGAGAGTACACTAATAATTTGAAGAGATGGCTCTTAATATCCTTATCTATAATTCTAAATTCAGCCTTTTAAACAACGTAATTATAGTTTTCAACACCATCCAACGAAAAGGAAGAAACTACCTAATTGCACTTCGGACATCATTTTCCTTCAACATGTGTTATAACATTCTTTTTTTAATAAAACACATTTAATATTGAATGAAATTAGCACCAAAGGTGTATGTATGTTGGCAAACAATTCAAGATTATTAGCAAACTGTTTCTAATAATATCCTATATGCTTTTGTTTGAGTTAAGATGTCATCTCATCTTTCCTCATTCTTCTATGTTAATGGGTGCTTGGGATTGCATATTTTTTGCTTACGTTAAAGCAATTCAAAGGTATTTAAAATACGCATTTTTGGCTTCTAGCCAACATTATCTCATACACTCAAAAACTGAATTTTTGTATCATTAGCTCCTTGAGTGCCTAAAGAATGCTCCCATTCCTGTTGAGCACCACAACCTTTGGGCAACGTTGTACACGGCGTGTCTGAAAAGAAGATACACCATTGAGACATAAAGGTAAACACCACCAATATTACTTGTTGAATACCGATTTTGTAAAACATAATCGACAACCTGCCACATCAGTACAGCCTGTTGAACGCGCTGTTGCCTTAGTCTGCAAAAAGGATAAGATACCTGAATGCAATTAGTTTAAAAAATAGAGAAGGTAAATGAATATTCAAATATTCACTCACAACATTGACTACATCTACAGCGTTTGCAATCATTCTTAAAGCTTGATGCATTCTTGATCAATTGCAACAAACAAAAATCAATAAAATTTTCTCTGCATTTGAATCTCTAAAGAGCGATTGAAGGATGGTGGGTACCATGTAAAGTGATCTAGAGTTGCGAAAGATGAAATCAACAGATCCTTGGATGTAACACTGATATAAGTAATGGGACCCACTTTCATCGAGGAGAGTGTCTTGTATTCCTAAGATTCTTACTCGATACATCACTGCCAAATCCCCTGCAATTCTTAACGTCACTGCTTGCATTTTATACCCTCCCAATATTGCAACAACCATAATCTGTATGTGCAAAATGCAAAATCAAACCACATTACGCATAAGAGTACTTATGCATCATATTAATAGTTTTCTTACCCCTGTTATGCAACGCTATATGCCTATTATTCGATACATTACATGAAAGAACAACCATAAAGCAATACATATTAAGTGGTGTAATTTGTGCTTACATACCTGGAAGTTGTAATATTTGTCTCCTTTTACATTCTACAGCTTGTGCAAGCAAATGCTTTCTGTCTGCTACTCATGTCGGAGTGTTTGGATCAAGTTATAACAAGAATGGAAAGTCTATCCAATCTTCATTGTATTCTCAAAGTGACCCACGTTTTCATTACACCTTAAATGGTCTTTGCATAAGTTAGCAGAACTACATTTGAGGGAATATTTCTATAAACTGGTAATTATATAGTGGTGTTTGGATTAGCATTTTGCAATTGATTATCACAATAAGGCTTTATTGTTTGTCCAAATTTTATAGATAAAAGTGATAAGGAGGTATTTGGGACTATTAATTTTTTGATTGTATGTTTGTGTATGTACTCATTGGCTGAAGGAATTTTGGTGTCTACTTTTATTTATTTGCCTCGCATTTTTTACATTTATGGTCAAGCTACAATATGCAATGCAATGTAATACCTGGGAACTAAGGTATGAAATTAAGACGTTGCACCGTTCTGCAAAGCAAGAAGTTGCCTACTTTCTGCTAATGGCAGCACGCTATTCTGCACAATGAAAATACAACATAGTCAGAATGCCATTAAGAAGTATGCTGTCAACCTTATGAATACTTTCGCGTATGCTATCATATGTAGAGTTCCTACAGAAATCCAATCGATATGACAGCAAAAAAAACAAACATAAAAGATAGTATACTGGATAAATGACCTGAATGATGAAATGCACGCCTCATATTGCAAAAAAATAAAATTTCCATACCAAAAGCATAATTAAGCATATAAGTATAATAAAAAAGCATTAGAGGTTATGGTACAGTTTGTTACCAAGTCTGTGTCACTATCTGTAACACCCCCGTTTTCGATATACGCAGCGGAATATAAGTTTGGGGTGTTACTTCAAGTATCACAGTCATGAGAATAGAAAATGGCTAAAAAAGAGACGTTTTAAATAAATTGTTATCATTCATTTATTTAGATCAGAGTACATAATATAGGTCCCATACGGAGGTTCGGAAATATGTTATAAAGGTTACATTATTTATTTGAATGATAACAAAATAGACACTCTTTTTATAAGAAGAAAGTCCACAGCCACTCGGTGCCAAAGTCATACTTCTAGTTACCTGAGATAAAACATGCTAAAAATAGTTTAAATATGTTAATCATACTGTAAACATGCTAGAAATATTAATCCATAAGCTCAAAAACCAAGAACTATTTCGTTTTTCTTTTCTTCCTTCCTGTCGCAAAAACAGCAGATCGCCCCACTTTGGACCTAAAATTCGACCACTAAACTGACTCTAAAAATTCTGGATTTTTGTCACTTTAAAGATCACCTAGCTGTCTAATTTTAGGAAAAAGAACGAAGTAAAAAAGATCGAGTATTCATCAAGTTATTCAATTTTCTTTTCTGCCCGTTTTCTGTCACTCGAACGCCCCACAAATAAATCATTCGAGCTTCATAAGCTCAAATGACCAGGCCATAAGCTGTCAAAAAGCTCTTAATAAGTTGAAAATAAAGTTTATAAAAGAGGCGTAAAAAGTTTCGCCTTTTTCCGTAACATATAACGCTTTTTAATAAAATAAAGACGTCGGGTGTGTGACGACTTGGGAGTCTCAAGGGTATTTTATGTCAAAACTCTAAATAGCTTTATAACATGGACTTGACCTGCTGTCGACTTGTAACTCAGGGGTAAAAGTGTCATTTTTGAAACTATAGGGTAGAAACTGTCATTTGACCAAAGTTGAGGGGTAAAAAATTGTAATTTTATTAAAGTTGAGGGGTTAAAAACTGTCATTTTACTAAAGTTCAGGGGTACAATGTGTCAATATGTGAATCTATAGGGGAGAAAGGTAACATTTTTTAATTATTATTTATATATATATATATATATATATATATATATATATATATATATATATATATATATATATATATATATATATTCGATTTGATTAATAAACAAAATACGATAACAAACTAACGAAATATATATTTAACGAACAGACGGAACGAAAACATAAAAATTAGAAATAAGATTAAAACTTATAACTTTTGAAGAGACTTCATGTTGTCCCAAATTAACATTTAATCGACAACCGAAAATGTTACGAACGAATAATAAAACTTATATATATTCAGAAACGATTACTGAAATTTGACATAACGAACCAGGTTGCGTGCCGGAGACGTTTATCAACTTTATTTAACTTTGTTTTCCATCCAGACTATCAAGGTGAGTTCATAGTCCCACTTTTCTTTATATATTTTCTAAACTTGTGGGGAGATACATGCTACCAAACCGAACACAAGTATTTTCCTGATTGTTATTGCACTAAGTTAACTGTTCCCCATTTATAATTATATTTAAAAGTCCCTTATATCATGCACCATTAGTCACCTGCTGGGTGAGCGCGAATATGTGAATAGATCTATTGGCCTGACGACCCATTTGTTCTAATCGGATGGATATCTTTGTGGTAGCCGATTAGGCAGATGCATTATATTTGAAATCTAATCTTGGGGGCAAACCACTTTCATTTTTATTATGTTAGTGAGACTGGAAACTGTCAGCGCATTGCGTGTCATGAGGTTTAGTGCAATATTCCGAATTGTGATATAACTGATTTCTTTTATTTAGCTTGTGTTCAAAACTTATTATAATTTTAAACGCTATGGATTCACTCAACCTTTGTGTTGACTTTTTAGCATGTTTTATCTCAGGTAACTAGTAGTATGACTTTGACACGAAGTGGCTGTGTACTTTCTTCTTATAAAAAGAGTGTCCATTTTGTTATCATTCAAATAAATAATGTAACCTTTATAACATATTTCCGAACCTTCCTCTGGGACCTATATTATGTACTCTGATTTAAATAATGAATGATAACAATTTTATTTAAAACGTCTCTTTTTTAGTCGTTTTCTATTCTCATGACTGTGATACTTGAAGTAACACCCCAAACTTATATTCCGCTGCATATATCGAAAACGGGGGTGTTACAGATTGGTATTAGAGCTCATGGTTATAGAGAACCAAATGTTTTCAAACATTGAACTATAACCAATTTTCACAAGTTAAACCAAGGTCCTCCGTGCCACGACGCTACTAAAATATTATTTATACATGATTTATTCTTAATTATTTAGTTACATAATGAAATATTCATAATTACCAGGTGGTTACAGAGCTATGATTTCCCCTCCTCATTCTATCACTCTTATGTCGGACTCGGATATTGAAAATATCGCGACTGTACCGGACATTACGACCGTACCTAGACGAACGACAGAGTCGAATCCATCAGAAGATGTTTCCGTGGTGCTTGAGATTTCTGCAGCATTTGGGCATGATACAGAGTCAGATCCTTCTGAAGAGCCGTCTGAGGATACTTTGATGCCTGATGTCGCACCATTCCCTGATGATCCCTATAGGCAGGCCAGAGAGAGAGCTCGTACATTTGCAGATGGAGAGTCATCCGAACCATATTCTCCTTCGGTCACAGAGATACCCCCAATTTCTGCGGAGAGACTCCGAAGAACGGCAAGAATAAGAACCATTCCCATGCCGACGTCATCATCACCACTACCACATCCTTACGTGCTGCCTACCTATGTTCCATCGGTCCCTACGTTATCTACCAGTTTCACTCCTCCATCCGTCCCATTTGAACTTAGTGATGAGGTCCGAGCCATTATCGCCCGATATAGTGCTTTACCCCAATCACCTACTCCCGACATCTCTACTCCGCCATGAGTATTTGAGGTGGGAGAAAGTTCACAAGCATCCCAAGAACGACAACCGACCGTCTCCACTCTCCTAACGCGACTTGAGCGGCAAGAGGAGCAGATTGAGACTGCTTTGGGTCATCTAGACGAACTACCATTAGAACGTATTGAAGGTATCGAGTATAGAGTGGAAGATCTGATGACGGGTCAAGAAGCTATGCAGCAGAAGATAGATGAAAATCGTGAGGAGTCTGAGAAGCGTTACGAGCAGGTCAGACGCGAAATACCTTTTGTTTATGAAAATGAATTGAAGTTGATAGAAGAAATGATCAAGAGAAATGAAGAATTGGCAACAGCTCAGAACCGGATTGCAGTTTTAGAGACGACAGTGACAGAGATGCAGACTCAATACCAGGAGTACATGCAGGTTCTCGTTAGCATGATAGTCGAACTCGATAATCGACTTAAGGGAACTTTTGGTAGTCAGTAGATCAGATCGTTATATATTATCTTTTGGTGCTACGTCGAAATTTTGGGATACATAGTATAGACATAGCACTAGTATGTAGTTTATACCAGACAGCTTTTGTACTTAGCCACGGGATATGTGGCATAAATGCGACGCTTGTATTTTATTATATATATTACAAATTAACAAGTTATTTATGGCTATATGTGGTTATAATATTTTGCTATGTATGATATAAATTGACACGGACCAATGCCGATCATTGTATATACATATTTGGATATGCTGTGACCTTATGATTATCATGGGTTTACCATTGTTAATGGTCATTATGCAAAAATCTAAACATGTGTTTTCTTGTGGTGTTAATAGAAATATGTCTCGCAAATCCCCAGAACCAGCCATGTCCCAAGCTGCTATTCGAAAACTTGTTGCTGATAGTGTTGCTGCAGCACTTGAGACTCAAGCAGCGGAATTGGCTCATACTGGAAGCACTAGCCGACCCAATGGGGAAAGCGAGCCAGAAAATGCTCGCAAGTGCACTTACAAAGACTTCATAAACTGTCAACCAACTTTCTTTAAGGGAACAGAAGGAGCTACTGAATTAGCTCATTGGTTTGAACGTACGGAAGTAGTCTTTGTAAGGAGCGGGTGTACCGATGACTGCAAAGTTGCTTTTGCTACAGGGACTTTATTAGATGATGCCTTGTCTTGGTGGTCTGCTACTTCCCAAACCATGGGTGTGGAAGCAGCTCATCAACTCACTTGGGATGATCTTAAAAAGAAAATGCTGAAAAAGTATTGTCCCCGTACCGAAATCAAAAAGTTGGAAGATGAATTTCACCAGCTAGTGGTGAAAGGAATGGATCTCAAGGCATATAATAGAAGGTTTCAGGAGCTTGCTCTTCTATGTCCAACTATTGTGCCTGATCTGGAAAAGGTGTTGGAGAAATATACAGAAGGATTACCTCGAAGCATCGAGGGAAATGTTACTGCTTTGAAGCCTCAATCGCTAGAAGAAGCAATATCCATAGCCCAGAAGCTGATAGATCAGGAAATCAAGCGCAGTTCTACTCAGGGAAACAGTGATCACAAACGAAAGTTTGATGATAGAAGAAATACCCATCACTACGACAACCGTCTCAACTACCACAACAACAACCGTCACAATCAAAATAATTACCACCAAAACCGTAACCAATACCATCATCAACAGAATCGTCGACAAGAAACTGCCAAAGCCTATACTGCCACTCCTGCTGAGAAAAGTGGTTATGTCGGAATGAAGCCGTTATGCAATCGATGCTTGTTGCACCACTTTGGTCCATGCACTGTCAAGTGTATGAAGTGTCAGAAGGTCGGACATCAGACCAAAGACTGTAAGGCAACGGGAGCGAATCTGCAGTCGATGATCGTGACTTACCACAGATGTGGTGAGAAAGGGCATTGTAGGAACCAGTGTCCGAAGCTGAATGCTAACCCGAACAATGGTGCCCGCGGACGAGCATATGTGCTAGGAGATGGTAATATGCAGCAGAACCCGGAAGTGGTCACGGGTACGTTTCCTCTCAATCAACATTTAGCTAGTGTATTATTTGATACCGGAGCCAATAAAAGCTTTATATCTCTTACTTTCGCTTCTTTACTTAAACTCACTCCCACTGCCTTAAACAATACATATGAAATTGAGCTAGCTAATGGGAAATTAGTAGGCACTAACTCTATAATCCGAGGTTGTACCTTAACCTTATTAAACCAACCCTTCGACATCGACCTCATGCACATTGAACTCGGAAGCTTCGACATAATCGTTGGTATGGATTGGTTATCCAAATGCCATGCAAAGATTTTATGCGACGAGAAAGTGGTTCACATCCCTTTTGAGGGTGAGACTTTGGTTATTCGGGGTAATCAAAGCAAAACCAGACTAAGCATAATATCCTGCATCAAAACTATGAAGTACATCAACAAAGGATGTCAAACATTTTTAGCTCATGTAATTGAGAAAAAGACGGATGAAAAACGACTGGAAGATGTGCCCGTAGTACGAGATTTTCTGGAATTTTTTCCTGAAGAGTTACCTGGACTACCATCTGTTCATCAGGTAGAATTTCAGATCGACTTGGTGCCGGGAGCAACACCAGTAGCACGAGCACCCTACCGTCTAGCGCCATCGGAAATGCAAGAACTATCCAATCAACTGCAAGAGTTATTGGATAAAGGTTTTATTCGACCAAGCTTATCACCTTGGGGAGCACCTGTTGTAAAACCCTAAAATCTGAAAGCACGTAAAAAGACAAAAATGCCCCTATGAATTTAAAAACTAAATATAAGACTTATAAAGATCAGAATCAATCCCAAACTTTTGGAAATGAACAAGTTATGATACCAAATAATTTTGACAACTCCATTTAATATTTTTACAAGTTGTAAAATGACCAAAATGCCCTTGGATGAACCGAATGAGATATATATCACATTATTATGTTTTAAAAAGGTAACAAAATACATTTAAGTGAGAAAATCAATCAAATTAATTATCCCAACTATATTTCTGTGATTTTGGGCTATGACACTCCTCATAAGCTTGGCTCAATCACATTTAAAGAATAACAAAACACTAAACCCTAAATTATTTATTTGCCGCCTAGAACCAAAACACACAAAATAATTCTCCCATCTTTCATCCAATTTTCTGGAGGTGCAAGCTTATTTTTCTGGTGTTATACACGACCTAAAGAGGCTAGGAAAAATTGGTATAGGTCGCGGGAAGCTGTGGTTTGATCGCTAGCTAGTTTCTTGTCTCTAAAATCTCATTCGAAGGTAAATTCACAAACAATTCATCCGATCGTTCTAAATTGATCCTGGTATTTTTCTAGCCTTTTTCTCAGTCCATATAACGTGTATAAAATGTTGGAATCGAGCCATGCATGATCTAATAATCGTTTGTGATTTTATGTGTTAAAAACCCTAAAAACGAATTAAAACTCGAAATAATTATATACGAATTTATGGGGGTGAAACATAATTCATTTGAGCTTCATATGATCTGTATAATACTGGAAAATTGTTAGTTCGAATTATGGTGGCTAATATATTCGCTATCGAATTATATTGTGTAATCGGCTAAGAAATACAAATAAAATACAATACGAATTTTTTGGATCTCTTAAGTATTTTTCCTGGGTCCTTTATACATCATATGATCATAGAAAAATGTTCATTCGAATTGTTGAAGCTTAGATCAAGTGTGGTGAATTTTCTTCAAAGCATATAAATGGGAAAATAAGAAATAAAATGTAAGACAAATGGAAGGAGCTAGGGTTAGGGTTCCATGGGATAGATCTGGTCATTTAATGCTTGATTAATGTTGTTTCAATGATTAGTTAATGATTTGTGAAATTAGGGTTAGGGTTGTGGAATTTAAATGTAAACCGATTTGAAAAACAAAAGTTAAAGGGGGTGTTTTGTAACTTTTAAAAGTCATGGACTATTTTTGTAATACTCTATAAATCAAGGGTAATTTGAATAAAATATAACTTGAAGGTGCTATTTGTAAAACATGGAAGTTTTGGAATTAAAATATAAATTGTTGATTATTGTATATTCGAATTGGAAAATTAAATAAAAGTGAGGGACTAAAAGTGTAATTTCTGGAAACTTAAAGGTTCACGATGTAAATAATATTATGAAGGGTGAAAAGTGTAATTTTGAGTATTTAAGGGCTTAATATGTAATTATGGTTAAATATATAATTCGATTTGTATTTTAATTAAGTACAAGGACTAAATATGTAAATTACCGAAACCTTGAGGGCTGTTTGTAACATATTTATATTGAAGGTTATTTTCTGTACATTGAAGAAATAAAAGGACTTGATGTGTAATATGAATACTGTAAAGGTTAAATTGTAAATTATATAAGTGTAAGGTTTAATTTGTAATTAATAAAGTAAAGGGGTGTAACTTATAAATTATGAAACTTGAAGGCTAAATATGTAATTCTGGAAAGTATAAGTGTTGGAATGGTATAATGATAAGATTTCAAATGTGGACCTTGAACTTTGGTAAATTTACATTAATAACCCTAAACTATGAAAATTTGTCATATTTAACTCTAAATTGGTATAACTTGTTAAAATGAATGTTATCTCCATAATAAGCTAACAAAAGACTTAACTTAGTTCGTATCACTTGAATATTGAGAAATATGGGAACTTGCTAATTCGGGAAACCTGCTAAAAATAGAAAGTTACTAAATCTGGAAAGTTCTTAAAATGAAAAGATAATTAAAGATGGTAATCTGAACTTGAACCCCCTTAGTAATTTTGTCTTCTACTCCTTTAGGTGTGAAGAGGGAGAGGTCCTGATCTGTCTCAGTACTTTCTGCTTTTGTTCTTTGTGCTTGCATTTGAATAAGGTACAGATACTCTGCCCTTTCCCAGTAAGGGCGTCTTAATCCCTTGATATGATTTCTGATTTCTGATTTGTTTAAGTTTCCCAAGCCATTGCTATGTTCCCTTTTTGTTGTGAACCTTGGATATGATTCGTTGCTTTGTAAACCTTGATCTGTTAGACTCTGATTTGGCCTTTGGCATATTATATCTGATACATCTGATCTGAACTGTCTGTTATGAACTATCTATTTTGGGCCTTTGGATATGACCTTCTGATTTGATTTGACACCTGACTCTTAGTTTGATACCCGAGCCAAAATTTGTGACCCTAGCCATGAAGGTAACATGGCCGTGTCTGTGATGCACCACTGGCATGACTAGTGTGTAGCCCTAGTGATTTGGTTACACCGTCCCTTTGATTTGGTCTGCATGTGATTGGGTAGGGGCGTATGGATGCATCCTAGATCTGTTCTGTTTAGTGGATTTAATATGATATGATATGATATGATTTGTCTGGTGATTGGTACTGTGTGCTATACATGCCCTTCACATTTCTGAGAGGTCGCTCCTCTATGGTTACTGTATATGATATGATCTGATATGTTTCTGGGCTCGTGGTGGATTACTATCCTATATTATTCTTTCCCTTTTATTGACTGTACCTTATGATACTTCCCATTGCGCCATATATTATATCTGTTTCGTTATCATTTAGCTTTGCCATGATTCGTACTTCGTTATCTTTGCTTTGTATATGTATCTGTTCACTGAGCTTTTTAAGCTCAGCCGCACGTTTTTCTTTTCGTGTGCGGCAGGTATCTAAGCTAGGAGCTGGGGCTTTTGCTTTGGGATGAGAGATTGAGTTTCATTGGAGCTGTTACCTTAGATGACCACCCTTATATTATGACATTTGTTCGGGATTCTGTTTCTTTTGTTTATTCCATTGGTTTATCTTATCTTTTGAACTCATGTAATTTGGTTTAAGCCGTGTTGGCTTGACTTTCTTATTGACTTTGGTTTATGGCTTCCGCTGTGTATTATGTATGCTCTGATTTGTCACCGTGATGTGATACCTTTACCCTTGTCGGGTTGGGGTGTTACAATTATGGTATCAGAGCCCAGGCTGCGACCTGTCGTACATATGTCATGGCCTGTGAGTCTTATGGACCCTAGGATTTGACCCTTAGGATTGAGATTTGACTGGTGAGGTTTTGGGTAGACATTAGGATTCTGTTCTGTCTTTCCTTTCGTGCTTATTCTTCCTATATTTTGCTAATCGTTTTCGAAATCATTCAGATGGTGAATACACGCTTTACTCAGTACACTGATGGGAATGGTGGAGGGGAAGCCCCTGATTTTCAGGCTATGATAGCCGCTGCTGTGGCTGCTGCTATTCCTCAAGTGGTGACTCAGGTCACCAATAACATCAGGAACGGGGCAAGTTCTTCTGGTGGTGGTGGTGGCGATGCTCCACCCACTGCTCCACCCGCTGCTCCACCAGTTGGTATCCACGTTTGGATTGAGAGGTTTAACAAGCTCAAGCCTCTCTCGTTCAAGTCCGCTGCCACTCCCCATGAGGCAGAGGACTGGATCACCCATGTCGAGAAATTGTTCAGGGTTCTCGGATGTGCTGACGAGTTTAAAACTCGTTTGGCTACATTCAAGCTGGAGGGTGACGCTCTTAATTGGTGGACTGCTCTTGTTCAAGCAAAAGGAGATGATTATGCTGAGACCTGTTCTTGGGCGGATTTCATTGAGGCGTTCTATAAGCAGTATATTCCATTATCGGAGCAGCAGAGATACGAGAGGGAGTATGCGACGATTCGTCAGGGGGATCGTGAGTCTTCGGGTGAGTTTATGCAGCGATTCTTGCGCTTGGCCAGCTTTGTTGGGCCGGAGGTTACTGGGGATGCTCATCGTCAGGCACGTCATTTTAAGTGGGCATTAAAGACATGGGTATTAGACCGTATCGTGAACTTTGAGCACGAGGATGTGGCTGCTGTTGCGGATGCTGCTCGCAACATTGAGTTGTTGCATGCGGACGGGGGTTCTAATAAGCGGGATAGGGACGGTAATCGGGTAAACTCCAGGGAGCAGGGCCGTCAGGGCCAGAGTCGGGAGTATAGGAGTTATGAGGAACGAGATAGGGCGGACCATGGTCGTGATCAGCGAGGTCGGGATTCGAGGTCAGCTTCTAGGCAGGATGGTGATCGTCGCGGACAGAGGAGGACTATCGAGGCTTTGCCTCCTCCACCCCTATGTGCTACTTGCGGGAAGGCGCATCCGGGTACTTGCTTTAAGATTACCGGCGGTTGTTTCTCATGCGGCTCTACTCATCATCGGGTGAAGGACTGTCCCAGGAAGAACCATACTGTACCGACGGACTCGGATAAGCCAGCACCCACTTTGGGGCGAGTTTATGCTTACACTCGTGATCATGCGGAGGACTCATCAGGTACCATTACCGGCTTTCTTTTCATTGTGATCGTTTGTCTTTGCATCATATCTAATCCGTTTGCCAAGAAGCTTAATTTGAAACCAACATCATTAACTAATCGTACCCTCATCTCTGCATCTACGAACGCATAACCGAAGCTATTTTAGTTATCCACATTTCGTGTTCTGATCTGGTATGCCCTTGTTTTCTTTTCCGTCCTGCTTCATTTCTGATTCTTTGCAAATTTCAGGGACGAAATTTTTCTGTTAGAGGGGAAGAGTTGTAAAACCCTAAAATCTGAAAGCACGTAAAAAGACAAAAATGCCCCTATGAATTTAAAAACTAAATATAAGACTTATAAAGATCAGAATCAATCCCAAACTTTTGGAAATGAACAAGTTATGATACCAAATAATTTTGACAACTCCATTTAATATTTTTACAAGTTATAAAATGACCAAAATGCCCTTGGATGAACCGAATGAGATATATATCACATTATTATGTTTTAAAAAGGTAACAAAATACATTTAAGTGAGAAAATCAATCAAATTAATTATCCCAACTATATTTCCGTGATTTTGGGCTATCACACTCCTCATAAGCTCGGCTCAATCACATTTAAAGAATAACCAAAACACTAAACCCTAAATTATTTATTTGCCGCCTAGAACCAAAACACACAAAATAATTCTCCCATCTTTCATCCGATTTTCTGGAGGTGCAAGCTTATTTTTATGGTGTTATACATGACCTAAGGAGGCTAGGAAAAATTGGTATAGGTCGCGGGAAGCTGTGGTTTGATCGCTAGCTAGTTTCTTGTCTCTAAAATCTCATTCGAAGGTAAATTCACAAACAATTCATCCGATCATTCTAAATTGATCCTGGTATTTTTCTAGCCTTTTTCTCAGTCCATATAACGTTTATAAAATGTTGGAATCGAGCCATGCATGATCTAATAATCATTTGTGATTTTATGTGTTAAAAACCCTAAAAACGAATTAAAACTCTAAATAATTATATACAAATTTCTGGGGGTGAAACATAATTCATTTGAGCTTCATATGATCTTTATAATACTGGAAAATTGTTAGTTCGAATTATGGTGGCTTATATATTTGCTATCGAATTATATTGTGTAATCGGCTAAGAAATACAAATAAAATACAATACAAATTTTATGGATCTCTTAAGTATTTTTCCTGGGTCCTTTATACATCATATGATCATAGAAAAATGTTCATTCGAATTGTTGAAGCTTAGATCAAGTGTGGTGAATTTTCTTCAAAGCGTATAAATGGGAAAATAAGAAATAAAATGTAAAACAAATGGAAGGAGCTAGGGTTAGGGTTCCATGGGATAGATCTGGTCATTTAATGCTTGATTAATGTTGTTTCAATGATTAGTTAATGATTTGTGAAATTAGGGTTAGGGTTGTGGAATTTAAATGTAAACCGATTTGAAAAACAAAAGTTAAAGGGGGTGTTTTGTAACTTTTAAAAGTCGTGGACTATTTTTGTAATACTCTATAAATCAAGGGTAATTTGAATAAAATATAACTTAAAGGTGCTATTTGTAAAACATGGAAGTTTTGGAATTAAAATATAAATTGTTGATTATTGTATATTCGAATTGGAAAATTAAATAAAAGTGAGGGACTAAAAGTGTAATTTCTGGAAACTTAAAGGTTCACGATGTAAATAATATTATGAAGGGTGAAAAGTGTAATTTTGAGTATTTAAGGGCTTAATATGTAATTATGGTTAAATATATAATTCGATTTGTATTTTAATTAAGTACAAGGACTAAATATGTAAATTACCGAAACCTTGAGGGCTGTTTGTAACATATTTATATTGAAGGTTATTTTCTGTACATTGAAGAAATAAAAGGACTTGATGTGTAATATGAATACTGTAAAGGTTAAATTGTAAATTATATAAGTGTAAGGTTTAATTTGTAATTAATAAAGTAAAGGGGTGTAACTTGTAAATTATGAAACTTGAAGGCTAAATATGTAATTCTGGAAAGTATAAGTGTTGGAATGGTATAATGATAAGATTTCAAATGTGGACCTTGAACTTTGGTAAATTTACATTAATAACCCTAAACTATGAAAATTTGTCATATTTAACTCTAAATTGGTATAACTTGTTAAAATGAATGTTATCTCCATAATAAGCTAACAAAAGACTTAACTTAGTTCGTATCACTTGAATATTGAGAAATATGGGAACTTACTAATTCGGGAAACCTGCTAAAAATAGAAAGTTACTAAATCTGGAAAGTTCTTAAAATGAAAAGATAATTAAAGATGGTAATCTGAACTTGAACCCCCTTAGTAATTTTGTCTTCTACTCCTTTAGGTGTGAAGAGGGAGAGGTCCTGATCTGTCTCAGTACTTTTTGCTTTTGTTCTTTGTGCTTGCATTTGAATAAGGTACAGATACTCTGCCCTTTCCCAGTAAGGGCGTCTTAATCCCTTGATATGATTTCTGATTTCTGATTTGTTTAAGTTTCCCAAGCCATTGCTATGTCCCCTTTCTGTTGTGAACCTTTGATATGATTCGTTGCTTTGTAAACCTTGATCTGTTAGACTCTGATTTGGCCTTTGGCATATTATATCTAATACATCTGATCTGAACTGTCTGTTATGAACTATCTACTTTGGGCCTTTGGATATGACCTTCTGATTTGATTTGACACCTGACTCTTAGTTTGATACCCGAGCCAAAATTTGTGACCCTAGCCATGAAGGTAACATGGACGTGTCTGTGATGTACCACTGGCATGACTAGTGTGTAGCCCTAGTGATTTGGTTACACCGTCCCTTTGATTTGGTCTGCATGTGATTGGGTAGGGGCGTATGGATGCATCCTAGATCTGTTCTGTTTAGTGGATTTAATATGATATGATATGATATGATTTGTCTGGTGATTGGTACTGTGTGCTATACATGCCCTTCACGTTTCTGAGAGGTCGCTCCTCTATGGTTACTGTATATGATATGATCTGATATGTTTCTGGGCTCGTGGTGGATTACTAACCTATATTATTCTTTCCCTTTTATTGACTGTACCTTATGATACTTCCCATTGCGCCATATATTATATTTGTTTCGTTATCATTTAGCTTTGCCATGATTCGTACTTCGTTATCTTTGCTTTGTATATGTATCTGTTCACTGAGCTTTTTAAGCTCAGCCGCACGTTTTTCTTTTCGTGTGCTGCAGGTATCTAAGCTAGGAGCTGGGGCTTTTGCTTTGGGATGAGAGATTGAGTTTCATTGGAGTTGTTACCTTAGATGACCACCCTTATATTATGACATTTGTTTGGGATTCTGTTTCTTTTGTTTATTCCATTGGTTTATCTTATCTTTTGAACTCATGTAATTTGGTTTAAGCCGTGTTGGCTTGACTTTCTTATTGACTTTGGTTTATGGCTTCCGCTGTGTATTATGTATGCTCTGATTTGTCACCGTGATGTGATACCTTTACCCTTGTCGGGTTGGGGTGTTACACCTGTCCTATTCTTCAAGAAGAAAGACAGATCTCTTAGGATGTGTATCGATTACCGTGAGTTGAATAAACTTACGGTGAAGAATCAATATCCATTGCCAAGGATCGATGATTTGTTCGACCAACTGCAAGGATGAAGTGTTTACTCGAAAATCGATCTAAGATCTGGATATCATCAGCTGCGTGTTAGGGAAGAGGATATTCCTAAAACAGCTTTCCGAATGAGATACGATCACTACGAATTTCAAGTGATGCCATTTGGGTTAACCAATGCACCAGTTGTGTTCATGGATCTCATGAATCTTGTGTGCAAGCCCTATTTGGACAAATCCGTGATCGTGTTCATTGATGATATTCTTATTTATTCTCGGAGAGAAGAAGAACATGAGGAGCAATTAAAGATTATGTTGGAATTGCTCAAGAGAGAGCAGCTGTACGCCAAATTTTCCAAGTGTGATTTCTGGATTCACACTGTGCAATTTCTTGGGCACGTGATTGACCGCCATGGTATTCACGTGGATCCTTCCAAAATAGAAGCAGTCAAAAATTGGCCGAAACCTATGACTCCCACGGAGGTACGTCAATTTTTAGGACTTGCTGGCTATTATCGGAGATTCATTGAGGGATTTTCGAAGATTGCCAAATCTTTAACGGAATTGACTCAGAAAAACAAGAAGTACGTTTGGGGAGAAGATCAAGAAAAAGCTTTCCAGCTGTTAAAGCAAAAGCTTTGTGAAGCACCAATTCTAGCCTTACCTGAAGGAAACGACGATTTTGTTGTTTATTGTGACGCATCACACCAAGGGTTAGGCGCGGTGTTGATGTAAAGAAATAAAGTTATTGCTTATGCCTCCCGACAGCTTAAGCCTCATGAGGAGAATTATACGACTCATGATCTTGAGCTAGGAGCAGTTGTATTTGCTCTTAAAATCTAGAGACATTATCTGTATGGCACAAAGTGCGTTGTCTTTACAGATCATAAGAGCCTTCAGCATATTCTTGACCAGAAAGAATTAAATATGAGACAACACTGATGGTTAGAATTGTTAAGTGACTACGACTGCGAAATTCGTTACCACCCTGGAAAAGCAAATGTTGTAGCTGATGCTTTAAGCAGAAAGGAACGAATTAAGCCTCTTCGAGTCAGAGCATTAGTCATGACCGTTAATTTAGATTTGCCATCCCAAATTCTCAATGCACAAACTGAAGCAATAAAGGAAGAAAATATTCAAGCTGAGAATTTAAGGGGTATGGACAAGGCGTTTGAACTCCGTCCTGATGGGACTCGTTGTATAAAGAACCGGAGCTGGTTACCGCTCTTTGGTGACTTAAGAAATGTGATTATGCATGAATCACATAAGTCCAAGTATTCTATCCACCCAGGATCTGAAAAGATGTACCAGGATCTCAAAAAGATTTACTGGTGGCCAAACATGAAAGCTGACATAGCGGACTATGTCAGTAAATGTTTGACATGTGCACGAGTTAAAGCTGAACATCAAAGGCCATCTGGCTTATTGACACAACCAGAGATTCCTGAATGGAAATGGGAAAGGATAACTATGGATTTCATTACCAAGTTACCTAGAACATCAAGCGGTTATGACACCATTTGGGTCATAGTTGATCGTCTTACGAAATCAGCTAACTTTTTGCCAATCAAAGAGACTGATGAAGTAGTAGATTTAGCTCAATTATATCTAAAGGAAATAGTCTCACGACATGGAGTAGCAATTTCCATTATTTCGGATCGTGATTCTCGTTTCACGTCTCGATTTTGGGAAAAGCTTTAGAAAGCCTTAGGTACTAATTTAGATATGAGTACGGCTTATCATCCACAAACCGACGGACAGGGCGAACGAACTATTCAAACGTTGGAAGATATGCTCAGGGCATGTGTAATAGATTTTGGTAAAGGATGGGATAGACATTTGCCTTTGGCAGAATTCTCATACAATAATAGTTACCATGCGAGTATCAAAGCAGCACCGTTTGAAGCACTTTATGGACGAAAGTGCCGGTCACCTGTTTGCTGGGCAGAAGTCGAAGAATTCCAACTTACCGGACCAGAGATAATTCAGGAAACTACCGATAAAATAGCGCAAATCCGACAACATCTACAAGCCGCACGGGATAGGCAGAAGAGCTACGCAGATATAAATCGGAAGCCTATGGAATTTGAAGTTGGAGACAGAGTCATGTTAAAAGTGTCACCATGGAAGGGCATGGTTAGATTCGGAAAACAAGGAAAGTTGAATCCCAGATACATCGGAACATTTAAGATTCTGGAAAGAGTCGGTCCAGTAGCCTATCGACTTGAACTTCCTGTGGAGCTTAGTAAAATACATCCTATCTTCCACGTCTCTAATCTAAAGAAGTGTCTATCAGATGAAACACTTGTGATTCCCATGAAAGAGCTTCGTCTCTATGACAAGCTCAATTTTGTGGAAGAACCTGTGGAGATCATGGATAGAGAAATCAAACAGCTTAAACGAAGCCGCGTTCCCATCGTTAAGGTTAGATGGAACTCCAAGAGAGGACCAGAATTTACCTGGGAACGAGAAGATCAAATCCGGGCAAAATACCCACATCTTTTTCCTAATTTACTGACCAACGCAGACTGAATCTCGAGACGAGATTCCCTTCAACGGGGGGATAATGTAACCACTGTAAGAATTTTACTATATAATATTCTAATACTTATCCTTTTTCTACGTATAATTTTTTTTTATTATCTGATCATAATTATTATCTAATGTGACGTAGCTCACATCCTCGATAAACGTGCTCACACGCAACCCAACCTTAACTTATATAATATAAACATTTTTGGTCTAAAACTTTATGATATATCATCTACCACTTTACGTTATTTCGTTAACGTACGTTTAAAACTGAACGTTTCTTATCTAATAAGAGTTTTATGAAACCCTAAACTATCATAACAACATATAAAAATAACAAAACCCTAGAAATACTAAAATACAATTTACCTAAGTAATGTACAAGTCACTAAAACACAGAAACCCTAATTCCATTATAACTCCCGATAAAAACACTAATTTCACAAAATTATGATTTTATGTAATAAAATCGCAAACCCTAAATAATATTTTTATAAAATATATATGTACAAGTCCTTTAAACCAAAGTACAAGTAATTTAAGCATAAAACCTAAATATTAATAAAAATACTATACAAACCTTAAAAATAATTATTTTAAAGCATAATGTACAACAAGCTCATGTACTAATTTTTAAAATAAATTTATTAGACTTACTAATTATTTGTACAAGCCCCTAAACCCATTGCACAACCTTCCAATGCACAAAACCCTAAAATACCATTTATATACATTTAAAACATAGTAAAAATTACATAAAATTTATATAACTTAAGAAAATACTAAAAAAATATTTTTCTTATTTTCTAAACCCTAGTACAACCCTATTAAGCTTATAGTACAACCCATTATAGCACACCATAATTTTCTTCTTCATTCTATGTAAATCGATATACATAAATATATAAATACACATCCTAAAATAGTTCCTAACTAATAATACTTAAACTAAACCCTAAAACCAACTAGTTACTATCCCTAACCCTAATGTACCACTTGACAAAGCTTATGTACCACACCCTAAAGCTCTATTCGAACCACATCTTTTCATTTCCATCTTGTCTAGTTCGAATCCAACACCAAACTAACTACACCCTTCTTTTTCAAAACCCTAAGTAGCATACATGTCATCTCTAAAACCCTCCACATCACTCCTTCTCTAGAAGGTTAAAGGTTGTAGGACATTTGTATGGAAGGGGACATTCCACATCACTTTCCCTCCCCCTCCTTCCATGTGGTGCCCAAGAGGTGAGGACACACCTCCTTGTCTCCTCTACACTTCACATGACTCTCTAGATACCCAAGGAAACCCTAATTTTCTTTCCCTATAAATTTTGATCACCACCTTTCCATTTTTCCCTCAAACCATTCGAACACCACCACCACAGTCCCTACTCACTTCATTACTGATCAAATAAGCCTAAGATAAGTCCAAGAAGGAACCTTGAGAGAGCCAAGAAGGAAGAGAACCTCTAGCTCTTCAAAACCGAGCCATACGCCCCATATATAAATCCTATTCGAATCATATAGCTAAGTAAGTATTCCCAACCCTTTTCATTACTTTTTATATACTCTAAATACTCTTAGAACATCACTAAAGAACCTCTAATAAAAATCTAGGCTAAGCACTATATATTTCTTTTCTTTTTCTTTCTTGTCGAACACACACCCAACAAACCCTAATATATATTTTTTTTAAACAAGTAACTTAGAAATATGTTAAAGGATGGATTAGAAATGCTAAAATAATAATAACTACATATACTAAAATGATATTGGAACTCAAGAACTAGAAACTATTGATTTTTGTTTTCTTTTTCTTTCTATCGAACCAAACAAACACCCTCTTATTATTTTGTACAAATCAAGAACTGATAAAACATGTTAAAAATAGTTTAAATATGTTAATCATACTGTAAACATGCTAGAAATATTAATCCATAAGCTCAAAAACCAAGAACTATTTCGTTTTTCTTTTCTTCCTTCCTGTCGCAAAAACAGCAGATCGCCCCACTTTGGACCTAAAATTCGACCACTAAACTGACTCTAAAAATTCTGGATTTTTGTCACGTTAAAGATCACCTAGCTGTCTAATTTTAGGAAAAAGAACGAAGTAAAAAGATCGAGTATTCATCAAGTTATTCATTTTTCTTTTCTGCCCGTTTTCTGTCACTCGAACGCCCCACAAATAAATCATTCGAGCTTCATAAGCTCGAATGACCAGGCCATAAGCTGTCAAAAAGCTCTTAATAAGTTGAAAATAAAGTTTATAAAAGAGGCGTAAAAAGTTTCGCCTTTTTCCATAACATATAACGCTTTTTAATAAAATAAGGACGTCGGGTGTGACGACTTGGGAGTCTCAAGGGTATTTTATGTCAAAACTCTAAATAGCTTTATAACATGGACTTGAACTGCTGTCGACTTGTAACTCAGGGGTAAAAGTGTCATTTTTGAAACTATAGGGTAGAAACTGTCATTTGACCAAAGTTGAGGGGTAAAAATTGTAATTTTATAAAAGTTGAGGGGTAAAAACTGTCATTTTACGAAAGTTCAGGGGTACAATTTGTCAATATGTGAAACTATAGGGGAGAAAGCGTAACATTTTATAATAATTATGATTATTATTATTATTATTATTATTATTATTATTATTATTATTATTATTATTATTATTATTAATTATTATTATTATATATATATATATATATATATATATATATATATATATATATATATATATATATATATATATATATATATATATATATATATAATTCGATTTGATTAATAAACAAAATACGATAACAAACGAACGAAATATATATTTAACGAACAGACGGAACGAAAACATAAAAATTAGAAATAAGATTAAAACTTATAACTTTTGAAGAGACTTCATGTTGTCCCAAATTAACATTTAATCGACAACCGAAAATGTTACGAACGAATAATAAAACTTATATATATTCAGAAACGATTACTAAAATTTGACATAACGAACCAGGTTGCGTGCCGGAGACGTTTATCAACTTTATTTAACTTTGTTTTCCATCCAGACTATCAAGGTGAGTTCATAGTCCCACTTTTCTTTATATGTTTTCTAAACTTGTGGGGAGATACATGCTACCAAACCGAACACAAGTATTTTCCTGATTGTTATTGCACTAAGTTAACTGTTCCCTATTTATAATTATATTTAAAAGTCCCTCATATCATGCACCATTAGTCACCTGCTGGGTGAGCGCGAATATGTGAATAGATCTATTGGCCTGACGACCCATTTGTTCTAATCGGATGGATATCTTTGTGGTAGCCGGTTAGGCAGATGCCTTATATTTGAAATCTAATCTTGGGGGCAAACCACTTTCATTTTTATTATGTTAGTGAGACTGGAAACTGTCAACGCATTGCGTGTCATGAGGTTTAGTGCTATATTCCGAATTGTGATATAACTGATTTCTTTTATTTAGCTTGTGTTCAAAACTTATTATAATTTTAAACGCTATGGATTCACTCAACCTTTGTGTTGACTTTTTAGCATGTTTTATCTCAGGTAACTAGAAGTATGAATTTGGCACGGAGTGGCTGTGGACTTTCTTCTTATAAAAAGAGTGTCCATTTTGTTATAATTCAAATAAATAATGTAACATTTATAACATATTTCTGAACCTCCCTCTGGGATCTATATTATGTACTCTGATTTAAATAATGAATGATAACAATTTTATTTAAAACGTCTCTTTTTTAGTCGTTTTCTATTCTCATGACTGTGATACTTGAAGTAACACCCCAAACTTATATTCCGCTACGTATATCGAAAACGGGGGTGTTACACTATCCTGTAACGACACTCCAAATGAGGATCAGAATTGCGAAAAATGAGGCTCACAATTACAGATATTGAAGCACTACATATGGCCATGAAATCTGAAACAACCCTTAAAAGAAACTTTTGGCTCAGATTTGTTGGTGGCAGTCGTGTCACAGAAAAATCCGAATTTCACTACGGCTGCAAAAAAACTCGGTTGCATAGATGTAACACCCCCAAAATTCGGTACCACGAAAGCATACATGTCACTGGGGTGCTACTCAATTGGTACACAACACATAGCATAGAAAAGGGATTTACTTTATCCGTTTTAAAAGGATTTCATAAAAAATGTAGAAAGTTTTACATCCTTCAAACTAATGCGGAAAATATAGGCCCATAAAAGAGTTTAAGCGGTCCCAAATACATCAGAGTCATCTATGACCATGCCATGCCATGCCAAAACCTCCAATTGTAAGCTATCGCTTTAAACCTGAAAATACATGCTTAAAGTGTCAACACGAGGTTGGTGAGTTCATAGGTTTATAATAAAGCAGTAAGAGTAATGTGAGTTCAACAGAAAGTTTTGTGACCATTGTGTCGCTCATAATGTCATAAAAATAAAGTTCACTTTCAAGTAAATTTAGTAATGTGGATCAGAAGGTTTTCGAGTGTAAATAATTGTTCACGTACAAATCATGTTCAGTTTTAGTGACCACTGCATCACTCACAGTGTCAAGAGAAAGTCGGTCAGGTTCTATTTTAGAGACCACTGCTTCACTCACAGTGTCAAGAGAAAATCAGTCAAGTTCAGTTTTAATGACCACTGCTTCGCTTACAGTGTCAAGAGAAAAGCAGTCAAGTTCAGTTTTAGTGACCACTGCTTCACTCACATTGTCAAGAGAAAATCAGTCAAGTTCAGTTTATACAGTAAATCAGCACAGATGGACCATAGATAATCATGTCCACAAGACTATTACGCTAGCACTAAGTCATGAAACCGAAGCTACGACAGTTCAGTATGCTAAGCTAGCATATAAAATAATAGGGGCCTATAGCGTGTTTTTGTCCCGATACACTCGGCAATTCCGACTTGGTATACGTCCGCATTGACCCGTCTGGCCAACCGAACGGGGGAGTCACCCCCAATAGATCTATTTATATCAATCGCGCTTCCCGCAAGAACTGACGGTTCATGATAGGGGCATGGTGGGATCACAGGGGCTTAGGCTATCTACGTAACAATGTGCAAAAATAACAGTTCAGTTTTGGTCCATGAAAACAGTTTCACATGTTTCTCATCCCAATGTTTTCAAAACTGTATGAGTAGAAAAGAGGGGCTATAAACTCACGTATATGATTCAAGCACTTGTGTCCATAATAAGGTAATCCAATTTGTAACAAGAAATCAAGTAATACATTCTAATAACGAACAAGTAATTTAACGAAGCACATAAAGTTTTTGAGTAAATAAGTCATATGTTTAAGTGACACAAATACTGGATTTTAGTAAAACAAGCATGAATTCTCTCCCAAAACAGTTCAAAAACAAGTAAAGTAGGGTGATACGAGGATTGCGTCCACGCAAAAGGTTTTACTTCTCAAGGGATCTTGAGAAGCTTGCAATCCTCCAGGCAGTGTACCTGATAGTTGTAGTGTAGTATAGGTAGGTCCGGGGGATTGATCGTTCTCTAAGGGAATAGTGTCGTTAGGTCAAGATGTATGACGAGATAAGTCTAGAGGTGAGGGATGATTCTTTTTATATTTTTATATTTTTTAGAAAGCAATTAAAATCTCAGTTTTGAAGGAGTGGGCGGAATTAGTTGTTAATCAACTAACCCAAAAGCTAATTGTAAAACTAAAATTAAACTAAAAAACAAGAAAAAGTAAATTGGTGAACTTTTTATGATATAAATAGCGTGTTTACTTAGATTTAATTACTCCCTAGTTATCTCATATTGATTCGTTGAATTGTCACGTCCTTGTTTTAGTTGAAGCGTCGTATTCCTTACTATTGGTCGTGGGGAGGTGCCGAAGTCCCCAACTCTAGGAATATTAGTCTCCCCTAAATCTCTTAACATCCATTAAGTTTTCTAGGATCTACAAGCCGTAATTCACGCAATAAATACAACGAACAAAACCAATAGTGCACTCTACGGTTGCATTTTTAAGACGTTCAAGCTAGTTACATATAAGAGGTCAGCCAGTTTTCTTAACCTAACGCGATAACAATCAACTAAACAAGAGACAACATATCAATATTCAATAACTAGGTTTCATTATATCTAAGCAAACACAAAGAAACTTAAGCTGGCATGATAGATAGAAGAAAAGATAAACAGTTAATCAAACAACACATAGACATATTGAATGATTAAACGAATAACTTATCTTCAATAAAGCATAAGGTTCAAGGGTTGAAAAACCCTTACAAAGCTGCTGAAATTCAACTAGGGTTTTTTCTCCAAAGATGTCACCCTTAACAATGAAAACTTTCGAAAATATATATCGGAATACAGTTCTGACGGCGTCAGGTTATAGCCTCTGACGCCGTCAACTCGCCGTGGTTTAGGGTTTCGTCTGTGTAATCGCAGCTCTGACGGCGTCAGAAAGGGATCTGAGGCCGTCACTTGTAAAATCCTTCTGAGCCGTATCTTGTTAGCATAAAGTGTAACGCCTATCTCCACTTTACACCTAACGGCGTCAGGTTATAAAGCCTTCAAATTCATCTGAGGCGTCACTTGTTAGCTCAACACTAGAAATCTTCCAAGAGTTTACAAGGGATAGCGTCACGATTTGTCTATTGACGCCGTCAGACCTCCAATTCTGACGTACTTTTCGCGACTTCGTCGTTTTCTTCACTTTATCATCCAAATATGCTCCAAAAGTGCCGTTTTCCACAATTCTCGTCCCAAGTACCTAAAATACAAAAAGAAACGATTTGAGGCAATATTTGATCATATTTACTCTATTTTTGGCTTAAATGATCCCTTAAAAAGGTACCAAATAAATCCTTATCAAATATCCCTACATTTGGGATTTGCTTGTCCTCATGCAAATGAGCTTTTATTCTAATCAATTTACAAGCTAGGGGTCATTTTACATTAATAAAAAAGGTAATTACAACATACAATCGTTCCACGTTAGTCAAAATAAGCACGGAAGTTATATACTAGCACCTCACATAAAGTGTTTGGATTATCACATCTCTCGGGTGTATAAAGTTATGTAACACATATGGAAAATTGAAATTGAAACACTCTCTACCTGTCATAGTGCATAGATTACCACAGACTTGGGAACGGATCAAACCTCCACCACTTTGGCGTAAGCACCTAGGATAAACTACTAAAGAGGGCTTTTCAAGAGTTGTAACATTAGGTGTACGGGTATGGAAAACACGGTTTGTTGGATATAGGGAATTTTACTGGTGGCAAGTCAATTATCTTGGTCAATTACATGTACAATGAGGCGTTGCTAAGCCAAGACTCGACTCGACTCGCTAACTACTAACTCTTTTTGTATTTTTCTTGAAACTATCTTTGACTTAAACATATAAGAAACGGGATGGTAGTCCGTATTTTTTTTTTCTTTTTATCATTTTTTCGATTTTTTTTCATACACTCTTGCCCTACCATCTAAAATAATACATCAAAGGGATCTTGCAACCTCCCTACACTTGAATTTTACATACTTTACACATAACTAACTAATGACCCGATTTAAGAAAATTAAAACACTTTGCGTACTTTAAACATTAACGCACATATAGGGGTAATAACATTACTTTATTCCCCATTACCCCATAACAACTATTACTTTTACCCATGAGTCCCAATCATCCCAAAACTGTATTTATAAGATATGACTCGACTTAGCAACCATGTAACCAATTAGACAATTGACAAAGGGTTTAACAAATAACAATAATGCACTAAAAGTGAGTGCATACAAGGTAGGCTAAGGCGATTTGGGTGTACATTTGGGGGTGGATTGTAAATAATGTTCTTCATTAATATTTCGGAATCCACCGAAATATCATGAGAACTGCGAAAAAGATAGGCTCTGAGGGGTGTATTAGGGGTATCGTGTACTAAAGATGAGTACATCGCAAGGGTGTGGGGAAATTACTTGACCAATGAAGCCAACATAATTATAATACAGGTTTAAAACAAGGGTCATCCTAATGCCTCTTATCATTTAGTAAATCCTAACTACACGAATGTAGTCTCACTAGCGGTCTCGGGATGCATCACAAACGCAAGTTCTAGAATCTATATACTACAGGTACACTCATAAGCATTAAAGGTGAATGCTTTTTCCTATATATCTAAAGGCGAACCTCACATTTTTGGGGTGGAAATTTTTTGAGTGGAAGGGTTTTTGTGCTAGCTATATAATTCCAATCCATGAGATGCTTATTAAAACTAAAGTTTCACTCCGATATGTTGTAAAAAAAATTAATTTGGTGCTAAAATTGCCCTAACAAGTATCTTTCTTAGTTTTATTACACATTTATTCTAAGACAAAACAAATATCAAGCGAAGTTATAGTTTCTAAGGTATCCCATTTTACCCTCCCTACTCTTAAATTGAACATTGTCCCCAATGTTCTTGAAAAGTATCAAAGTTATGATAACGGGAAAATAAAATAGAGAAAGAAACTAATACTCCCCTGATTTGCTTGGCATGGACGATATGAAAACATGATTAGATCTTCCTCCAAGAAAACAAACATGATAAGCTTCACTTCCAATGTATACTTTCGTCTTCTTATCCAATATAACCTGTAATTCACTAAGAAAACGAAAAACAAAACCTCGCATAAAATCGGCGGTAAACACTATATATTCTAAAACTAAACTAGAAAGCAAAGAAAGATATAATGCTTGCAAAATAAATGTCTACATATGCCTGAAAATTTAAAATTCTTAAAATTTTTCAAAAATTTAAATTCCATCAGAAAAACAAAAATATGGAAAATGTGCTGCTACAGTGCCTGACGCCGTCGGGTGTTAAGCCTGACGCCGTTAGGTATGACCTGACAGTATTTTTACGTTTTGTTTCTGGAAAATTTCTGGAAAAATCCGAGTATTAAAACATCGAAAAACTGCATAACATTCATTGTGACTCGATACAAGCATTTGAATCTAAACAATCACATAAATATATGCTAATCATTACTTGTTATCTTTCATGTTCAAATTTGTTCTTATAAACAAATATGATCTTCCCTGCACTTTTCTTTTTGTAGAATACCTTTATATATATTTAAGACGAGGTTAAAAACAAAATAAAGCATTTTCACAAATTATATTCGAAATATGAAATATAAACAAATAAAGATGGAGCATATATATTGAAATCAAACAAAATAAAAACAAACACACAAACAATTCAAAAGCTTTGGTTGCCTCCCAAGAAGTGCTTTTCTTTATTAACGAGTCTTGTAGCTAGACTCAAAGTCATGCCCTACTACGTGACTCCATCCTCCGTCACGTTCTCAACGTCATCTTTTTTCTTGGTTTTGTACCTCGGACCTAATTGTAAGCATTCTTTATAAAAACCAAATATCTTTCTCATCACATGGTCTACTCCTCTTCTCTTATCCTCGTCATTCCTATAGTAGACCGATTGCTTAAGTTCCTTTTCTAGGTTTGGAAAAAGACAAAATTGCTCAATCTTATATGGCATTTGGTAGGCAATCTCGTCGGTTTCATCCGTAAAACTAACTATCCCTAAGGTTGGGTCATAAGTCATTTTAGAAACTTCCACAAATGGTTTTCCAAACACTACGTGAGATAAAAAACTATCAATCACCGGCCGGATATCTTCAACAATCACGAAATCCATAACATATGTGAAGTTTCCTACATATACGTGCATTCGCTTAACTCTCCCTACAAAATTATTCACCCTACCCGTGTCGGGATCTTTCCTAGGCCCAAGTTGCTTTTTCATTATCCAATTGTGGTGGATCCTAGTCATGATGTTTATGGGGATCTAAGGTCAATGTAAGCCTTCCATACATGCACGTACCTGATGTTACATGGTATATTTATGTTAGATGGGTCACCCATTTTTAGGATTGGTGAACTTATGCAATACGGTGTCTTAGGATCCTCAAATAAATACTTATGATATGCGCATTCATCCTTTGTAGGAAACTTGTTGAAGTGATCTTCATCTACTTCTTCCACTTCCTTCTCATCATCATTCTTAATTT
Source organism: Artemisia tridentata subsp. tridentata (assembly GCA_021014915.2). Classification (NCBI taxonomy): domain Eukaryota; kingdom Viridiplantae; phylum Streptophyta; class Magnoliopsida; order Asterales; family Asteraceae; genus Artemisia; species Artemisia tridentata. The sequence goes on along the minus strand of CP139502.1, from coordinate 172,256,608 downwards.
CCTCCTTCATATCACTTTTGTTTTCAATGACATCCTCGTCTTCTTCCTCACTACTCCTATTTGGTGGCACTAGGGTAATGGCATTAACAAAGTGAACATGTTTAGATGATGACGGATCCTAAACCTCGCTACCCCCACTTGTGTTTCTAGCAATTCTACTTGACGGGGTCATCACTTGGTTGTTGAGTTCCTTTAACAACTTGTTAATCTTATTGGTCATCTCGCTTTGTTGTTTTTTGAAATCGGTTTCAAATTTAGACAAACGAGCTTCTTGAGATGCCATAAAATTGGACATTAATCCTACAAAATTATTGGAATTGTTGGAAGGATTATTGTTGAAGGTACGGTTCGAAGACGAACCGTTTGATTGGAAACGATTAAGTGGATTTGAAAAATATTTTTGAGAAGAATTTTGGTTTTGTTTCCACCTAAAGTTCTGATGATTCTTCCACGATGGGTTGTATGAATCACCATAAGTGTTTTGCTCGGGTTTGAAAGTGAACCACTTGTCTCCCGCTCCGTCGGTACACGAGGATGCATAATCCGCAAAAGCTTGTTCGGGAAGTTCCATGCAATCACGAGTGTCATGGGGACCACTACATAACTCACATGAAGAAGTGATTTTGTTCACTTGACTTGAAGGTTTAGGAGCTTCGTAGGATTTCATGAGAAACTTGACTTGGTCTTCGAGTTCCATGCTCCTACGGTTGGGAATGCTTGAGTTATTCGAAGGCAAGGATATTGCCTTGACCGTTTTGCTCAACTCGCGGGGGTCATTCAAACATTTGTTGTCATAGAGAGCTAGATCTTCTATGATTCCCCACGATTCCTCCACATTCTTGTCACGTAGCTTACCACCGGCCGCTTGGTCAATGGTTTGCCTTGTGGATTGATTGACATGATCGTAAAAAATTTGGACTTGAAGCCAAAGATCAATGCCGTGATGAGGGACGTTTTGGAGTAAGTCCTTGAAATGAGTCCAAGCCTCATAAAGAGTTTCACCTTGACGTTGTTGGAACATCAAGATGTCGTTCCTTAATTTGGTAGTTCTCCCCGTTGGGAAGAATTGAGCAAGGAAACGAGAGGTGAGATCATCCCAAGATGTGATGGATCCCGTGGGTAAACGCTCAAGCCATTGACTAGCATGGTCACGTAGAGAGAATTGGGAGAGACGCAACCGTGTCGTCTGTTGAGTGTCATCATCAAGGTCTATGGAATCTACAATTTTGAGGAAATCCTTGAGATGTTGATTTGGATCTTCGGAACAAAGTCCATGGAATGTACATCCGCTTTGCACCAACCGGATGGTATCGGATGGCAAGGGAGACACATTGGCTCTTTGGGGGAGCTCAATGATGTTTCGATAGCCTAGGTGGCTAGGTCGGGAGTACTCACCTAGAGTACGGGCTCGAGGTGGATCTTGGTTAATTGGTGGGTCTTGGTGTAGTAGTAGTTGTTGTTGGTTTGGTGGAGCTTGGTGCTGTTGGTTGATAGGTTCAAAGATGGCTTCACCCACCATGATGGCGAATGAAGGGATACGAACAAAGGGAACAAAAAAAAGATAGACTAAAGAAAGCTAATAAAAAGAAAATAAAAATCTCACTTGATAGAAATCTAGTGAGTAGACCAAAACGAGATAGAAATTGAACCTAAACAATAACTATTCCCTGGCAACGACGCCAAAAACTTGATGCGAGGATTGCGTCCACGCAAAAGGTTTTACTTCTCAAGGGATCTTGAGAGGCTTGCAATCCTCCAGGCAGTGTACATGATCGTTGTAGTGTAGTATAGGTAGGTCCAGAGGATTGATCGTTCTCTAGAGGAATAGTGTCGTTAGGTCAAGATGTATGACGAGATAGGTATAGAGGTGAGGGATGATTCTTTTTTATTTTTATATTTTTTAGAAAGCAATTAAAATCTCGGTTTTGAAGGAGTGGGTGGAATTAGTTGTTAATCAACTAAACCAAAAACTAATTATAAAACTAAAATTAAACTAAAAAACAAGAAAAAGTAAATTGGTGAACTTCTTATGATAGGAAAAGCGTGTTTACTTAGATTTAATTACTCCCTAGTTATCTCCTATCGATTCGTTGAATTGTCATGTCCTTGTTTTAGTTGAAGCGTCGTATTCCTTATTATTGGTCGTGGGGAGGTGCCGAAGTCCCCAACTCTATGAATATTAGTCTCCCCTAAATCCCTTAACATCCATTAAGTTTTCTAGGATCTACAAGTCGCAATTCACGCAATAAATACAACGAACAAAACCAATAGTGCACTCTACAGTTGCGTTTTTAAGACGTTCAAGCTAGTTACATATAAGAGGTCAGCCAGTTTTCTTAACCTAACGCGATAACAATCAACTAAACAAGAGACAACAAATCAATATTCAATAACTAGGTTTCATTAGATTTGAGCAAACACAAACAAACTTAAGCTAGCATGATAGATAGAAGAAAAGATAAACAATTAATCAAAAAACACATAGACATATTGAGTGATTAAACAAATAACTTATCTTCAATAAAGCATAAGATTCAAGGGTTGAAAAACCCTTACAAAGCTGCTGAAATTCGACTAGGGTTTTTTCTCCAAAGATGTCACCCTTAACAATGAAAACTTTCGAAAATATATATAGGAATATAGTTCTAACGGCGTCAGGTTATAGCCTCTAAAGCCGTCAACTCGCCGTGGTTTAGGGTTTCGTCTGTGTAATCGCCGCTCTGACGGCGTCAGAAAGGGATCTGAGGCCGTCACTTGTAAAATCCTTCTGAGCCGTCTCTTGTTAGCATAAGTGTAACGCCCATCTCCACTTTACACCTGACGGCGTCAGGTTATAAAGCCTTCAAAATCATCTGAGGCGTCACTTGTTAGCTCAAAACTAGAAATCTTCCACGAGTTTACAAGGGACGGCGTCACGTTGTGTCTAGTGACACCGTCAGACCTCCAAGTCTGACGTACTTTTCGCGACTTCGTCATTTTCTTCACTTTATCGTCGAAATATGTTCCAAAAGTGCCGTTTTCCACAATTCTCATCCCAAGTACCTAAAATACAAAAAGAAATGATTTGAGGCAATATTTGATCATATTTACTCTATTTTTGGCTTAAATGACCACTTAAAAAGGTACCAAATAAATCCTTATCATAGGGGCCATGAACTTACCTTAGTATGCAGTAATGCAAGCAACACAAATGTCACAACTGGCATCAAGAGTAAAACACAACGGTATCGAGAGTACAGGCACAACGGTATGGGATCGGCACAACCTAATAAGTATATAGCTATCTAAGAATACGTCTTGTAAAGTAATGAGTTTTTAAAAGACAAGTGTTTTAGTTTTCGTGGATTACTCGTATCAATGTTTGTGAAAATTCAGTATCATTGCTCGTAAGAAAAGTTCAGTTTCAACATTTCGTGCGGTGGTAAGAAAGCATAGCCTCAAGAATACTCACGCCAAAAAGGAATAGAAAATCGACACAGTCGAGAAAAGTACGGAAGAGAACTTGAGTCAAGAAAGAAATGACAAGTAGAAGTCAAGAAAATAACGACAAAGAAATATGTCAAAAAAGTAAATCAATTGGTTAGTTTCGGTATTTACCCGATAATTCCCAAATAGTTTGTATAAAACATACGTGTTTAATTAACAAAGACAAGTTGAATTCACAATTCAACAATAAGGGTTTTACAATTAACTTGTACAATTCGTCATTTGATGAGTTTATAATAAAAGCGTTTTTGAAAATACAATCTTTGGATAACCTTATAGAGGCATATAGTTTTATTTAATAGTTAAGTTCAAGTTAAACGTCTAGTCATATATATAACGTCAAGTAATTAAATTACAAAATTCTACTTTGCCTTCTAGTCGGTTTTTTAAAAGGTGTAAACTTATGAAAAAATCTTCTAAGACTTGTTCTTTTATAAAACTTCTAGGTTGTGTGGTATTTAATTAAACTATGTTTTCTATATATGACTTATGTTGTCGATATGCTAAATAGTCCATTTTAATTCCAATAATTTGTTCAAATGATTCGATGCAATTCCAATGATTTGTCCAAATGATTCGATGCAAGTCCAATGATTTGTCCAAATGATTCGATGCAAGTCAAATGATTTGTCCAAATGATTCGAGTCACAATCTGTTATATTATGTCCACTAAGTATATGTTTAGTCCGTATTCAAGTATCATTCCCAAGAGTAACCGAAATGAACCAGAGAACACAAAGGTTAACGACAATTAGATGTGTTAGTACGATGTAAATTTAAACAACTAAACGCACCCTATTAAAGTCTGATGGGCCTTCGAGCCCATTATCAAACCAACGCACCCTTTAATGTTTTTGGGTTTGTCAGCCTAGTTGAAAAAAATAACAAACGCACCTTAGTTGTTTTTAGGCTTTAAGGCCCGAATCGTTTCAACATACAAACAAACACAAACGCACCCTAACAGGAAAACAACCACACAAACACTTTAGGTTGTCAATTACCGATTTAAATCCAAACATTAACAACAAAAGAAATGCAAACACCCATTTTCACAACCAAATACACTCCTCAACTGAAAAACACAGCACACCCTATGTGGGTTGCTTGTTAACCAAACATCAAGCACACATACCCTTGAAGTTTCTAAGTCATACCATACCAGACCATCACCCTATCTGGGTGTGGTCGTACCAAAAGAATAACGCCACCCTCGTGGTTCCTTCGCTAAGTCCGAATCCAAACGAGTAACAAAACAAAAATAAATGAGCTACTACTTTGATATAAGTTATAACACGAATAAATAAGTTAACAAGACTAAAAAATAAGCAATTTAAATTTCGTTCGTGACACATAAGGGTTTTATTTGACTCGAACCGAAACCAAAATAAATCCATAATACACCAGATCGATTTGTATACCACACGAAAGTTTCTGGAAATGTTTTCATTTTAGTCTACGAAGACTTATAAAGATGTTTGTATGCTCGATTTTAATAAAGTGATTACCAAAAAGATAGATCTAGGTTTCGACATACCAAAGAATGAAAAAACGAGAGATGGAGGTGGAGGTGGCGCTGTGGTGGTAACGGCGGCTGTGGTGGTTCTCGGACCAAACATGAGCAAAAACTACTCTAATAACTCCAAGCAACCCGATCTAACCCGATCTACTCGTCTTGACAGTGGTGGCGTGAGGTGATGGTGGCCGAAATCTGGCCGGAGTTTTGGCTAAAAAAGTAGCGGCGCCGGATTGCCAAGAGTGTGTGAGACATGGAAATGATAGGGGGAAACCCTAGCTAGGCCTTATATCCGTCCAGGGGTCGTTTTTTCCAAAATTAAAAGTCAAGGATGGGCGGTGCAAATTAGTTACAGGGGATGTTTTGTTTTTTTGATATTCTTTTATATATAAGGGGTGTGGGACCCATTTAGGCTAGTTAACTGTCGATTCACGACACGGAAATTACGCCATCGCACTCACATTAATTTTTCTAACAAAAACGAGTATCCATACGCCTAGTTTCTCCCAAATAATAGAATAATCAAATCGAGTTGTTGGTTGTGCCAGTACGAGTTGTGTGGCGTTTTCATGTTTCACGAGATAACTTCTCGTATTCGATTCAAATAAGTTCAGAAAAGTACAAAAGTGAAACTTAGGAAATAATAAATATATTTTATTATTAAAAATCAGTCTGGGAAATTGTGGGTGGTTAAAGTCTACCCTCCTTAAAGGGTAATCCGTCCCGGATTTCAGTTTATGTTATCCGATAATGTGGTGTCTGGGAAGGGATGCTGGTACTCACAACAAATTTGGATCTTACTAGATACTTTAAAGGCTCCTCTTTGTCTGTAGGAAAGTAATACAAAATTCTCTGCTGAAATTTTGTAGTTATGTAAATTGATGCGACTTCAAAAGACTCGTAATTTCAGTAAAAGCAGTCTTTAAACATGGTGTGGATAAGACGATTTCAAAAAAGTTAACGTTTAATCACTCCTTGATATGCAAAAATTTGATGAAGTTTGACCATAAAATTTTAACGCGTCGAAATGAGTAAATAGTCCACAGGGTAATTGCAGAATAATTTATAAAATGGTTTGTAAAACAGTTCATAGAGTAACAGGAAATCAGTTTATCATTTGCATGATAGTAACAAAGCTATAGTTTGATTTACAATATCGTAGTAGGACAACAAACCGGTTTATAAAATCATTTGTGAATGATTTGTAAAATAGTTTATAGAACAATGGGAACAATCCGTTGTTTACAAAATAATAGTAAGGTCGAAATTTTTGATTTCATGAAGTAGCAATAAAACATTTTGTAGAGTGACCGCAAGATGGTCTGTAGAATAATCGAAAACAGTTTTTATGGTATTAGCGACACGGTTTATTATCTTACAAGAGGGTAGCAAAGATAACTAGTATTCCCGAGAGACGAGTGAAGAATTTGGTGTCTGTTCCAAAGAACGTGATTCAGGTTACTCCTTAAGGTCTTAAGGTTTCTGTTGGGAATAGAATCTCTGTCGAATGGGGAGTTTAGCAAGTTCAGATTACGACTCTAAAGGAGGATGTTGATTGATACTAGCAACCAGTTGGTTGACTCGGTACTGTACTTAGTACTTAACAAGGAAAATACAATATCGATTCAGTAGAAGGGTTTGAGGTAGAGGTTACTGTAACAAAACCAGACTGTGAGGAAAAGGTATTCCATTTAAGAGAAAAAGTATTGTGATCCCAGAGTGTTGTGATTGCTATCATGTTGTGTGCGGATGTGAATGTTCATGTCATGCAATGCTTACAAACACCGAAATTTTTGTAGTTCTCTGAAATCAAATAGAAATCAATCGGACATAACTCTATTATAACTACTCCCAGTATCGCAAAATTCGCCTCTAAGTCGGACATAGGTGATCAGACTATGTCCCACTGTCCCTGGTTGAATATAGGTGATCAGTCTATATTCACCCGAGGTTCAATGAACTTTAAAATACTAGGCTGAGTTAAATTAGTACTATGTCCCACACTTTTAAAAATCCGTTTCGAAAGTCCAAGACAAATATCCACACTCGAAGACGAATGATGAGATTACATAGAGAGAAGGTGTAACACTACGGCAAGTACGATACGTAAGCATAAGTATGTCGAAGATACCTATAGTAAATAGTGAAAATAGATGGATATACTTATCCAATAACAAGGCACACATCTCATCAAATATATTAGCAATCAAAATCACAAATGAGGCATAATCTTGGCAGGCAGGCATGTGGTGGTCATACGGTTAAGTTTTCGTAAATGTAGTTATAGTCTAAGTTTTAAAAATACCCAGTTCTCTATAACCAAGGCTCTGATACCAATCTGTAACACCCCAAAAATTCAGTACAGCGGAAGCATACATGTCACTGGGGTGCTACTCAATTGGTACACAACACATAGCATAGAAAACGGATTTACATGATCCGTTTTAAAAGGATTTCATAAACAAAGGTATAAAGTTTTACATCCGTCAAACTAATGCGGAAAATATAGGCCCATAAAAGAGTTTAAGCGCTCCCAAATACATCAGAGTCATCTACGATCATGCCATGCCATGCCAAAACCTCCAACAGTAAGCTATCATTTTAAACCTGAAAATACATTCTAAAAGTGTCAACACGAGGTTGGTGAGTTCATAGGTTTAAAATAAAGTAGTAAGAGTAATGTGAGTTCAACAGAATGTTTTGTGACCATTGTGTCGCTCACAATGTCATAAAAATATAGTTCACTTTCAAGTAAATTTAGTAATGTGGATCACAAGGTTTTCGAGTGTAAATAATTATTCACGTACAAATCATGTTTTTATTTTGATGGACCACTGCTTCACTCACAGTGTCATGAGAAAATCAGTAAAGTTCAGTTTTAGTGACCACTGCTTCACTCACAGTGTCAAGAGAAAATTGATCAATTTCAGTTTTAGTGACCACTGCTTCACTCACAGTGTCAAGAGAAAATCAGTCAAGTTCAGTTTATATAGTAAACCAGCACAGATGGACCATAGATAATCATGTACACAAGACTATTACGCGAGCAGTAAGTCATGAAACCGAAGCTACGACAGTTCAGTATGCTAAGCTAGCATATAAAATAATAGGGGCCCATAGCGAGTGTTTATTCCGATACACTCGGCAATTCCGACTTGGTATACGTCCGCATTGACCCGTCTGGCCAACCGAATGGGGGAGTCACCCCCAATAGATCTATTTATATCAATCGCGCTTCCCGCAGGAACTGACGGTTCATGATAGGGGCATGGTGGGATCACAGGGGCTTAGGATATCTACGTAACAATGTGCAAAAATAATAGTTCTGTTTTGGTCTATGAAAACAGTTTCGCATATTTCTCACCCCAAGGTTTTCAAAATAGTATGAGTAGAAAACTGGGGATATAAACTCACATATATGATTCAAGCACTTGTGTCCATAATAAGGTAATCCAGTTTGTAACAAGAAGTCAAGTAATGGATTTGAATAACGAACAAGTAATTTAACGAAGCACATAAAGTTATCGAGTAAACAAGTCATATGTTTAAGTGACACAAATACTGGATTTTAATGAAACAATCATGTATTCTCCCCTAAAACAGTTCAAAAACAAGTAAAGTAGGGGCCATGAACCCACCTCAGTATGCAGTAATGCAAGCAACACAAATGTCACAACTGGCATCAAGAGTAAAACAAAACGGTATCGAGACTACAGGCACAACGGTACGGGATCGACACAACCTAATAAGTATATAGCTATCTCAGAATACGTCTCGTAAAGTAATGAGTTTTCCAAAGACAAGTGTTTTAGTTTTCATGGATTAATCATATCGATGTTTGTGAAAAGTTCAATATCATTGCTCGTAAGAAAAGTTCAGTTTCAACATTTCATGTGGCGGTAAGAAAGCATAGCCTCAAGAATACTCACGCCAAAAAGGAATTGAAAATCGACACCATCGAGAAAAGTATGGACGAGAACTTGAGTCGAGAAAGAAAAGACAAACAGAAGTCAAGAAAATAACGACAAAGAAATATGTCAAGAAAGTAAACCAATTGGTAAGTTTCGGTATTTACCCCGTAATTCCCAAATAGTTTGTATAAAACATACGTGTTTCATTAACAAAGACAAGTTGAATTCACAATTCAACAATAATGGTTTTACAATTAACTTGTAAAATTCGTCATTTGACGAGTTTATAACAAAAGCGTTTTTGAAAATACAATCTTTGGATAACCTTATAGAGGCATATAGTTTTATTTAATAGTTAAGTTCAAGTTAAACGTCTAGTCATATATATAACATGAAGTAATTAAATTACAAAATTTTACTTTGCCTTCTAGTCGGTTTTTAAGAAAGTGTAAACTTATGAGAAAATCTTCTAAGACTTGTTCGTTTATAAATCTTCCAAGTTGTGTAGTATTTAATTAAACTACGTTTTCTATATATGACTTATGTTGTAGATAAGCTAAATAGTCCGTTTTAATTCCAATAATTTGTCCAAATGATTCGACGCAATTCCAATGATTTGTCCAAATGATTCGATGCGTGTCCATTGATTTGTAAAAATGATTCGATGCTAGTCCAATGATTTTCCAAATGATTCGAGTCACAATCTGTTATATTATGTCCATTAAGTATATGTTTAGTCCGTATTCAAGTATCATTCCTAAGAGTAACCGAAACGTACCAAAGAACACAAAAGTTAACGACAATTAGATATGTTAGTCCGATGTAAATTTAAACAACTAAAAGCACCCTATTAAAGTCTGATGGGCCTTCGAGCCAATTATCAAACCAACACACCCTTTAATGTTTTTGCGCTTGTGAGCCTGGTTGAAAAAAATAACAAACGCACCTTAGTTGTTTTTGGGCTTTAAGGCCTGACTCGTTTCAACACACATACAAACACAAACACACCCTAACAGGCAAACAACTACACAAACACTTTAGGTTGTCAATTACCGATTTAAATCCAAACATTAACAACAAAACAAATGCAAAAACCCATTTTCACAACCAAATACACTTCTCAACTGAAAAACGCAGCACACCCTATGTGGGTTGCTTGTTAACCGAACATCAAGCACACATACCCTTGTGGTTTCTAAGTCAAACCGTACCAGACCATCACCCTATGTGGGTGTGGTCGTACCAAAAGAATAACGCCACCCTCGTGGTTCCTTCGCTAAGTCCGAATACAAACGAGTAACAAAACAAAAATAAATGAGCTACTACTTGGATATAAGTTATAACACAAATAAATAAGCTAACAAGACTAAAAAATAAGCAATTTAAATTTCGTCCGTGACATGTACGGGTCTTATTTGACTCGACCCAAAACCAAAATAAATCCATAATACACCAGATCGATTTATATACCACACGAAAGGTTCTTAAAACATTTTTCATTTTAGTCCACGAAAACTTATAAAGATGTTTTTATGCTCGTTTTTAATAAGGAGATTACCAAAAAGATATATCTAGGTTTCAACATACCAAAAGAATGAAAGAATGAGAGATGGAGGTGGTGGTGGCGTTGTGGTGGTGACGGCGACTATGGTGGTTCTCGGACCAAACACGAGAAAAAACTACTCAAATAACTCCAAGCACCCCGATCTAACCCGATCTACTCATCTTGAAAGTAGTGGCGTGAGGTGATGGTGGCCGAAATCTGGCCGGTGTTTTGGCTGGAAAAGTAGCGACGCCGGATTGCTAAGTGTGTGTGAAGTGAGACATGGAAATGAGAGGGGGAAACCTTAGCTAGGCCTTATATCCGTCCAGGGGACGTTTTTGCCAAAATTAAAAGTCAAGGGATTAGTTACAGGGGCTGTTTTGTTATTTTTTGATTCTTTTATATATAAGGGGTGTGGGACCCATTAAGGCTAGTTAACGGTCGATTCACGACATGGAAATTAAGCCATCACGCTCAGATTAATTTTTCTAACAAAAACGAGTATCCATACGCCTAGTTTCTCCCAAATAATAGAATAATCAAATCAAATTGTTGGTTGTGCCAGTACGCGTTGTATGCGGTTTTCACGTTTAGCGAGATAACTTCTCGTATTCGATTCAAATAAGTTCAGAAAAGTCCAAAAGTGAAACGTAGGAAATAATAAATATAATTTATTATTAAAAATCAGTTTGAGAAATTGCGGGTGGTTACAATGGACGCACATTAGCAGTACGTGCTATGCCATCCGGTCATTGCCCTGCCAAGATGCGGTCGGATCTTCAATGCCACATTTCATCGTGGTCAGATTTCAACAATCATCATAGCTTTTTTTGAAAAAACTACCAGGATCAGTATGAAACGCAAAACCATAGAAAATCTCATAACGACCGTTTGAAAGAGCAAAAATGCCGCTACGGCTGTAAAGAAACTCGGTTGCATAGAAGCACAGTAGACATACGTGTTATGTCGTCCGGTCATTGCCTTGCCAAGCTGCAATTGGATCTTCAATCACACATTTCACCGTGCTCAGAATTCAACAATCATCACAGCCTATTAGAGCCTATTAGAATTAGAATATATACTAAAGATCGTTTTTAAATAGGGCAGTTTAACATAAACCGGACACCTTAAAAAAATGGCCTTTGGCCCGTTTAAAAAACTGAAGGAAGCGAGATTTATGCTAAACACCTGCCAGAACTTTTTAAATTCATATCAGTATCATTCATGTGTCTTGAAAGCTGATGTAAAACACATCAATCAGATTAAAAAATTTCTCCGTAGCTTAGGCATAAACACAAAATATAAGCAGCCAAAGTTCCTGGGGTACAGATACATAAAGAGTCGGGAAAAGATGATATATTTGCCATGGCTGCAAGCGTAGGGAGCTCGCCACACCATAATACAAATAGCCACAACCTTTTTGCACTACACATGAACGCCTCATACAACGGCAAAAGTAATGGGTTACCTGCACGTAGTAAATGTCAACATACTTTCAGTCGCGAACAACATCAGAAAACTAACCTGCAAAAGATTACCCAATAGTATAAAATAAAATAAAAATAAAAAAAAGTACAAAAAACCTTCAAATTATTACTAAACCTTAGTTTCAAAATAATAGAAGTTAGAAATAAACACCTCAGAAGGGTTAGTTGCAAACATCGTCGTCAAGGCAACCTGCAAAACGAATCAAGGAAACCCCCAAATTAATGAAACCCTAGTTTGAAAGGAAAATAAATATAAAAGAAATATGTCAATTAAATCATGAATTAACAAAAACTAAAACATAATGAAGCATAAAGAGTAAAAAGAAATCACATATGACCAGCAGTTTCTTATCATCTCTGGATGTGGTTTGTTTATTTTTTTGGATGGTTTTGATTGATAAAGGCTCAAATGAAAGAGAAAGTACCCATCAAGAAGCTTCGTATGCAGATTTTCCACACCATAGTACAAAGTGAGTTTACACCTATGTGTTTCTTGTTCCCTCGTACAATGATTAGCTGGATAACAGGGTCATTACGCAAAAACGGGGATGAATAGTTATAGTAGAGGCTACATTGGGCCAATGAGAGGCTGCCATAGGGTGCAGTTACACAGTATTATAACTATTGAGTTTCCTAATCCAAAAAGGTGGCCCAGTTAGGTGAAAGATTAGCATATAACAGATACCTTAAGAAAACACTATTCAGCCCGTTCAAAAATATTTGTTAGTATATATTATAATAAGCCTTCGTTTGATAAACATGGTAATGAAATTACTTGGTATTGGGCTTTTGTATAGTTTTGGGTTTCTCAAGAATGGCATCTGTTTGTTTTTGGATTGTTTTGAGCTCAACAGATTGTTTTCTTTTGTGGTTTGTCTAATCGTCAAGTTTTGTTTTAGTATTTGGATAGTTTTATTTGTTTGAATTTGAGCTAATTCGTATCATATACGTGGGTTGTTAGGATTATTCGTATCATATTTGGAGTGTTTAAATTATTAAAAGTCGTTCGTCAAGTTATTTATTAACTAGAATTTGTTTGTCACTTGGATAATAAGTTTGAAGTAGGACCGTAACAATTATTAAATAAGTGGGTCATTAGAATTTAAATTTGCTATTTGAAATTTGTAGATTGATTTAGTTTTTGAAGACTTGATTATTAATGGGTCATTTGGATCTTATTCATATGTAAGTTTGAAACTTTTGATCTTCGTTTGTCGGTCTTTTAAGTTGATTGCCTGAATTTGATTGTCTTTGTTGAAGATCGTTTGAGCTGTTTTATTTGTTTGGTTGACCGTTTTAAATTTGTCGGTTAATGTTTAATTGTTCAATTTTGAAGCCATCGGCATTTGTTTTAGATCTTTTGGGAATCAATAGTTTGATTGAATTAGTATAGTATCTCTGGCATTTGGAAGTTAAAATTTGATTTGGAACATGTAGAGGAGTTAAAGTCACAGTAAATATTGTTAGAAAAGTGACTTAAACTATAAGGGGCGTTCTGTAAATCTGATATTTAGTTTTTAGTATGTTTCTTAATTTGAGTCGGTTTAGAATTTAGCAATTAGATCATTGGTTTCTTACAAACAGGGATTAATGACATTAGTTTTCTTTGCACATTTAAATTAATGCAAATTTGTATTTGGTAACTTTGAGTTAGGTTTTGCATCAAGTTTGATAATTTTGAATAAAGCTTTTCTTTCATTTTTTTGAATTTGTTATTTGTTTCGTCTCTTTTATTGAAATCCTCTAATGAAATTACTTTAAAGTTTATGACTGATTTATTTTCAAAGGGGTACTTGATTTCAAAACACAAAAACCGGCTTGTGTTCCGTTACTAAAATGTATAATAAGAAAGCAGCCCATATGATTATCTATACTACATTATAAAGTATTTGAAACTTGCTAAATATGGAATTATGTTGGTTATAACATAGTAGCATTAGTTAAAATATTTTAAAACACCTCTTGTAGATATGTTTTACAAAATAATAAGGGCAAATTGAACAAAAAGGCATCAAATTTAGGGTCCATTTCCAATCAAGGTACTCTTCTTTTTTTCTTGCATAAAAAGGTTGCCAACAAATTTTTTTTTAACGGATTTGGGTTTTTTACTAACTTCCTGTTAACAACTAACCAAAAATTTCGTTAAGTATACACTATATCTTTGTAAAACTTTTATAAAATTTGAAGGGCCAAATTTGATTTTTTTTTTATAAACGTTATCTTCCCCAAATTAGGGCAAAATAGTTTCTCCCCAAAAATCAAATTAGGGCAAATTCGTTTGCCCCCAAAAATTAAATTAGGCAAAATAGTTTCTCCCCAAAAATCAAATTAGGGCAAATTCGTTTGCCCCCAAAAATTAAATTAGAGAAAACTGTGTCTCCCCAAAAATCAAATTAGGGCAAAGTCATTTGTTCCCAAATATCAAAACATGACAAACTTATCAAATTCATCAAACTCATCAAATTGGGTTTACTGGAATCGAAGAAATGCAGGTTGGGAAAAAGACAATTTGATCAATCGTGTTTGTTTCTTGTGCGAATGTGGTGATGTTAGTGGTAAGTGGACTTCTTGGACTGAACAGAACCCAGGCAAAAGGTTTTTGGGATGTCCTAACTATAAGGTAAACACATGTTTTGTGTTAATGTTTTTTGTATGTAAAAACATGTTTTGACTTTCTTTTGATAAAATAGACAAGAAAGAAGTGTAATTTCTTTCACTGGTGGGATCCAGATTTTCCAACTGAGCATTACAAAGGTAGATTGGTAGATGTGCAAAAAAATGAAGGGAGCTGTGGAATTTGAGCTGAAAAAAAGAGCTTGGAAGAAGAAGTTGCAGTGTTGAAGTCTACAGTTAATATGCAATCTAGGGTTATCTGTATACTGTTAGGAATGTTTTTTTTTTTTTTTTTTTTTTTTTTTTTTTTTTTTTTTTTTATATGTTTATGTTTATGAGAGTTTTTAGTTGTAGAACTAAAATGTATTGAAAAAGTTTCATTTTGATGAACTAAAATGTATTGAACAGGTTTAACTTTGATCAATGAATGGAAATGTGTTTTAACTTTTGAATGGAAATGCAGTAAGTTATTAATGGAGATGTTATGGTTTTGCTGATATGTGTAACAAAAAGATTGCAAAAAACACAGTGATACAAATGCCAAAGTAATGCCATGACTAAATCAATAATGTACTTTGCATTCATGATACAAAAACCTAGTGATACAAATGCCAAAGTAATGAGATTGCTGATACAAATGCAGCCATGAGCTTGCTGATATGAACTAAAAGGGCAGTCATGGTTTTTTTGGTATTAGCTCATGACTGAATCAATAAAGCACTTTACACTATTTTTTTCTCTTCTAGCACTGCACATTGACTGCCTTATAACTCTAGCACCTTATATAAAGGCATAAGCAACACCTCATTTTCAACTCACATTTTTAAGAAAATCTACAACTGCAAAAATGAGCAAAAGCAAGAAATCAGGTATTGTATTTAACTGCACAATCTCCTTTCTCATATCTTTAACACGCCATATATATATATATATATATATATATATATATATATATATATATATATATATATATATATATATATATATATATATATATATATATATATATATATATATATATATATATATATATATATATATATTATATATATACACTTTGGTAAAGAAATCATAAGCATTTCCAGTGATTCTTCTGATTGGGATTCTTTTGATGCAACATACCCAATGCCATGGTCTAACTATTTTCCAAAAGAGACTGATTCAATAAGTGATCCAGGATACGTTCCAATGGGTTCAAGCTCATAGAAGGTTGATGCAAGCATGAATCCAACCCCCAAAGAGATTGCAAAGCAAGCTTTTGCTGATAGGGTTAAGGTGCTAGGCTTGGCAAATTAGGAAACTTGTGATTTACTTGATATCAAGTCATTTTCTCCCAAAAAACCCACAGATGCAAGTGCCAGTCAAAAAGGGAAGGGCAAAAAAAAGATGGTTTAGTATGTATTGTGTAGCATCATGGTTTAGTATGTATGGCTTAAGCATGGCTTAAATGCCCTTAAATAAATCTGTTGTAACCAGTTACAACTATTATGAAAGCAATGGTATCATGCTTATGTTTTAAATAAAAAACTTCAAATGATATGGACCATAAGAGACTTAATTAAAGGTACTTGCATACAAACCAAAGTACTGATATGTTCTTACATAGAATATTCCATAGTAGCTAATAAGTTCTTACAAAAGAGACTGATATTACAAACAATAGAGTACTTAGTCTACTCCAAATGCTTCATCTGGTGTGAGACCTTGACCTTCAAAATCCTGATTTATCTTCCTATTATAATTCTTCATTGCTAATCTTTGAGATGTCCTTCTAGGGGGCTGGTATCCTGCATTGTATTCACCTTCCCAGAATTCATCATACCTCCTTCTAAGCCTTGCTGTTTCATCCTCATTGGCATCAACAACATTTGCATTTGCAGCTGTATCTGTATTGGCATCAACAACATTTGCATTTGTAGTTGTATCTGTATTGGCATCCATTTCTGTACCGGCATCAACATCCATTTCTTTTGTACTTGCTTGACCAAGTTGTACATCAACCAAGGCATTGGCATCAAAAGCAGCTACGTCATTAACACTAGACTGGTTGTTAGCCCTTGTATCAATTGCTTCCTCAAGTTGTACATCAACCAAATCATCATCATCAAAGAGTCAGTATTGGGCATTCTGTAATATGGGTGTGTTAATAAGAGTATAAATCAATTAAATCATAGTAACAAAAAAAATTAAACAATTAAATAAAACTTACCCTGTTTGATACACTATCCAATCTTCACATTCCTTCATTAGAGTGTAATTCCTTGTCATCACATAAGATCTGTTGTCTTCAAGCATTCCAATTATTGGTTTTCTCCTTGCATTCTTTATATGAGAATTGAAAGATTCACTAAGACCATTTTCAACAGCATCACAATCCATTCCTGTCAACATAATACAAGTAATAAGTTAGGTCAGCTTATATCATTATTCTAATAAGCTACTACAAATATAAAGACTATACCTTCTTTGAAATATGATCTTGACCATGTCCATGGATCTTTATCCATCAAATACTGATAAGCTTCTTTACTTGCATTTTTTATTTCTTCCATTGTATTTAAGAATTTCTGATGATAAGAAGCCTTTGATGCTTGCCAAAACAGGTTTCTAAATAGAACACCAGGGTAGAGCTTGGAAAAATTGGCATAAATATGCCTAAAAGCTTGGTAAAGTCCTTTGTGGCCATCAGATATAAATGTGACCCCTTTCCCATCTGCTAAATCAAGGTCTTTTGCTAACAATTTAATAAACCATTCCCAAGTGTCTGAATTCTCAACTTGTACAACAGCCCATGCAATTGGGTATATTTGATTGTTTCCATCCCTCCCAACAGCTGTCAACAGTTGACCTTGGCACACCCCTTTCAAAAAACACCCATCCAAACCTATAACCTTTCTACAACCTGCTTTCCAACCCTGTTTCAAATTATGAAAACAAATATAGAAACTATTGAACATGTGTGTACCATCTTCAAGAGGATCAATGCATAACTGCACTGTGGTACCAGGGTTGGTTTGTCTCAGTTCACCAGCATAATCAACCAACATGTCATACTGATCTCCAACATTTTGCATAAGATTATATAGTGCAATCCTTCTAGCTCTACTACACTGATTGTGTGATGTCTTAACCCTATATTTTTTCATCACCATTTCTTGCAGATCAACCACTTTCATATCAGGATACATTCTGATTTTGTCTACAAATTGTCTTGCAATCCATTTTGAAGTCACTAAATAACCAAGATTACACTGTCTATTGCAAGTGTGCTCATCAACTAGGGTTCTTATATGCCAAGAATTGCCATCATGCATCTTCACATCTCTTAACCTAAAAGAACAACAAGGCTTATTGGGATCTCTAGGAAGTTTTTTCTTTCTTCTGTCTTTTTCATCAAAGCCACACCTAACCAGCAACTTTTCACTATCACTTTTTTCATACCAAAGTTGGTATCCATTGGCAACAGAATAAAAGGTAAGACAATCTTTTACTTGATCTAAGTCTGCATACAATTCACCTAATATAGGTTTTTTTTAACTTCCAATGTGTGTTTGGGTCATGGATAGGGTAATCACTTTTATTAGGGTCAATCACAATCTCATCCTCATCACTGATGGGCATATCCTCATCTAAGTTAATTTCTGGTTCAACATGAGATTTCTCTTTTTGAGATTCATCACCTAGGTCTGAAAATATAGGATCTACTTCATGCTCATTATCATCACTGTCATTTTCCAACACTAGCTTACTTTCATCAAATACAACAACTTCATTTGTTTTGCTCCTTTCATCTAATCTTTTCCTTTCTTTTATCCTAACCTGCCTCAACTCTTCTTCTCCCTCAGATAAATGATCAAGTGATGTAACATCACTTAATTCATCATCTGAGTCTTTGTAATAAGTAGCAGGGTTTAAAATGACAAGAACATAATCACCAGTGTAATCAACTAAATATTCATTCTTATGAGTAACATATAAGGCTATGATACCTTCATTACTACTTTGCCACTTTTCAACAAACAAACTAACATCAGCATCAGACTTAATACTATTTAACCCATTACTAAAGTAATACAACCCAGTCACTACTGAAGCTATGTTGTTTTGAACAATATTTTTTAACTCATTAGAGGTTAAAGGGGTCACATCAACAGTCATAGTGAGCATATCAGCATTATGATAGGTTAAAGGTTTCTGACTGAAATACCCATTGTAATAAAGATCCAATGATAATGTAGCTCCTTTGGATGAAGAAGCCATCCTGCCAAACAAAATAATTAACACAAAGGTCAATGAGTGCTTAACTAACCATTATTAAGATAATTAAAAACAACAATAAGTTTTAATTACCTTAACGAACACAATATTAAGGTTCAATTTTGTGAATCGTTTAGTTTTTGTAAATACCAGTTTTTTATGGTTTATGTGAAGAAAGGAAATTGGGGAAAGTTGGGGAAGAAACCTGTTGGAATTTATTATAAAAGAAAAATATAAGATTCAATTTTGGCCCTTCAAATTTTATAAAAGTTTCAATGTATACTTAACGAAATTTTTGGTTATTGTTAACGGGAAGTTAGTAAAAAACTCAAATCCGCTAAAAAAATTTGTTGGCAACCTTTTTATTCAAGAAAAAAAAAAGGAATACCTTGATTGAAAATGGACCCTAAGTTTGATGCATTTTTGTGCCATTTGCCCAAATAATAAAAATAATAATAATAATAATAATAATAATAATAATAATAATAATAAACAATGTGATTTAGCAAAAAAAGTTCTAAATTTATTACTACCATTTTAATTCATGTTTTTAACATACAATCATACTTTAATGCAATTAATTGAATGATAAATGATATTTATAGTTTTTGTAATTTTTGCAATTTTCGTAATAATTTTTAATTATAGTTATTGTAATTTTTAATTCTTTTACTACGATTACATGTTTCTTTCGATGTTATAAAGTAAGCAACCACTATTAATCAAAATTATCAATCGTCATGTGCTCTTGCTCTTAGACTATTTGATTTCGCCGTCGCATTGCGTGATCATCAAATTAGTGCATGTTTGTTTAATAAAACTTATTTTGTTGTTATATTTTAATATTATATTGTAACAATTTTTCATATATCATTTATCGAAAATATATTTACTTACATGGTACCCGTCGCGTCAACGCGCATGTACCCGAATATCTTAATCAAGTATTGTAATTCGTTTATAGTATAATGGGTTTGCTAGATAATATAGCGGGTCACAATATTTCAATAACTGAATACCGGGCAGATAATTTAATGGATAATAATATTTCAATAACTTCGTTTTGAAGTTAAATGTTGTAATAATTTATAAATCAATAGTTTTGTAAAGTCTAAGGTTTATCTATAAAGTTATATTAAATCCTTTATACTTATATAGTTTTGATAGCCGTGAACTCGCGAGTTTGGATAAATTTTAATTATGTATTAATATTGGTTAATATTTTGTATGGATAAAGAGGAATAACATGATTCTTTCGTATATGTACAATCTCGTGTATTAATTTCATATCACAGTAACTCGTACTTTCATTTTGATGTTTATAATTTCATACATATACATTAATTTAACATATAATGTTATTAATATTTATAAATAACAACAATATTTATCTTGTTTTTTAAAAATATATAAAGTAAAATGGGTATAAAGTTTAGAGAGTATTTATTAAATTTATAAAGTTATTAAAAAAATATGAAAATTGATAAGTTTACTTAAGTATATATAATTTATTTAAAATTTAACAACTAAAGTTTTTATTAATTACCCCTTCTTTTGTATAGTTGTTTTTTTTTTTTTTTTTTTTTTTTTTTTTTTTTTTTTTTTACAAAATTGACACGTGTGTGTTTTTTTAAATATTTTTGACACGTGTGTTTTTATAAATATTTATTTTTCCGAATGAAATTTAGTCGAGTTATATTAAATTCAAGTCAATTTTGACTTTTATTGGTCAATAAAAATGCCTTATTTCATTTACGTGGTTAAATCGAGTTATTTTATTGGTGCAATTTAAAGATTCTTAAACATCTGATTGTGGTATGTTCTCTTATTATATAAGAGAAAATGTTTTAAAATTGTACAGGGCATCTTTTTAGTATTAAGGAGGTCATTTCATATACGATGAGAATTTAGTTTTTGTTTGTTTTTGGCATATCATCACCTTCCACCACCTTCATTAAATTAAAATTAAACTCTGCCATCATCTCCTCCTCACTCCCCGATACAAAACCCCACAAACCGGAACACCGATGCACCCCCACGCGCCTCCTTTGCATGGTGGATTTTTCTGGCTTTCCTGCGATTTCCGGCTGCCACGACCACCACCGCCCGCGAGTAGAGATTCCCCTCCATTTTTTGAGGCGTACCCAAGTTGCACCGTCGCCACAGTCACCGACGGCCGCCGGAATCCGTCGTTACTGCCGCCGGTGACCACTTTCCGACCACCGGAATTTTTTTCCGGCCGAGCTGAGTTTTTTTAGTTTTCTAATTATCTGCTTTTCTCTTTTATTTAGTTTAGCACTTGATGTATTCTTTTTTGCTTGTTGCCTTATTGTGTTGTTTTGTTTTGCCCTTTATTTTATCTTTTGCCCTTGGCGCGTGCTTGTCTTCACCTTTTAACTTTTGTGCCCTTCTCATGGTTGTAGTTTGTCGGGGTTAGGATAGACCCCTTGGTTAGTGATGGTCACCTCAGGTCATGTCTTGCCGGTTTGGGTGGGGTAGGTGGGGTAGGCGGGTATAAGGTGGGTAGGGGTAATGCTAGGGTAGCGTCCTCTCGTAGGATTAGGGTGGGTAGTTGGAACGTTGGGTCTTTGACCGGTAAGCTCTTTGAGCTTGCTGATGTGTTGAGGAGACATAAGGTAGACATTGCGTGCTTCCAAGAGACGAAATGGAAGGGCTTCAGCACGAGGGAGGGTAACGGCTACAAGCTTTGGCACTCAGGCTCTAGGACTGCAAGAAACGGAGTTGAAGTTATTCTGGCGGTGGGTCTCAAGGATAATGTAGTGCAAGTGATCCGGAGTAGCGATAGGATCATGGCGATTACTTTGGTTATTGCTGGGGAGACCGTTAATGTAATCAGCGCATACACACCACAGGTGGGCCGAAGTGAAGAAGAGAAGAAGAGCTTCTAGGGCTCTCTCGACGAGCTAGGTTAGGGAGTGCTCGTCGGATAAGCGTTTGATTATAGGAGGTGACTTAAACGGTCATACAGGATCGGCAACGGATGGTTACGCGAGGGTCCACGGAGGTTTTGGTTTTGGAGTTAGGAATGACGAAGGTCGATCGATTTTAGAGTTTGCTACGGCTCACGACTTGTTAGTAGTGAACTCTTTCTTCAATAAGAGAGATGTTCACTTGATCACCTTCCAGAGTGGGGGTCACAACACACAGATTGACTATCTGCTGGTGCGAAGAAGTGATCTTAGAGTATGTAGGGATTGCAGGGCTTTCCCTGGCGAGGCATGCTCATCCCAAAACAAATTGTTAGCATTGGATGCACTTTTTGAGAGGCGACAACCAAAGAGAGTAGCGACCAGGTTGCCAAGGATTCTATGGAAGAATTTGAACGGTGAGGCAGCAGAGTCGTTTAGAGTGAAAGTCTCAGAGGGACTTTCTACTTGGTCGGAGGACTTGACTGCTACATATGCGGACCAGATGTGGAACACTCTTGCTGGCATCATTAAGGACGCTGCAAAGGATTACCTTGGGGTGGCTAGCGGGGCAACGAGGACCCAGCCGCATAGCAGGGAATCTTGGTGGTTTAGCGAGGAAGTGCAATCCAAAGTAGCAGTGAAATAATCTGGGTTCAGAGAGCTTCTTTTGTGCCGAGAGGGCCACCAAGCTGACATCACCGCTGCAAAAGAGAGGTATAAGGTAGCTAAAAGAGAAGCAAAAAAGGCTATAGCGCAGGCGAAGGACAAGGCGTATGAAGATTTGTATAAGAATTTAGACTCCAAAGAGGGGGCTAACGATATATTCAGGATTGCTAAAGCCCGAGAGAGAAGGAGGGATTCAGGAAACGTAAAATATATCATGGGTGAAGGCGGACGTACCATTTTGAACGAAGAGGATATTAGGATAAGATGAGGAGAGTATTTCTCTTCTCTTTTCAAAGAAGAAGGTACTGAATGAAGCGGGGAGGAAGAGAACCCTAGCCAACGGCCAGAGTGCTACTATTCGAGGATTAGCCAACCAGAAGTAAAGGTTGCACTACAGAAGAGGGGAAGAAACAAAGCAGTAGAGCCAGACCAAATCCCCATATAAGCTTGGAGGTGTCTGGGTGATGAGGGGGTAGCATGGATGACTTGCCTCTTCAACAAGATCTTCTCCGGTGCTAAGATGCTAGAAGAATGGAGGCGCAGCGAAGTCATACCCATTTACAAGAACAAGGGGGATATACAAGTGTGTAGCAATTATAGGGGCATTAAGCTTCTTAGCTACACCATGAAGCTTTGGGAGAGAGTTATTGAGAGAAGGTTGAGAAGGGAGACGAGGGTGTTGGAGAACCAATTTGATTTTATGCCAGGAAGGTCATCGATTGAGGCTATTCACCTTCTTAGAAGTCTCTTAGAGAAGTATAGAGAAAGACAAAAGGACCTGCATATGGCGTTCCTTGACCTTGAAAAGGCATATGATAGTGTACAACGCGAGTTGATTTGGAGAACTCTTATTGAGAAAGGAACCCCAAGGTGATACGTGAGGATCATTAAGGATATGTACGAGGGGGCTAACACCCATGTACGATCCACAGTGGGGATCACAAAGTTTTTCCCTGTGGAAGTTGGGCTACACCAAGGATCTGCCATTAGTCCTTACCTCTTCCCCTTGATTCTAGATGAGTTATCTCGAGGAATTCAAGAGGGCATCCCGTGGAGCATGATTATTGCTGACGACGTTGTGTTGGTGGCAGAATCGGCGGAAGGGTTAAACAACAGACTTGAGCAATGAAGGAGTCTCTTGAAGACAATGGTCTTCGGTTGAGTAGAGAGAAGACTGAATACCTGAGATGTGATTTTGGGAGGATCGAGTCAGGACACCACGAAGAAATTGATATTCGTATAGGTGACCAGACCCTGCCACCCAAGGAGTCTTTTAGATATCTGGGATCGATGATTCACAAATTAGGGAGGATAGATGAGGACCTAACCTACCGGATTAGAGCTGGTTGGGCGAAATGGAGGGCGGGGTCGGGAGTCCTTTGTGACAGGAACGTCCCCTTAAAGTTAAAGGGAAAATTTTATAAGGTGGCGATTAGACCGGCTATGTTGTACGGGTTTTAGTGTTGGCCCATCTCCAAGGCCCATGCTAACAGGGTAGAGGTGGCAGAACTGAGAATGCTAAGATGAACTTGTGTTAAAACCTTGCTTGACATGATCCCAAATGGAATTTTCAGAGCAAAACTCGAAGTCAAGAACATTATCTCGAAGATGAGAGAAGGAAGGTTGAGGAGGTTTGGATATGTCAGGAGGAGGCCACAATCAGCGCCAGTAAGAAGAGTCGAGGCGCTAGTAGTAGAGGGTGTGAGAAGAAGGGGTAGACCCAAACTCAGGTGGGAGGATAGAATTATGCTCGACATGATGCGTGGTTTTGCGACCTTACAACAGGTTTTACCTCTCGAGGGATCTCAAGAGGCTTACAACCCCACCAGGCAGTGTACCTGACCGATGTAGTATAGTGTAGTGGTAAGTACGGGGATTGATCGTTCTCCACAGGAATAGTTTCGTTAGGATTGAAAAACTACTCTAATAGGTCTAGGGGTGAGAGAAGATTCTTTTTTATGTTTTTTATAATTTTATGAAAGCAAGTAAAATCTCGGGTTTGAAAGAGTGGGCGGAATTAGTTGCTAGTCAACTAACCCAAGTTACTACGAATGCAAATAAAATAAAATAACAGAAAATGAAAAGGTTGATGAAACTTATGTGGAGAGAAATGTGTTTACTTAGATTTCCTTACTCCCTAACTATCTTTTACCGGTTGATTAGTGTGTATTAATTGCGTGGATGACGGGTGTATTCCTTAATACCAATCGTGGGGTGGCGTACGTACTTCCCCAACTCTATGAACTCCTACTTCACTCCTATGTCGAGCCGGCTAAGAAGCTCCTAACATGGGATCACTAGAATTCGCTCATGCATTAAATACAACCATAAAAACCTTAGTACGCATTGGTTCATGTTTCTTAAGACGTTCAAGCAAGTTACCGAATAGGAGGTTAGCCAGTTTTCTTAAGCCTAACATAGATAAACAATCATCCAATACAACTAATAACACACTAATAATCAATAATCAATAGTTAGGTTTCATTAGATCTAAGCAAACACAAAGAAAACCTAGCCTAGCATGTTAAACAAAAGACAAGAACAAGATAGAATCAAACAACACATAGACATATTGAATGATTAATTGATAACTTATCTTCAATGTAACATGGAAGATCTCAAGGCAAAAAGCCTTGAAAAAGCTGCTAAAATCATCTTAGGGTTTCCTCCCAAAAGGTTACACACAAAAGTTCCACCCTAATGACAAAAAATTGCAAAACTATATATAGAGATTAAGGGCTGACGGCGTCACGTTGTAGATTCTGACGCCGTCACCTCGCCGCTTTTAGGGTTCCCGAATGGCCTTCCTGACGCCGTCCCTCTTTAGACCTTCAAAATCCGTTCTGGCTTATCAAGGCTTGACGCCGTCAGATTATGGATTGACGCCGTCCCTCTTTAAGTTAAGCTGTGACGACCTTGATCACTTCAAAGGGTGACGCCGTCAGATTTTTCATGCAAAATTCTCTGGCTTATCATGAGTAATTTTCATATCTACCTTTTTCTTGCCAAGCCATGACGCCGTCCAGGGCAATCCCTGACGCCGTCAAAGGTACTTTTCAGCCGATTTTGAGACTTTGTCGTTTTCTTCACTTTTATGCTCCAAAAACGTCCAAAATGCTTCCTTTTCCAGATTTCTTCTCCAAAGTACCTAAAATGACAAAAGGAACGATTTAGGGCAATATTTGATCAAATAAATACGATTTAGGACTTAAATGACCCCCTAAAAGCGGTACACTTTTCGCTTCATCAAATACCCTTACACTTGAGATTTGCTTGTCCTCAAGCAAATGCGCTTTTATTCTAATCAAAATACAAGTTAGGGGTCATTTAATGCTAACATAAAAGTAATTACAACAAATAGTCGTTCCACTTTAATCATAATAAGCACGGAGATTACAAACTAGCACCTCACAAGTAGTGTTTAGATACTCACATCTCTCAGGTGTCATCAAAATAAATCTCATAAATGAAAACGGATAATATCTCTCACTACCTGTCATAGCAAATAGATTACCATAGGCTTGGGAAAGGATCAAAAACCTCCTCCACTAGGCGTAAGCACCTAAGATAAACTATCAAAGAGGGCTTTTACATGGGTTATAACGTTAGGTGTAGGGAAAAGGAAAACACGGTTTTGTTGGATAAGGGATATTTTACTGGTGGCGAGTTAAAGATCTTGATCAATTACATGTACTATACAATGTTGCTAAGCCAAGAATCGACTCAATCTTAAGCTAAAAACAAAATGACAAAAACATAAAACAAACATAAAATGAAACGGGATGGTAGTCCGTATGTTTTTTCAACTTTTCTTTTTTCTCATTTTTTTTGTATTTTTCTTGATTTTTTCGATTTTTTTTTTTTTTTTTTTTTTTTTTTTTTTTTTTTTTTTTTTTTGCATACACTCTTGCCCTACCATCCAAAATAATACATCATAGGGGCGTTGCATTCCCCTTACACTTGAACTTTTACATAACTTTACAAACAACTGTTATAATGACTCGAATTAAGATAATCGAAAAACTTGGAGTACTTTTAAAATATTTAGCACATATGGGGGTAATAAATGATGTTCTTCCCCATTATTCCATTACACTAGTACTTTACCCATGAGTCCCAATCGTCCCAAAACAATATGTACAAGGATATGACTCGACTTAGCAACCATGTAATCAATTAGATAATTAACTTGGGTTTTAAAAAAATGTTGTCACAATAATGCACTAAAAATGAGTGCGTAAAAGGTAGGCTAAGGCGATTTGGGTGTACATTTTAGTGGGGTGTAAACAAATTCTTCCTTTAAGTAAAATGCTTAAAGGTCGAAACGAAAAGATAGGCTCTGAGGGGTGTACTAGGGGTATCGTGTACCAAAAATGGGTACAACAAAAAGGGTGTGGGAGAATTACTTGACCAATGTAGCCAAAGTAATTATAACAAAAACACAGGTGTAAAACAATGGGTTAATCCTAATGCCTCTTATCATGTAGTAAATCTAACTACACGAATGTAGTCTCACTTGTGGCCTCGGAATGGTCCTAATGCAAGTTCTAGAATCTAAGTGCTACCGGTACACACATCATAGCATAAATGCTTTTCCTACCAATTCTAGGGGCGAACCTCACATATTTGGGGGTGGAAAATTTTTTAGTGGTACGGTTTTTGTGCTGGTCATATAACTCTTATCCGTGAGACGCTCATTAAGATCAAAGTTTCACTCCTAAATGTTGTAAAAAAATTTAAATTTGGCACTAAAATTACCCTAACAGGTATTTATCTCAGTTTTATTACACATCTACTATTAAACAAACAAAAATCAAGCGTAATAGCATTCTCTAATCGTACTTTACCCCCCCCCCCCCTTACACTTAAGATGAACATTGTCCCCAATGTTTAAATAACAAGATATAAAAGTAATAAGGTAAAAGAATGAAATCAAATACTCCCCTGATTCGTTCGGTGGATAATGTGATAACACGGTTAGATCTTCTTCCAAAGTAATGTTGAAGCTCCATGACTAATGCATCGCCAAAAGCTTGATCCAAAACATTTCCTTGTCCAAAATAACCTGTTAAACCTGAGAAAACAAACACGAAAACCTGCATAACATCGGCGGGATAAACTCTATATATAAGGATATAATGCTTGTGGAATGATAATTTTGCAGATTCCTGGAGATTATAAGTTAGAGATTTAATAAAAACTTTTTATGAAAACAAAACTTTCAAAAATTTTCAGAAAATTAAAACCTGACGCCGTCAGGTTGTAAACCCTGACGCCGTCAGAAATGATCTGACAGAATTCTCATGTTAAGTTTCCGGAAAAATTTTGGAAAAACCTATACCTTATTTCCTGGAATTCCTGCAAAACATCATTATGACTCGATACAAGCATTTGACTCAAACAAATACTAATATGTATGTTAATTTATTATTATTACGATTCATGTTCATTTGTGTTCTGATAAACCAGTTTGGATTTCCCTTACACTTAACTTTTGCAAAATACCTTTATATGTAGTTAAGACGAAGTTAAAAACAAGATAAAGCATTTTCACAAATTAGTTTTTGAACATGAATCAATAATAATAAAATTTAAACATACATACGGAAACAAATAAAATCAAACAAACAAATAAATAAACACACAAAGCAAATAAAGCTTGGGTTGCCTCCTAAGAAGCGCTTTTCTTTATTAACGAGTCTTGTAGCTAGACTCAAAGTCACGGGTTCTACGTTTTTTCCGTTTTGCTTCTCAATTGCCCCTCTAATCATCCTAACAACCTCCATATCAATTTTGTATTTAGGTCCAAGGTTCAAGCAATCTTTATAATAAAGGCTTCTCTTATTCCAAACATAGTCCATGCCTTTTTCTTTATCCTCATCATTGATGTCCTCAATCGCACCAATGTTGTCCTTGTCAAATCAAGGCACAAAACGAAATTCATTTACCCGATAAGGCATCCTATATGTGATCCTATCTATGTGATTAGAAAACTGAACCGTGCCTCTCAAACGATCATACCTTAAATTGGATGCTTCAATAAATGGCTTACCTAACACCACGCGAGATAGGCGGCAGTCAACAACACTTGCCAAATCTTCTAAGATCATGAAGTTGGTGACAAAGGTAAAATTCCCAACAAGGATATGCATATCCTTAATCCTTCCAACGAAGTTGCAAACTCCGCCTGGGCACTTGGGTCTTTCCTAGGCTCAAGTGGTGTATTTATGATCTGGCTATAAAGGCCTGAGGACATCACGTTGATTGGGGATTCACAGTCAATGTAAGCATGCTCAACGTATTGGTACCCAATCATACATGGTATCTTCACATTCCCGGGATCACCTCTCTTAATCTTTGGGTCAATTCTAACAAAAGGTGGTCGAGGGTTATCAACTAGGTTGTTATAGTAAGCAATCTCCTCCTTAGTGGGGTATTCATTGAAATAATTATCCAACCTAGGATCTACCTTTACTTCATCAATTTTCTCAGTCAACTTTTCAACCGTAAGATTATTACGTTCTAAGTAATTATCTGAGTATATGGCGGTCTCTAAGTTGTTCAAGGCATAATCAAGCTCTATGTCAATCATTCTACTGAGCTCTCTGAGCTCACTAATCTCATTCTCAAGTTGGCTACGCAACAAAGCTACTTCGCCAGGTGTAAGGGGTGGATTCGCGTTTTCCATAATGGCAAACATGAATAGTCAATGAAAATTTTATACGAACAAAAGCACGAAGAAAATAGATAGACTAAAGAAAACCTAGAAAAATAAAATAAAAATCTCACTAGAAAGGAATCTAGTGAGTAGACCTATAAAATAAAAATTCAACCTAAACAATAACTATTCCCCGGCAGCGGCGCCAAAAACTTGATGCGTGGTTTTGCGACCTTACAACAGGTTTTACCTCTCGAGGGATCTCAAGAGGCTTACAACCCCACCAGGCAGTGTACCTGACCGATGTAGTATAGTGTAGTGGTAAGTACGGGGGATTGATCGTTCTCCACAGGGAATAGTTTCGTTAGGATTGAAAAACTACTCTAATAGGTCTAGGGGTGAGAGAAGATTCTTTTTTATGTTTTT
Organism: Artemisia tridentata subsp. tridentata; assembly: GCA_021014915.2. Taxonomy (NCBI): domain Eukaryota; kingdom Viridiplantae; phylum Streptophyta; class Magnoliopsida; order Asterales; family Asteraceae; genus Artemisia; species Artemisia tridentata. The sequence goes on along the minus strand of CP139502.1, from coordinate 172,227,118 downwards.
TATAATTTTATGAAAGCAAGTAAAATCTCGGGTTTGAAAGAGTGGGCGGAATTAGTTGCTAGTCAACTAACCCAAGTTACTACGAATGCAAATAAAATAAAATAACAGAAAATGAAAAGGTTGATGAAACTTATGTGGAGAGAAATGTGTTTACTTAGATTTCCTTACTCCCTAACTATCTTTTACCGGTTGATTAGTGTGTATTAATTGCGTGGATGACGGGTGTATTCCTTAATACCAATCGTGGGGTGGCGTACGTACTTCCCCAACTCTATGAACTCCTACTTCACTCCTATGTCGAGCCGGCTAAGAAGCTCCTAACATGGGATCACTAGAATTCTCTCATGCATTAAATACAACCATAAAAACCTTAGTACGCATTGGTTCATGTTTCTTAAGACGTTCAAGCAAGTTACCGAATAGGAGGTTAGCCAGTTTTCTTAAGCCTAACATAGATAAACAATCATCCAATACAACTAATAACACACTAATAATCAATAATCAATAGTTAGGTTTCATTAGATCTAAGCAAACACAAAGAAAACCTAGCCTAGCATGTTAAACAAAAGACAAGAACAAGATAGAATCAAACAACACATAGACATATTGAATGATTAATTGATAACTTATCTTCAATGTAACATGGAAGATCTCAAGGCAAAAAGCCTTGAAAAAGCTGCTAAAATCGTCTTAGGGTTTCCTCCCAAAAGGTTACACACAAAAGTTCCACCCTAATGACAAAAAATTGCAAAACTATATATAGAGATTAAGGGCTGACGGCGTCACGTTGTAGATTCTGACGCCGTCACCTCGCCGCTTTTAGGGTTCCCGGATGGCCTTCCTGACGTCGTCCCTCTTTAGACCTCTAAAATCCGTTCTGGCTTATCAAGGCTTGACGCCGTCAGATTATGGCTTGACGCCGTCCCTCTTTAAGTTAAGCCGTGACGACCTTGATCACTTCAAAGGGTGACGCCGTCAGATTTTTCATGCAAAATTCTCTGGCTTATCATGAGTAATTTTCATATCCACCTTTTTCTTGCCAAGCCATGACGCCGTCCAGGGCAATCCCTGACGCCGTCAAAGGTACTTTTCAGCCGATTTTGAGACTTTGTCGTTTTCTTCACTTTTATGCTCCAAAAACGTCCAAAATGCTTCCTTTTCCAGATTTCTTCTCCAAAGTACCTAAAATGACAAAAGGAACGATTTAGAGCAATATTTGATCAAATAAATACGATTTAGGGCTTAAATGACCCCCTAAAAGCGGTACACTTTTCGCTTCATCACTCGACATGAAGGAGCTTCTCTTGTCCGAGAACATGACCTCAGATAGGAAGGCGTGGAGAGATAGAATTAGGATATGTGGGTAGTCCCGGCTAAGTGCTTAGTAGGTTTAGGTAGTTTTTGGTGTTAGGCTTTTTAGGAGTCCCTTGGTTGCCTTACCCCTGCGCTTTGGTTTTTGGTGCCTTGTTTTTGCTTTGCCTTAGTGTTTTGGCCCGTGCGTTGCTTTGCCTTGCCCTGTGTTACTCCCTTAGGTTTGCCTGCTTTTCTTGCCTCCAGCATTTTGGTTTTTGGTGCCTCGTTTTTTCTTTGCCTTAGCTTTAGGCCCCGTGCATTGCTTTGCTCTGTGTTGCTCCCTTAGGTTTTTCCACTTTTCTTGTTGCTTTGGCTCTTTGTTTTTGTTTGGGCATTTGATGTAGATTATAGTATGAGCAGTTTTAATTTTCAAGATTTCCCTTTAGAACCAAGATTCACTTGAGGACAAGTGATAAATTGATATTCCGAGGTCGTTTTCCCAACGAGATTTGAATTGAGATTTACGTTTGTGTTTTTAGTTTTAATGCTTGATTGTCGGATATTTTTGGTTTGGATTTTTGAGATTTAAGATCTATTTTAACTAATCAAAATTTAAACTAATCAAATAGCAACTAAATGACAATAAAATTTAGCTAAGAATATGATATAAAAAGATATGCTTGTCAAGTGTGGTGAAAAGATCATTAAGTGTGAATTATCATGTTAAGCCCCTTTTTAATTAATACCCGTCAAATTAAATCATTTTCTCACAACGTTGGCTTATATTGAAAACAATCAATTTTTCTTGGTAATAATTATTAGATCTAAATAATCAATTTTCCTAACGGCTTTTGCCCGTTAAAAACAACCAACTAAAAAGATCCACAAATAATCCGGAAATTATTAATCAACAAGCTTCGAATACCCGTTTAAAAAGGAATGTTTTCTCACAACGTTGGTTTATTTTGAAAACACTTCTTTTTACCTAGGTAAAATCTATTTGGTTTAGATAATTAGTTACCTTTACGGCTTTTGCCCGTAAAAGTTACTAAAAACCAAAACAAGTAGACCAAAGGTTATCAACTAATAATTTCTAATGTTTCACACTTAATTGCATAATTCACCAACACTTAACAAGCATATAACAAGATCTACTCACTACTCATATTAATCAAACTAACAAAAGCAAATAATTTCACAATAATAAACATGATCTTAAAGTAGATAGTTAAACTAATAAAATGATAAAAAGGAAGGAGATTAAGACCCGATGATTTATAGGAGAGAATAACCACCCGATCTTATAAACTAAATAAATGATTAAAGTTTATTTCTTTGTTAACTTTAATTTTGCTATATAGTTGATAAAGTTTAAATCTTTATTAACTAAATAACTTGATAAAAGTTAATAAAGTTGTAAGCTTTAATGATTTTAAAGGTTATAAGACCCGTAAGCTCCACGCCTTAGATGTAGGATGGTGCGAAACAAAGAAAGATCAAAACTTTATCAAGGGTTAGTGAACAATAAGCAATAATAAGCACTACTACTATATGGAATAAGCTAAAAATAATCTAAAAAGTAAAAAGATTAAAATTTTATAACTAAAAACTATTAGATCTAAGTCCACCCGAAGCTAAGTTGCCTACTACGAAGAATAGACGCGAATCGGGTATGTTTAAGGACTAGATCTAAATGAACAAGCTATTAAATAGCTTATTGTTCAAGAAATACTCAAAAAGTTGCAAACTTTTTTATGAAAAACTTGATGAAACTAATAGATCTAATTAATAAGCTATATAAAAAGCTAAAAAATGAAGAAAAGTGCTCTCAAACTAAGAGGTGTCAAGGCTTATTTGGAAAATAAGCCGAGCTTAATAAGCTCATGCATCTCTTTTTGTGTTTGAATCGAGCTAGAGGGTGAAGAAGAGAAGAGATAATAAGATGTAATAAGCTAATATAACTTATTAGATGAGAAAAAGAAAAAAAATAAAATAAAGAAAGAGATGAGTAGAAGAGAAATAAGCACTAAGTAATAAACATCTTTTTCATTAATAAGCTAGAAAAGTTTTACAAATAAGCACTAGTGAATAAGCTAAAAGATATTAATTCTTAATAAGCTAAAAGAAAAAAAAACAAACTGCTACTCTATTAGAGAAAAAAAGAAAGAGTGTGTGTGAATAAAAATATGCGGAGAGTATTAATTGCTGAATGCCTCGGATCAAGTGAGCTTTAAATACCAGTTATGTGCCTCTTGAACCTTCCTAGTATTCCTTCCCAATCAAGGCCACGTGTTGCGATCGAATTGGGTGAAAAAGAGTTAGTGCGTGTGGCTTGGTGGTGCAGCAGAAAAATTAACAAACGCGCCCTTGTAGAATTAATTTCCGAGAGGTTGATCACACGTGCTGCTTGATAGATAGCATCTCAATATATTTTTTTTTTCTTCTTTTGTAGCTAGCTACTTCTCCATCACGTGACCATCATCAAGAGATTTTTATTTTTATTTTTTTCACGTTCTAGGAAAAGAAATTTTTTTATCTCTATGGCCACATGATATCCAAATTTGCAACATAGGACTTCAATTGTTGGGCTTCGTGGCTGGTATATTTTTCTTATCAAGTGGGCTTGCTCATCTTTAGTTCATTCAATTGGGCTTGGTGGGCTACCTTTTATTATCTTTTAATTTTTTGTCTATTGCCTCGATGCTCCAAATAAAATTACTGTTGGGCTTGTACTTTTATGCTCTTTCTAATGGAGTGCCCAGTTAATATTCCGTTTTTGCTTTATTTTCAAACCCTTGTACCTGCAAGACATAATAACAAAAACCAAACATATTGAAATATAATTTCGCATGTTTTATGGTTATTAGTCTATTTTTAGCGTGTTTTCGGGTATAAAAATGATGTGTGTTTAAGCACACATCAGGAACCAACTAGTCCAGAGTAAACATTGCTTGTGCTTTTGCCTGTTTCCTCTTGCCTTTACCTTTTTTCGGGTTCCTTGTTTTTTGTTTCCGCTCTGTTTGCTTGTTTTGCCTGCTTTCTTTTGCTTGCTTTTTTCTTGTTGTTTACAGACTGTTTTGCTCTCTCTACTCTCACTTCTTTTCTCTCTCACCCACACACCTGCTGTAACACCCCAACCTGAAAAGGGCTAAAATGTAAAATTATGGTGTCTATCAGAACATATAAACGCAAGCGAAAGACTTTATTATAAAATAAATACTAAGTCATGTAAAACAATGACTTCCCAAAGTATAATCTCAACAAAGTCTAAAATGAAAGAAATAATCCCAAAGCATAAGTCTGAAATGAAATAATAACTCCAAAAATACGAAGTCTGAAAATAATCCACAAATGGGACTCTAAACATGGGTAGGTCCTCTAGCTCCTACTTTCATCACTCATGCCCAACTTCCCGCTTATTACCTGTCGCGGAGAAAAGAAGTTGTGAGTCTAGAGCCATGAGATTCATCAAAGATCTCTTAGATACACTTAGTATACACTGGTTGTTCAATAAAAGGAACACCAGTTGTAAATCATAAGACTGTCCTTCACAGATCTCAGAAATCTGCCGAGAACATTCATGAGAGATACCACAAATGTGATTCTCAGTGATTGAATGGAAATCCTGCCAGGGTCAACATCAAACAGCCCTGACAGCAGGTCACTTCGGTAATCCCTTGTGGGTTATGCTTAGTGTTTGCTCCAAAAGTGGTCTACAGTCGTAGGGTGATCTCCAGCGACTCACTGAATCGTGGGTGCACTTCGGTGTGTCCGTGTAAGCCCTTTCGGGGGTATCCGGTTCAGAACGGCCTGGGTTTGGATTAGAGAAAGTCTTCACACTATGCTGTTGATGATCTCGAAGTCCAAATCTGTAAGTGACGGATGATTTATTGCTAACTGTTTACCTGTAACGAATCATAAATACCTGGAGTTCCATCATCCTTCCATCATGCTCATATCCTGAAGATATGTTCTCACAAAGACTAAGAAATAACAAAAGTTCAAAGATATTAAAGAATAGTCAAAGTTCGAGCACTACAACCTTTCATAAGTCAAAGATTGAAGAAGTGAGAACCAGATGAAGAACAAAAGTCAAAGACATATGAGCATGGTGGAAAAGACGTAAAGACACCAGAATTGAAGACCATTGGAGGACAGCAGATCATTACCATACCGTATCATATCACATCAAGAACAAAGGAACAAAGATGCAAGAGACGTCTGAAGCCATGAAGCAAAGACGACGTCAAGCAACCTTGATGACCAATACTTAGGGGGAGATTGTTGGGAACACGTTTTGTATTATCAAGTATTGATCATTTAAAGTTGTAAAATCACAAAGCATGATTGGAACAATGAATCTAGCAAAGCTATTACACGAAGACTCAAAGTTCAATACAACAAGCATCAAAGAAGATTAATGATCATCCATTTCTATTGATGGACTCATCACTCACATGTCACAGAATGAGATCTCAATGATCACCCCTTAGGGGGAGATTGTTGGAAACGCAAAAGTGATGATCATAAATGTAATCAAAGAGAGATCTCAATGATCGTCCCTTAGGGGGAGATTGTTGGGAATACTTAAAGTGACGATCATTATCAAGTCAATGAGTCTCGTAATATGGTCATGTAATAGCTCGTTAGAATTGGAAAAATATAGTCTACATGGTTGTAGAAGTGTGCCGTCTAGATTAGTAATAGTATTTACGTTAATGTTGAAATAGTGAAATATGTAAAAACGGCACACTTCCCTTCTCTCATCATATGGAAGACTATATAAGTTGTAAATCTCTCATTTGAGAGTAAGTGATTGATGTATGGAATGAGAAACTCTCTCATTATTCTCCCTAGCATAATCTTTCTCTCTCTAGAATAATCTTTCTCTCTCTAGATTTATATGTGTGTGATTTGATCTAAATATAGGTTACCTACAGCAACCATGGTAGCCACCATATTATATTGTATGTATGCTTAGTCTAGAACTTGGTATGTGTATATATCTGTTTTGCAGGGAGCATATGGATGCATCCTAGGTACTTAGTTATGTTTAAAATTTGGTGAATGTACTTGTGTGTGTGCAATACACCCCATTTCACACTAGTACATCTAGAGAGCTAGACTCATTTGTACAATTTGTTATTATATATTGTATGTTTGTTACTTGGGCATTTTCTTCGTTTATGATTGATATCCATTTTATATTTCCTTTGTTTAAGCTTTGATTCCCTTATCATATGTTCCATATTTCATTTGATATCTTGTTCAACAGGTTCTCTTGGATTCATTCATTATTTCTTTCATTTATGCTTATTACCTTTCATTATTTATATATGTTCATTGAGCGTTAGTTCAGCCTCAGCTACGTGTCGTCAGCGCCAAAGATCAAATGCCGAGATCTTCAGAAGAAAGAACTTCAAGTCTGCCTCAGTATCTAGACTACAGAGACTCTGCACTTTAACAGCATCAACATTGTTTATTATTGGTGTAATTCACTTTGTTTATGTATTTATCGATCTCATTGTAACCATTCACGTGTGACGATATCTTGGAGGGATATTGTTAGCCTCATTAGTTTGTGAAGATAACGTCTTACACGTGAATTGGACTAGATTCGTAGTAAGTAGTGCCCGCAGGGACTACTATTGTTTAAGTGGCAAACTTGTAATGTAATGAGCCTATAAATGCCCATCATGACTCTCCATGAGGGGCGTGTGAAATTTTGTAAGCTTCATTCATTTATTCATTTATAATAAAATACTTTTCTTTACCTTTCTCTCTCTACTTTCTCTCTCTAGAATTATGATGTATTTCGATCAACCTCGACCTCCGGAAAGAGATTCTTGTTCTTAACAGGGTCGAATCAGAACATCAATAATAGGTCGATTAGAAACAGAAACAACAGATTGAATACATAAGGTTTTTAGCATGTTATAGTTATGATTTCATGTGGTGTTATATTCATATACGTATAAGTTAACATGTACACGAAACAATAACAAATTAAAGAGCATAATTAAGATTATGTTAAGGTGTTGTTTAATTCAGATTGTATGTGTCGAATGGAAGGAACACAAAAGTGATGGTGATACCTCTTGGCTGGAACGAGACAGAAAACAAGAGAACAAGGACAACCCTAAGTCGATTACAACCACATTCAACAAACCCTTTATCACCACGAATGATCACCACAGCAAACAAGTATTCAACCTTGGTCTTGAGAGGAAAAAGAACAAGGAACCTTGATGTGTTATTCTGTTTGTGTCGAATGAAAAAGGATGAAAAGGAGGCCGTATGTTTTAAGTTGAGAGAAAGCGTGTCCTTTGTTTTGGAAAGAGTTTAATACCGCATCAAATATATTAAGGAATGTGTCGTGAGAATGGGCTAAGAGGTGGACAAATGAGATCTTCAAATTATATAGGAATATACACTTTAATTCTTGTTCTTATCTCTTGTGTTTAAAAAAAAAAAAAAAAAAAAAAAAAGAACACGTGACATAGGGGAGGGGTGGCCCGATTTTTGGACTTGGATTAGGGTGTGATTGTTAAAAATTTTCTTAAGTATATATACCTTAGGTTAAAATTCATAATGTATTAATATCATATAGCATATAGTTTAGTGTATTAATTAGTTATTATATAACTTAGGTAAAATTTCAAATTAGGCGTATAATTGGGAATTCAGAATTTATGGTTTTACAACTCTTCCCCTCTAAAAAGAAAATTTCGCCCTCGAAATTAAAATGGAAAGATTAAACAGAAACGTACCAAATCATGGAAAGAATTGTGGATAACGGGCTCGCATGGATTCTTCGGTCTCCCAAGTCGCTTCGTGCTCGGGATGATTCTTCCAAAGAATTTTGACAAACGGAATGACTTTGTTTCTCATGACCCTTTCCTGACGATATAAAATAGCCGCAGGCTTTTCAACAAACGATAAGTCATCACAGATTTGATCCAACGGATATGAAACCACATGAAGCGTATGATAATTTTAGCCTCTTAGGAGAGACACATGGAATACGTCATGCACAAATTGTACAAAGGAGTCTAGCTCTCCAGATGTACTAGTGTGGAATGGGGTGTATTGCGCACACACAAGTCCATTCACCAAATTCTAAACATAACTAAGTACCTAGGATGCATCCATACACTCCCTGCAAAACACATATACATATACCAAGTTCTAGACTAATCATACATACAATATAATATGGTGGCGGCCATGGTTGCTAATTAGCGTAAAGTGGGAACGCCGTGGAAAGAGTCACACCTCCACAGATAGTGTCAAAACCATTGGTGCATCAATGGCAAGGTCATGGAACCCGCATAACTAGTTAACAAATATGGGCAACATAAATAGGCAATAAGTGTACAATATAATGAGGAGGGACAATTACTAATTGTCCAACTAAGATACTAGCTATATGAAAGGAATATAGCATGAAAAGGATAGTCAAATGAATAATATAACAAATATGGATCAAAGCATCAAATCACTATTATCAAGAAAACAAGTCATGAGAAACCCTTACAGAAAAAGGGCACAATATCTGTACCTTAAGAAATGAAAGCAAACGGAAAATGAACACAAGGGCAGGTACCATTTCAATAATCATCTTTCCAGACCTACCCAGAAAGTTAACTGCACGTATATACAGGAAGTTTGTCTTTAATTAACTCATTTAGACACTTCAGAAAAATCAACAAAAATTCCAGGAAATCACACATAACCTAAGTATCAACCCTGTAAAATGAGAGCTCTTAAATCCTTGTGGTTTGAAAATAAAAAATCAAAAACGTCGAATGATTTTCAGACTCAGATTCACAGTTTTGACAACTTATTTTCCAAAAATCAAAAAGCTTACTTACCGACCTCTAATTGCTATAAATCTTATATTTCCAAAAATTAGACAAGTAGTACTAGTGTTTAGACTCAAAAATCACTTAAAAACGCGTTGACATCCTGAGTTTAGACCCCGTTCAATATGACCCAAATTTTGGACAGCATAGAAAGCGAGACAGAAAACGACCTATGTTTAACCAACCAATACCACGACCCTTAGACCTTATTCAATTCATGTTTTAACAAGTTTTAATACATTATACAACCATCCGTTTAACACACGCACAAGTATACACATGACAACAAAATTAACGAGACCCTTTATAGGTTTAACGAGGCAAAACAAGTCCTATGTCTAATCCCTTTTAGATCTGATTTCAACACAAGTTTCATAGGTTTAATGAGCCAAGATTATACACTTTAACAACCCTACATGTCGACCCACACATCAAATACTCACCCACATAAAATAACGACACAAGACAATCACATAAAATCATAAACAAATCCCTTAAATATTTACCCCTTCTCGTTAAATATGTAATAGGTTTTCCAGATTTGCAAGGCTCATTAAATGCTCATTAAGTGGTCTATTTTAGGTTTACATATCAGATTTAGAAGCATTTATATAAAGACCAGATTAGGTTTATAGGATCAGTTAGGGTCGAATCAGAACAACAACAATAGGTCGATTAGAAACAGAAACAACAGATCGAATACGTAAGGTTTTTAGCATGTTATAGTTATGATTTCATGTGGCGTTATATTCATATACGTATATGTTAACATGTACACAAAACAACAACAAATTAAAGAGCATGATTAAGATTATGTTAAGGTGTTGTTTAATTCAGATTGTATGTGTCGAATGGAAGGAAAACAAAAGTGATGGTGATACCTCTTTGTAACACCCCCAAAATCTGGAACGAGACAAAAAACAAGAGAACAAGGACAACCCTAAGTCGATTACAACCACAATCAACAAACCCTTTATCACCACGAATGATCACCACAGCAAACAAGTCTTCAACCTTGGTCTTGAGAGGAAAAAGAACCAGGAACCTTGATGTGTTATTCTGTTTGTGTCGAATGAAAATGGATGAAAAAGAGGCTGTATGTTTTAAGCTGAGAGAAAGCGTGTCCTTTGTTTTGGAAAGAGTTTAATACCGTATCAAATATATTAAGGAGTTTGTCGTGAGAATGGGATAAGAGGTGGACAAATGAGATCTTCAAATTATATAGAAATATACACTTTAATTCTTGTTCTTATCTCTTGTGTTAAAAAAAAAAAAAAAAAAAAGTGACTTATGGGAGGGATGACTGGATTTTTGGACTTGGATTAGGATGTGATTATAACAAATTTTTATTAAGTATATGTACCTTAGGTTAAAATTCATAATGTATTAATATCATATATCATATAGTTTAATGTATTAATTAGTTATTATATAACTTAGGTAAAATTTCTAATTAGGCGTAAAATTGGGAATTCAAAATTTAAGGTTTTACACCTGCACTTGTTGGAGGTCTCATTTGAAGCAGTCTCTCTACTCTCGGATTTATCCTGGGGTCGAGGTAGGATCTGTTTACATTATACCTCTCCTACACCCTGCTCTGGCAAGATTGGGTTTGTTGTTGTTGCTGCTGGCATATCATCAAATTGATTTATTCATTAGATTACCTATGTATCCTGGGATTACATTAAACGTACTTTTTGGAGTAGTTGGTACTTTTATATGTTACTTTTGATCATATTGTTTTTGTTCTCTCTCTTTATAGGTTACTTTCGTATCATATGTGAGTGCTTCGTTCATTTTCATAGTATACGGAAGTACGGAACGATAAACCTAGTCTCTCAACTTTGTATTTTGTTGCTGGTAATGGTAGTTTTTTAAGCGTAAGCATGAAATGAACGAATTGTTGATCGAGGATGTAAAAATAATAGTGATAAAGTTTTTATTTTTGGTGAACCATGGATTTGAATATGATACACGTGCATGTTGTTTAGGATTATATGTTGGTTTTGTCCTGTTAATAAAATATGTGAAACTGCCTAAAAAAATACAGAACATAAAGGCTGTGTTTGGCAACCAAGATTATTGAGAGATTATGGGGGCTACAACTTTTTTTTCCACAAAATAATCTATTGCCAAAAAGTAGTATCGTTTGGTTGCAAAGATTATAGGAAAAATAATCTCTAAAATTAAAAGTTCTTCCAACCAGCTTTTCAAAAAGGACTAGAGATTATTTTTTGTATAATTACCATTTTAACCTTCAAAAAACACACATTCATTATAAATCTGAAACTTTGATGTGCCTAAAAATCTGAAACTCCTTGCTGTTCCATTGTTTGAGCTTTATGATAATGTTCAGTTATGTCATGTTCATATATCTTTATTTTCACGTATAATGTTTTTACGTCTTTTTTGATAACATCTTAATGTTTCGGTCAAAAACTAAATTACTATTTACTAGATATGTTAGTATGTTACTCCCTTGTCCCATTTTAAGATAGCAACAAGTATAAGTTCATAAAATTGCCAATTTTTTTTATTTATTTTTTATTTTATTATTATTTATGAAAAGTATTCGGAGTTATGATCACTTGTTTGCCCATAGTCATAAGTTGATGTTAATTTATCTGTGCCAATGTAGTTTGCTGTTTAGTCACTTATCAAAGATTTGTTAAGACATTTGCATGTCCAATTACGTCATTTTACACTTTTAATCTACAATTACAGCTAGTTTGCCAAAAACTACTACAAAAAAAAAAAAAAAAAAAAATACTACAAAAAAAAAACTACATTTTTAATCTTTTTCAGCACCAGCAACAGTATCAGCACCAGTAATTTTTACCAAACACACCCAAAATATAAAGTTTGACATGTAAAAAGCAGTAAAAGAAAAAAATATATACGAAACAAAAAATGATTAAAAACTATCTTGCCCTATAAATAAAACGGGTATAAAAATGTGAGAAATGTATAGGAGGTACTAATAGTACAACCCTAAAATGAATTGATTAACAACTTTGATAGCGAAAGTTCAACAATAGTGACGTTATATACAAAATAAGCGCAGTTAGAGCAAACGGTGTGGTGATTTTCATCCTTCGTCGTGCTCACGTGGCAAGCTTGCCATGCCTTGCCATTACACACTTGCTCCTTGTTTGGCTCGCCATGTGCATACTCCTCGTCTGCACGACGAAGGAGTAAGTTGTACGAAATACGTTTATAAGTGTGTATGTGAGACCCAAATGAATAAGTTATTGTATGTTATGGGAAGGGGGGTTTGTAAAGGGAGGTATGTCATGGTGACGTGACACCCCGTGAGACCCCAATGAAGAGTTTTGCCTTGCCATTACACCTATTGCTCTTAGTTATTGAGACGAAAACACTTTGCCAGCGTTTTTTATTTGGGTGAAAATCATCACTTATTAATGAAGTTACAAAATAAACGCAGATAGTTATTGAGACGAGAAACTTTGCTAGCGTTTTTTATTTGGATGAAAATCATCGGTTATTAATAAAGTTAGTATTATTCGACTAAACCACTAGCTACTTTACAAATTATATAAATCACTCACAGTTTCAATAATGTTTTATTATTGTGATACTTTTATATTTGAGTAACCAAAATATAACACTTTTTTAAACTTTGATTATTATATTCTATTTTCTTTTTCTTTACCAAATTACATCATTTGGTAGTGCACCAATTTTTTTTTTTCTTTCTCAAAAAGTTAATTTTTTAAGCGATTTTTGCTAGATTTTAAGTGACTTTTTGACTTTTTAAGCGACTTTTCGCTAGGGGCCAAAAAATATACGCCGCATGTCGCTCTCACATTTGATCGCTTATTTCTTGGGCTATTTTGAGAAAGCGACTTTTTTGAGACTAAAAAAGTCCAACACCTTAAGCGACCGGGCTATTTGTAAAATTGGCCCTTGTATTAAAGTTAGAATTTGTATTAAATTAGGATTGATGTAAACCTACATGTTAGGCTATAACTATAGGATCATATGTACTAAATTACTCATGATTCAATCAATATATCACGTCTCACATAGTATAAGAGCTTTAGGTTCAACGCACCCAAATAAATGTCTTTCGGTCATCGGCTTATCACGTCGCATATGATGTGAGGGATCCCGGTTTATTTATTTTCTTCCATTTTATATTTTCTTAAAAAAGTCGATTTCAACATGTTACTTTGCTATTCGGTTCTTTTCTTTATCCAACCGTAACAAAGTCAGTTGGAAACTTGGAATAAATCCTTTAGTCGATTATTGTATTTTAGACCACTGCCACTTTTGTAGACCATAACCCCTTTAGTCGATTAATATAATGCTTTTTAGCCCACTGTTTAGTCAGTTACTTTTTTTCCCATTTTTTATTATTATTAATTTATTATTATTATTATTATTATTATTAGTTTTGACTTGGAGCGACATGAAGATATAGGTCTTCACCTAAAGCTCGACCACTTCATCTAAATTCCACATAATGTCGATTAAAACTCGACTATTGGTGTTACTTCTTCAGTATTGCGTCTGGTGTTACTTCTTCAAAAATTACTGTGAAAATTTTGATGTCATAAAGAAAATTATTGGCGAATTTACAAGTTATTCTACAAGTACCGCCTACTTTGTTTGCTGAGTTTCGAGATAGTTTGAGTATTTTGATGTCCTAAAGCACTCTGTTCCCGAGTATAAAACGGAAAGAAGAGAGATGGAGAGGGAAAAAGGAGTGAAGTAAAGAGGAGAGGAATAAGAAATTATTATTTTTATCTTGTGTTCCCGAGTTGGAAATAAAAGAGAAGGAAGTAACAAAAAAAGAGCTTTAAAATCAACTTCACTCCATTTCATCCCAATTTGGGAAGTAAATTAGGAGAGTAATTTTGATGTAATTTACTATCCTTTACTTTCCTTTCCCCTCCTAAAAAATCTCAGGAACACAATTTTTTTTAATTACCATCCCAAACTTTTCCTTTTCACTCCAGAAAATAAACTCAGGAACAGAGTGTAAAGCACGTGAATCTACAAGTTCTTCTACAAGTACAGCCTGATTTGTTTGCTGAGTTTTAAAGCAGTTTTAGTGTTCGTTCTACTCCCGCTCCAACTATAGGGGGCTATTAATGGATTTGTATTATAGTTAAGATTTATATTAGATTATGATTGTGTAAGCCTCGAACACGTGTTAGGTTATAAATATAGGATCATATGTACTCTCATCATTCAGTCAATTTAATCAATCAATATATCACGTCTTACATGGATATCTTGAACATAGAACTTCCGAATATTTACACAACATTGAAACAATATTGAAAAATGAAAGATTTGCGGTTAACATAGAACTGGAGAATATTAAGGCTTTTGGAACTTCTAGGACTCCATGTCGCAAGTCCTACTCCTTCGTAAACCTTTATGTAACCATTTAGTTACTTTGCTGCCATTTGATGTTTTGGTTATGATAAATGTTTTTCACAAAATAGTTTGCTGCTTTCCTTAAAGTTAATGCAATTCTCTGATTTTATTTAAACTAATTCATTATATTAACTTCTTAAATCGGTTTGTTTAGATATACTTTGGAAAGATCTGATGCTTAAATTCCTGTCGCAAAACGTGAGATGTTTAATATCGTGCCTAACATATTCGTTTGATCCATGCCATTCAAGATAGTATAGGCTCTTTATTGACTTATGCATAAGTAAATCAATCTAATGACCACATTTTTTTAACAAACTTCTAGTAAAAGTACATTCATCTTTATATCCACGTACGTATGCAGATTGATTAAAGGGTAGGCTACAAAACTTAAAGACTAGATTAAGATTGCTTTTAGTATTGGAGCCCAATATGTGGTGGGTGTTTAAAGTATATAGCATGATGGAACCCAATTGCGATGGAGCCCAAGTTGTCGTGATAATTTAAATTTTAAAGTAACTCAAGTGTTTAGTCAAGTCAAAAATCGACAAATGATATACAAACAATATATCTGCCATTTTGTTACCTATATTCTTTAATGATTCTAGTTATAATCAGAAGCAAGAAATTGAAATTTTCATACAATTTTACTAATCAGTTATAGTTAATTGATGACGACAACTTTAGCTATACCCAGGGTTACCCCATTTCTTGATTAATTGCTACTACCCCTTGATAAAAAAAAGCGCAATGTTTAAAAAACATATATGAACCATATTTCATGCAATTAATCATCAAGATGAAACGTTTGCAATTGATTTAGTGTTTTTTGAATGTCAAACTGGCTCACGCACATCATATTTTATGACCATGTCCCAAGTCGGACAAGAACCATTGACCCAAGGGGGAGGAACACCTCTAATGAATACATTTGCACCGTCAGGACCGATGTTTTGTAAAGTTTATCATATTTCTTATTAAGCAAAAGTATTTAGTTTAAACTCATTTTGCATGCAATGCTATATACTTTTATTTTTTCGGCCGAATTCATTTTTTCTTTCAAATTCATGCAATAAAACATATATTGTTATTATTATTATTTGAACCAGTATAACGTATATAAGTATATTAGTTTGAACACTTGAAAAACGTAAAAACCATGTACATTAAAATTGAATGTTTTGCATTATCAATATGAATTACATAAAGAAGAGTCAAACATACCAAGAAAATAGGAAATTGACGGTATTATCTACAGGTGGAATAAGGTTGGATTAGGTTGACAAAATGGTTGGGTAGGAAGAGACTCTAGGTGTCATATTTTGACCAAGGTTACGACCGTAATAATTTTATGCTTCTAGGGATGTTTCTTTTGTCTACCTCCACCACCAACTCATATTTAGAAAGATTAAGGGGTTGTATTTGATTTGTAAATGGGGTTGGAGTTGGATTAAGATTTCGGTTTAGTTTGAAAGAAGAGTAATAGAGAATTATAATTATGGTTAATGACTTGTATTGTTAACGTACTTTTTCAAATTTCTAAATACCACCAATGTACTTTTTTTAATGCTATTACCACCAACAAAAGTTTACATTTGTTACAAATACCAGCTGTTTTCACAAATGTTACCGGCTATAGCCGGTTAACAAGTACGAAAAACTGCCACGTCAGCACTGAAACAGGTAATTTTTTTATTTTTTATTTTAACATTTCCACCTCACTAGAATCATTCCAAGTCACCCTTATCTTTATCATTTGATAAGAGCACTAGGTATCGTGCTGACGTTTAACATGTTATCAGTATGCAAACTTAGCGCCACGTCATCACCTCCCCAATAACACACCAATCACTAAAACACTCTCCCTCATAACACACCACTAACATGTTATTAGGTCCTAAGCCGCTAAAAATACCCACACACTCACAAAAAAAAAAAAAAAAAAAAAAAAAAAAAAAACGCGCACAAAAGACCATCGGCGTGAGCCACTCTAGTAACTCAAAACCATTTGGCATGTAGATGGCGTATTGCATGGTATGGCCGTTGGCGTGCCATTGGTCCAAAAAGGTGCAAATGGCGTGTATATACAAACGATACCGAGTGCTCTAAATAATATTACAACCCAAACCAATCATGTGGTTTTCTTGTTCAAACACATAAACACAAACCCAATTTCTCTCACCCATCATCGATCTTTTCATCACCACCTGAAGTCTCCGACACCATCACATATTTACCATGTAAACACCAGATCCTAAAAGTCCAATACACAAATAAAACCTCGATCGGAGATGGAGGCGGCGACAGCGGCTGACATGGTGGTGGTGGAATCTTCTGACCGTGGCGAAATCAGATAGGCCGGATGTGTATATTTTTTTTTTGCTTGTTAAGCTGTAGACATAAATATTATGTAGATGGGTATTTGATTTTGTGTATGCCAGATTTGTTGCGGTGGTATTTTGATGAAGGTGGCGACGGTTGGACGAATACAAGCGCTGGTGTGACGGAATCTGTGGTGGCGCCGATTGGATGAAGATATGGAGGCGGACATAGAGACTTAGAAGGGGGGTCACTTGCCCCCCACGACTCGCCGAAAAAGTTAAGATTTTAGTGTAAAAAAAATTTTTTTTGGACCTTTTTATTAAAGTGCACCCCTCCAAAAAATCAAATTGCCCCCCACCTTGAAGCCAAAAATATAAAAACCTTAGTTTTTAGTGTAAAAAAAAAAATTTATGACATTTTTATTAACATGCATCACGAATTTTATCAAAAAAATTTTTTTTGCCCCCCGCCTTGGAAAATCCTGGGTCCGCCTCTGGATGAAGATACTGTAGGATGTTTTCTGGTGGTGTAGATTGGATGAAAAGAAATATAAGTATAATTCCATATTCCTCTCATCTTATTGTTTGGAATCTTTTATTCATTTTGATGGCCTGGTAATTAATGTGACTGGATTTGTAGTGGCGGCAGAAAGATGTAGCATGAGGATAATTGTGTTGAGAATTATTTCTTTATTGTATGTAATTATGTATCTATCTTTCTAAAAGAATAAATTAGTGTGTAGCATAAGTATTAATGAAGGATTCAATCTGTGAGTTGAGAAAATACAGTGAGATGGAGGAGTTTAGTTTTTTGGTTTTTAATGGCAGGTCCGACGGGTTACAATAAATAGGCTAGGCTAACAAAACGACGAGTATAAATTGGGTATGAATTATCTAGGTGGAATTTAAAAAATCAATAGGTGGAAAATAGGAAATTCAACGTAAACTGAAAAAAATGACGTGGAAAATAATATTGATATACTAGTGGTATTTACAGGTACCAACAAGTTTTGTTGGTAGCAATAATATTAAAAAAAGTACATTAGTGGTATTTAGAAATTTGAAAAATTACGTTGGCAATATAAGTCATTAACCTTTATAATTAATTAAAAACTTTGTTTAGTTTAAAATTTAGATTTTAATATAAATAATTTTAATAATTTAAAATAACTTAGAAAAAATGGTGAAAGAGATTCGTGTGTTTGATAGAAAAGAGAGTAAAAAATAAAAGTGTCTGAGAGTGATTGAGATTGTGTATGGAAACCATCAAATATGTGCATTAGGTTTTAAGACAATGATTACATGTTTTAATACCTAAGACTATTCGTAGTGGGAGCAACAACGCCCCATTTTGCCCAAACAAAGCCCCAACAACGCCTAGGCCCTCAAAACGCTGGGGTGCTGTTCACCAAAAAAACCTACCACCGATGGTTCTAACAGCGCCTCTTCTTTTGCTTCCTTCGACAAAATATGGCCATTTTTAGCTCCATCAAGTCAAACAACCCCTCACTCACCACTACACCACTTTTTCAACAAAGCCTCACAATACCGCACATGCCACATGTCAAACAACCCCCCACCCTCTCTTACGCACCACTACACATACTCTAAAGGTACATACCAAACCTATAAAAGGGTTATGTTATCAAAACCCCCTATAATGTAATAATAGCGGGTTTTGGTTAAAATGTACAAACCGCTATGCACATTGTACAAACCTGCAATGCACAAGGCCCCACGAAACCCCCCATGGGAGGGTCCGTATAAACTCCCCCTATAAAATTACGAGGGGTCATGTTATAAGGACCCTCCCTATGGGTCAACCGTACAAAACGTAAAGCACACAGTACAACACCGCGATACACACAGTACAACCGCCCGATGCGTGCAATGATTGAAAACCCTCCCTATAGGGGGTCCGGATAAACTGCCCCAATTACGAGTGAAGCCAAAACCCCACCCAAAAAATCACAAATAAACTGGCCCTAAAAACGAGTTAGGTTATTCTTCCCTAACACTTGAAATTTTACATAAGTACGGATGGTAACATTTTCTTGATAATATGGGTAAAAAGTGTAGTGTTAGAGCATACCCAACGTATGCGTTAAACTTTCGTTAAAGTCAACATAGGGTGCGTTAAAGTAGAGTTATCTGTTGGGAGTGTGTTGCGTTAACGCATCGTTAAGGATGTGCGTTAACCCCTTAACGCTGCGTTAAGGGTAGTTTGTGTTAAAAAAAGAAAGAAAAAAAAATCACTTCCTCCCCCTTTAAAGGTGTGTTAAAGGTGAGTTATTGTTGGGTGTGTTAAAGCTGAGTTAAAGGTGAGTGTGTTAAAGCTGACGTGACAGTGTGTTAAAGTTTAAAGCTGAGTTATTGTTGGGAGTGCTCATAGACGGTGCTAACATTTTATAAAAGGAAACCATCACATGTGTGCATTTATATTGAGCGTGGAATCACAAAAGGTATTGGTTTACAAATGAGTTTGGTTTTGCAATACCGAATAAACCACATTCGTACATTCATCCAAACCATTTAGTAGAAGAATCATAACGTAAAACAGGGTAACACTGTAACAAAACAAAAGCAAGCTTAATTGCTTAAATCGGACACCCTTTCGAACGTAGCAACAAGAAAAATCACAAACAGACTTAAAATATTAACACGAAAGAACTCGGTTTGTTAATCTTGATAGAAATAATTGATAATATGCATACAGAATACATAAAATATAGAAGGAAATTTACTATTAACTTCAAAATAAAAAGAATAAGAATAAAAGGAAGACCATAATTTTAAAAGAGAGATGATTTGCACACTTCTCAATTGATTGGGACACTCTAATTAATTATATTTGGACATTTATACCCTCACATGGGTGAAAATGTAAAGGTAATTGTGAGGGTATAAATGTTCAAACACACTTAATTGGAGTGTTACAATAATTTTATAAAGTGTGCAAATTATCTCCTTTTCAAAAGCCACCAACTTTTCATATTTCCATTTTATGCTTCGAGATTCGTACAAGAGTACATACGCTTTGATTAGTTAAGTTGCTAAGAGCACTTTGTATGGTGAGTAGAAAAATCTACTCATTCGGGTCTTACGGGGTGTCATGTCATCGTGACAAATCACCTTCGGGTCTTACGGGGTGTCATGTCATAAAAAGGTGTAAATTGGCGGAAACACCATAACAAGGAATAGCTCCGCTCAACTTTCATGGCCTAGTGGGGCGCTAAATGGAGTGAGCCGAGACTCTCGGACTCTTGAGCTCTTATCCACAAAGTCTCTCCAGTGAGCCCATAGGTTTTGCGGAGGTGGGTACCTATCTGGGAGTAAAGTGCCAGGGGTGGGATTCAAACCCGAGTTTATTGACTCAATAATGAAAGCACCACCCATTGGAGAAATGCGCCAGTGGTTCTACAACCCCCCTTATCACAACTAACCACAACTTAATCATTTGGGTCCCACCACTTCATATATTTGTTTTTTCACATCTTCAAATAAAATAAAATTCATTAAAATAAAAATACAATACACCATATTAAAACACATACGAAACATAAACTAACGATACGGAAAAGAAAAAGACGTTAAAAAAACATACGCAACTTAAGAAATACATCAAATTATAAAGAAACTAAGATGATGCACTCATATTTATTGGTTATTAATTTATAGAGTTTAGTGCGAAAGGTTGTGTAGAATTTGTAAAAATATGGTAGTATTTTTACTGTGTGAATTTATGTATAAAAATAAAAATTAAAAAAAAAAAATAAACGGTCGAATTGTATTTTGGTAACGTTCCACTCTGACACAAAGTACACAATCCTCCCTCGCCGTGCAGACAAGTAACCTTCAAATGGCGAGTGGTGGCGAGTTTGGGAGGTGTCGTGGCAAGCCACGGTGAGACCTCCACGCCACCATGGCGAAGAGGCAACGTATAACGACCTGAAATTACGAATCGACGTTTTAACTTTTGAATATGAAATTACCTAAAGTTTTGAACGTTCGACTAAGTTATATATTTATGCTATACTCTAAATTACAAAATGAGAAATCCTATATCTAAGATTTCAAAGATCGACCTAACATTTGTTCAAATAAATATAACACGCTACTAAGTCTATATAGGCTTCGATCCTATTAAAAATTTGTACACACTACATCACCTATGTTATGGGTTAATGAATTTGAAAATTTTGAAAAGAATGAGTCCAGCCCATACCCCTTTAGACTCGGCATTCCTGGATATTCATAAGTTATGTGTCAGTTCTTGGAAATTTTGTGGATTTTTCTGAAGTGTTAAAATGGGTTTACTAAAGGCAAACTTTCTGTATGTATGTGCAGTTAACTTTCTGAACAGGTCTGTAAAGATGATTTTTAAAACAGTACTTTTGTTGAGTAATAAAATCTATAAAAATTTTTGAAGGTACTTAACTGATATGGGAATCACTGAGAATTAATTCAGAATTTTTGGAGCTTAATTGACAGGCCTTAAAAATCATAAGAATGTGATCTAGATTCACTAATATGTCTTAACTAAGTGATATATGAATTGGAAGTGCTATAAACCCTAAGTTTGGCTAATTATGAATGTGACCCTAACTTACTATTTATGGAAACTTGCTAAATAGGGTAAGTTACTAATTCGGGAAAGTTACTTAATTCGGGAAACTCACTTAATTTGGAAAGTTACTAATTCAGGGAAGTTACTAAACATGGAAAGTTACTAAATGTGGAAAGTTACTAAAAATGGAAAGTTTCTAAAAATAGAAAGAAACCCTAATATGTTAACCTGCTCGACAACATGTGATGAATCAGTAATAACTTATGAAATGGTTCTTAAATAATAAGACGATCATTAATTCATGTAGATTCGCTGAAGAAGGAGTAGCTTCCGATCCATGTGTTTTCTGATATGGTTTCATTTGCGGATTAAGGTACAGATATTCTACCCTTTCTCAGTAAGGGTTCTGATCTCATGACTTTCCGATCCTTGACTTTGATTTTTTACTTTGCCATGATCCCATTTGATATAAGCCTTTGCTATGATCCCCTTGATATGATTCAGTTGCTATCCATTATGTTATGATGATCTGTGTACTATCTCATTGATTGAGATTCTGTTCAGTTGATATGCCTTTGTTGATTATGCTATGATTGCTTATTATGGATAGCTTTGTTCTGTTCTGTTCTGTTGCCCGAGCTAACTAGCCATGGAGGTACCATGGCCATGTCATTGAGGCACCAATGGCATGACACTTTCTGTGGAGGTGTGATTGATCCACGACCTTCCCTTCTGTTATGATTATATAACGAGCAGTGTACCCGGTCAGTATGAATATAATGGTAAGTAGAGTGTCGATCACTAAGAGTGGAACGTATTATCTAGTTATTCTAATCAGTATTTTAATATATTAAGTTAGCTATACAACCTAATCTAACGCAAGGGGGTTCAGCCTGAGAGACTGGCACGATTTGGTTGCAATTAAATAATAAACTAAACCAATAGGCACGAATCAGCGAATAGCACACACGTACACAGATAAATACTCGAGACAATAAGAAGGCTGTCCTGATAGATAAGTAGTTTGTCACTTGTTTTATTGCTAGTCTTATATGAAGTGTATAGTTCGATGCAACGCACCGAGATTAAGTCCTTTCTCGTTGGTTCTAATCTTATCGGCGAGTAAACCCTTAATGATTACTTACGAGTGGGGCGACGGTCGGCCGCGTTGCGGCCTCGCGGGTTTTTTGCTATTTAAGATTCGTCCACTATGGAAGCGTCATGCGTTCTTATGTTTGTTGAAAAGGGTAGCTGAATCTACTGTGATCTTTTTTCCCATGCTCCAGTTACTAATTTACCAGCATGCCTTTAAGCCAATTAGCCTAGCAGTATCAATTTAAAGATTGTAAGATCAGTTCTAACATGGACAAAAGGTGTATCAAGTAAGTATGTTTTCTGGTTTTTTTTTTTAAAGAGCGGATTCAAGATTTTGATTCTCATGATTATTCAACTGACATAAGAACGCATGATGCTTCAAGTTAATGCAAACTTACCTTGTTCAACATCCTATGTAGCTCATCTCTTGCCTCAACAACTATATCCCTGCCGTTGCTGTCAACCACATAGATAAGACCTTGCGTGTTCTGGAAGTAGTGCCTCCATAGTGGACGAATCTGCACATGCAACACTTTAATATAAGATTGTAGAGTCTACCTGAGTTCAGTGCTACTGATATTGGTCTCTCTGTGTATGTATTTTAATATACAAAAAATGTGAAATGTATAATTAGAGACCAATTAAGAGTAACAAAATTAAACTCCTAGTCCTACCTTGTCTTGACCCCCGACATTGCAGATAGTGAAGCTGATGTTTTTGTACTCGACAGTCTCCACATTAAACCCTGCAAAGAATCACATATATAACCGGTGAGAAATTGAGCTAAAGCCTGAAGGTGACGCATCTCATGATGAATGAAAATGCATTCTATATCTGATTAAACTTGTTGATAGCAACGGAGATTACATGTTACAACGAAAATTATTTTTGTTCTTTTATGATCCATTCTTGTGCCACCTGTATCCTTTAAATGGTTCTGTTATTCAGAGCCACATACCAATTTTTTACAATGTTGCAAGGAGATGACAAATTGTGATATCAGCGTATTGGTGTTTCAATGAGACCTTGTACTTTTTGAGATGCGTCACCTTCAGGAATGCGTTGAATACACTGGAAAAAGAATGTTGTCATCATGATAGACGGGTTTGTTTTTTCATTCTTGTATTACCTGGAATATAGCAGAATGTTGTGAGTAGGCTGGAAAAGTAACGTTTTTCCCTACTTCAATCGCAACAACTGTAGGCTATATTATAATAATTATATCACCATCTCAAAAAATACAAAATACGCAATGATCAATTGGTTAGCAGTAGAAAGAATATATATAAGTAGGTACCTTTAAACCTGCACAACCAAGTATGTCCGTGACTACTGTGACACACTCCGGATGTCGGGCAACCTAAAATAGTAGATAGAGTTTATGAACACTGTAGCAATTAGATTATATCCAAAAAGTGGAAAAAATAAAAAAGGTGGTGTTTCGAGGATACTTACCTCAATAACCCGTTGCTCCCCGGATATAATCAGGCATATAATAAAAAAAATGTGACTGTAAAATGAATTTTCTGTTTCTATACGGTGCAATACGCAAGTTGTTTCTATCCAACTTGTGCAACATGCAAGTAGTATGGGCCTCAAATTGCCGAATTGGACATGTCTATGCCACAATTAATGTTTGGAAACCCAGTGAATCACCAATTTCTATCACATTCTTCATAGTCTCCAAAAAAATAGCATAAAAAACGCACCTCCAATTTCTTATCAGTTGCTAGTTGTTTCCTACTTGTATCGATCCATAGCGTCCTAGGGAACGGCTGCAAGACAGAAAACAAAACAATATAATTACACATATATGTCAGTGCGTATTTTCTTTTTTCTATGCTAAAAATTTGTATATGAAATCATGGTAAAGACACGCACCTTTCCACCATCCTTACGCATAGTCGTTGCTTGAAATCGTCTTGTTGCATCATACCACTGTCATTCTATCCCTGGTCACGACCAATAATCCCCAATAATCCCAAGTGCGATCTGCTGCAAATTTTATTTCATGAGAAATTAGTTATTTGAACTACTTATTTCCATGTAAGTCAAATGGTCATATCTACGTTTTTTTTTTCTACATAACAGGTTTAGTCAAAATATGTTTTTACCTTCATGATACGCAGCTACATCCTTAGAAAGTGCACGGAACTTCTCTTGACATACCTACAATGAATTAAAACAACACATACATCTGTCGTTATTGTCAGTCAGTTCAAATCTCATATGATGCATATGTACGATTATTTACAGTTAATGCAGTGGTGCCATACATTATAGGCCGATTCAGAAACGCAAAGCTTTGTAGACCTTTTAATAAGTCTGGCAGTCATGTTTTTCAAATCCATGGCCACTTGCGACAAATATCTACACCTGCAATTTCATCATATTATCAAGAATCCAATTGTAATTGCATAATAAAAATCTAACATGCTTCTATTATTTTTTTCATCCCATACCACATAATTTACCTTTTGGTCTATCTAATATGTGTTAAGTTCTTAACCGAATTTTTTTTTATCCGTTACCGAATCAATCTGAAGGCAGGTGCACATGTTCATACGATTTTGCCAATGACGTGTTGCAGGCCTTCGAAAACAAACAAAAAAAAGTAATCAATATTATAGAAATAGGCCTACCCTCATTTTTTAGACAATGAAAGGAAGGCCTCATTAACTAAAAGGTAGGTCAAAATTAGAGATACCTCGCGTGCTGCAGTTACTGCTTCAGCCACATCTTGTGAAACGCTTGCCTTGCCCCTCTGACAGCTGTGATTATCCACTTACGGTAGACCTTTACGTGTATGGCTTTGCCAATGTCTGATGGTCTGATATTTCCAACACTGACGCTTTCAAGTTCCGTCATTGGTCTTTTCCCCACAGATTTTGCAACAGCAGCCAATGCAGCACTATTCGACATTTTCCTATAGGACAACCGATAGATCATATCAGTTACATATCAGTTAGTATACATATACAGATCAATTTCAAAATATATGTTTATAGGTATGCAGACTATGTACCTCGTGAACTCTATGCGACTAACTAACGGAATACTATTGTTTTATACTGGTAGGCATTCTAGCATACGTTTACCTTAACGCGGGAAATATATTCAGCACTCCGTGTAGGGCTGGTCGTCTAAGTTGCGCGTCTCCTTTTGACTAACTTGAAGTATATAAACATAAAAAGTAAAAACCCATATTATTGTGTTGCTACTATAAGATTCAAAAAAAGCTAAAAAAATTAATTCGCAACAATCAACTCAACATTACAGTCGATCCGACACCGAATTCTCCCAAATTTAAACAATTCACCTCTTTTCAACACCGAATTTACGACAAACCCAAAAACTTTAACAGTATCATAATCTACACATATTTAAAAAAATTAACAAAACAAAACCAAAATAAACAACTTATAAAACATAAGCAGGAGTTTGTATACGGTGTTTGTTTCGGCTTATCCGATGGTATAATCAAGCTATCAAGTTAATGAAATCAGAAATTTAATTAACTAAATCACAAAAAAAATTAATTAATTAAATCAGAAAAGATACCTGTGGACTGTGGTGGTGTCGCCGGAGGAGGAGTCACCAGTGTCGGATTGGATCCCTCTTCTTCAAGAGGTAAGAGTTATGGGGTTCTGAAGCTGTAGAAAAAATATACCCGTGATCAGACACAACTCTAATCATGACCAAACTAACACGAAACCCTTCTTATCAACCACATATAACAAATATAACAAAAACCCCAAATCTAAAAAAAAAAAAAAAACGTAATTTGACCTTGTTTATGTTTCTGCGATTTGTATATGTGTTTTTTGTGGATAAATGAAAGAAGATTAAGGAGAATAACTTACCTGTAACTGAAGAAGGCCATGATGTGGATAATGGCTGCCTTTGCCTGGAATTTTGTTTGTGGAAGATTCACGAACCTGGAAGATATAGCAGCTGTATTACCTTTCATGGGCTATACGATCATAATTTGGGGCATATCCGGATGAAGTGGACTGGAGAAGACGGTTACTGTAGCAGAAGCCCAAAAAAAAAGCGGGGAGTTACTGTAGAATCTGCGACGTCGTTTTACATCATAAATAATATATATAGTAATTATGGCACACGTGGCCATTCTGTTATATGTATGTATAGTCTCGTACTTGCATATGTATTCTGTTTTGCAGGGAGCGTATGGATGCATCCTAGGTATATGATTTGACATGGATATGATATGACTTAGTGACTGGTTGTACGTGCCATGTACCCCATTTCACTTCTGGGAACTAGCTACTCCATTTAGTACTTGAGAGGTCTCCCCTCCTTGTACAACTTATGATTTGACGGATGTAACACCCCAACCCGACAAGGGTAAAGGTGTCACATCACGGTGACAAATCAGAGCATACATACACATCACACAGCGGAAGTCTTAAACATAAATCAATAAAGAAGTCAAGTCAACACGACTTGAAACCAAATACATAAGTTCCAAAAGATGAGGAAATAATCCAAAGGAAATAAATAGAAGAAAATGAAATCCAAATTAAACAAATGTCAATAATAAAGGTGGTCATCTAAGGTAACAGCTCCAATGAAACTCTAACTCTCATCCCAAAGCAAAAGCCCCAGCTCCTAGCTTAGATACCTGCCGCACACGAAAAGAAAAACGTGCGGCTGAGCTTAAAAAGCTCAGTGAACAGATACATAAAACAAGCAGAGATAACGAAGTACGAATCATGGCAAGGTTAAATGATAACGAATCAGATATAATATATGGTGCAATAGGAAATATCATAAGGTACAGTCAATAAAAGGGAAAGAATAATATAGGATAGTAATCCACCACGAGCCCAGAAACATATCAGATCATATCATATACAGTAACCATAGAGGAGCGACCTCTCAGATATGTGAAGGGCATGTATAGCACACAGTACCAATCACCAGACAAATCATATCATATCATATCATATTAAATCCACTAAACAGAAACAGATCTAGGATGCATCCATACGCCCCTACCCAATCACATGCAGACCAAATCAAAGGGACGGTGTAACCAAATCACTAGGGCTACACACTAGTCATGCCAGTGGTGCATCACAAACACGGCCATGTTACCTTCATGGCTAGGGTCACAAATTTTGGCTCGGGTATCAAACTAAGAGTCAGATATCATATCAAATCAAAGTATCATAATCAAAGGTTCATAACAGATGGTCCATAACAGATGGTTCATAACAGATATATCAGATGTAATGCCAAAGATCCAAATCAGAGTTTAACAGATCAAAGTATACAAAGCAAAGGATCATATCAAGGGTTCACAACAAAGGGAAACATAGCAATGGCTTTGGAAAACTTAACGAATCAGAATCAGAATCATATCAATGAGATAGGACACCCTTACTGAAAAAGGGCAGAGTATCTGTACCTTATTCAAATGCAAGCACAAAGAACAAAAGCAGAAAGTACTGAGACAGATCAGGACCTCTCCCTCTTTACACCTAAAGGAGAAGAAGAACACAGAATCACCAGAGGGTTCAAGTTCAGATTACCATCTCCAATTATCCATTCATTTTATGAAACTTTCCAGATTTAGTAATCTTTCTATTTTTAGCAGGTTTCTCGAATTAGTAAGCTTCCATATTTAGTAAGTTTCAAATGATATGAATTAAGTTAAGTCATTAATTAGCTTATTATGGAAATAATATTCGTTTTAACAAGTTATACAAATTTTAGGGTTAAACGTGACAAGTTTTCATAGTTTAGGGTTATTAATGCAAATTTACCAAAGTTAAAGGTCCACATTTGAAATCTTATCATTTTACCATTCAAACACTTATACTTTCCAGAATTACATATTTAACCTTCAAGTTTCATAATTTACGATTTACACCATTTTAATTAATTAATTACAAATTAAACCTTATACTTATATAGTTTACAATTTAATCCTCATCATAGTTACATTACACATCAAGCCCTTTTATTTATTCAAATTACAGAAAATCACCTTCAATATTATTATGTTACAACCAGCCCTCAAAGTTTCGGAAATTTACATATTTAGTCCTTGTACTTTATAAAATGCAAATCGAATTATATATTTAACCATAATTACATATTAAGCCCTTAAATACTCACAATTACACTTTTCACCCTTCATACTATTATTTAATTCGAGACCCATTCATTTTCTAGAAATTACACTTTTAGTCCCTCAAGTTTAATTAATTATAAATCGGATTAATAATTATATATATTTACCCATTTCACCTTTTAAATACAAAATTTACATATGGACCCCTCATTAAATATTTTATACGAATTATACATGGTCCAAAATAACTTACAAAAATATCCCTTGAGTTTTATAAATTACAAAACAACCCCTTTACTTATTTTCTCCAAATCGTTAACACTCAAAACAAACTAAAAACCCTAGCTTTTATTCCAATCATTGTACTATCATTATAACAACCTTAAAACATCATAAATGACCAGATTTTATAACCAAGCCCTAACCCTAGATCGAA
Organism: Artemisia tridentata subsp. tridentata; assembly: GCA_021014915.2. Taxonomy (NCBI): domain Eukaryota; kingdom Viridiplantae; phylum Streptophyta; class Magnoliopsida; order Asterales; family Asteraceae; genus Artemisia; species Artemisia tridentata. Next base: position 172,198,029 of record CP139502.1, on the reverse strand, counting down.
CATTAGGGTTTTCATTTTATTTCCTTTTTATTCCATAGCTAGCGATTAGAACAAAATTCATTCGACAAGCTTTAAGCCTCAACAATTCGAAACATTATTTTTCTGAGATCATTCATATTATATAGAGTCCACGAAAAATAGCTCTTATGCCCAGAAAATTCTTACACAATTATTTAGGGTTTTATCACGTTTTTAAGGTTTAATTCACAAATAAATTATAGATCATGCATGGTTCAGTTTTATCATTTTATATGGGTCTTATATGATGTAGAGATCATGAGAAAAATACCAGATGAGACTTAGAATGATCGGATGGAAGATGGGAAATAATACACACTCGGTTTGGCTTAAATCGAACCAAAAATTCCCAAGAGCACAAACGCGACTCTACAAACCTTGGAATCAATTTTCACAGATCATACATGATATTAGGAACATAGGAAAAATGGAAACAGAATTTTACATAGGTCGTACGAATTATGGAGGATTTTTACCTTACGTTTGGATAAAAGGGAGAATAATTCAACAATCAACAAATCCGACACCTATAAATCATGGGGCTATTTTTCCAGACCTCTTGAGATGCTAAAGAACAAAGGAAAATTGGTCTTGAACCTCCAGAAATTTGGATGTACAAAAGGGAGAGTTTTTTGTGTGTTTTTGTGTTAATCGGTAATGTGATAATAGGGTTTTTAATTATGTTTGTTATAAATAAATGGAAAGAACCGAAATAGGGGGGGGGGGATTGGCTGGAAGACACGGCTAATTTAATGGCCCAAATAAATTTGATAATTTGTTTCCAATTTTGCAACTTAAATCATTTTAAATCAATTACAATAATACTAATAAAAATTTAAATAATTCGGTTAACATATATATTGTATAATTATAATTTTGTTACTTCCCAAATTGTCATATGTGGTAGAAGAAATAATTTTACTTCGTATCTTAATTGTCTCCCGGAGTTTGGAATTTATTCGGTATTTTATAAACTCATTAACCAAAGTTTTAGATCGTAAGGGCATTTTGGTCTTTTTACACATTTTAGATTTTAGGGTTTTACAACGGATATATGGATATGGATATGATTATGATTATGTGACTAAGCATGTGGCATGCTTTCTGAGCTCGTTGGACATTTCCTTATGATATTATGATTTGATTCCGTATATGTGATTATGTGGTCTATTCAAGTATCTCGTTTAGACAGATTCGTGGGCATTCCTGTATGATTCGTTTGATTCCTCGTGATTATCTGATCCGTTGTGTCTCTTGATCTCTTACTTCATTTGACTCATTTGACTTATGATATTTGTTCAGTTGATCTTTGATCTCTCATTCTTTTGGACAGATGATATTCGTTTCAGCAGAAGCTTATGTTTCCTTTTTCCTATACTTATATATCTTTTGATTATTCGGTTGTTATATATATATCTGTTCACTGGGCTTTTTAAGCTCAGCCGCATTTCTTTTTCTGCGGCAGGTTTAGGTTGGAAGCTGGATTTGAGTGAAGAGTGCATAGGAGCTCTTAGTGGACTACCCTGACGTTAGACACCATTTGCTTTTGGATTAGACTTGGATTTACCTTTAGATAGATTTGAGCTTGGATTTGTATTTCAGTTTTGGAACTCATTATGTATAGAGTTAGTATCTCGTTATTATCATTAGAAAACCTTTGTAACTATTATGTTTATAAGTCTTTCGCTTGCGTTTGCATGTTCTTATTGACACCATAATGTGGCATTTTGACCCTTGTCGGGTTGGGGTGTTACAATTATGGTATTAGAGCCCAGGCTGCGACTTTGTAGTACATAAGTTATGGCCTGTGAAGACTTGGACCCTTAGGTTTGCACTATAGGAGCTTATGAAATGACCTTTGAAGGATTTGCTTTAGGTTTCTCCCCGTAGGAACTTTAGTTATGACCGGTGAGGATTGGGTAGATTATGCGATAAGGCATTGGTTAGTTATCTTTCTTCCGCACCACTCTGATTTATGCCTCTGATTTCAGCTAAGCCTTTATAAGATTATTCGTTCCAGAGATTTCAAAAATTTAGCAAGATACGCAACATAAGTTTAGAATGCATTAAGACTTTTGTAGTAATGCATTACAGGTTTCACTTTCTGATGTGACCGCATTCTTTCGAATTTATCTCCGATTCATTTATGATTTGTTTAGATACCTTTTTGTTCGTTCAGAGAATTCGTATATGTATGAATCCGATGTGTTCGACATATTCTGTGGTTTCCCTTGCTTTTGCTAAGCATATTAAGGTTCCCTCTGCACTATTAGAATCTGCTATACTCATTTCTATTCCTATGAGAAATCTTGTGATTATCAATCACGAGTATCGGAATTGTCCAGTACGTATTGAGGATATTTGAAGATAAGTTTCATTATGCTAATCTGTTTCCTTTGGGGAATGTTTGGTTCGATATTATTCTGAATATGGATTTGTTGACTGAGCATCGAGATGCTAACAACAGTCATATTAGATTTGTCCTCTTTGGCGATTTGAGAAACTCAAAATTCTATACCATGGTTCCCAACCTGGTAAACAATTATGATCACCTTTGCTTTGAAACTCGTACGTTTATCCCTCGCGGATGTGAAGATACTTCGTTTGATGAACTCGCCTTGAGAGTTATTCAGTTTTTTGAAATTTCACAGTGTGTTCCTGGTCTAACTATCAAGACTCCCATCTGATTGAAAAGATGTTTTGATCTGGTTATGAGAATTTGTTTTGTCACGACTCGAGGTAGACTGTGATTGCAATAAAGGCATGTGTATATGATGCAAGTATTATGACGCCTGACCAACGTGATAATAGTTACATCATATAACTTGAACTTATTGGGATCATGGGAGATCTTGAGCAGTGCCTGAGATCAGTAAGTTGGTTGATTCAGAAACTTTATCCGTATAAGAGCAATGTTTTTCCTAATTCCGAAACTCCGTATCTTATGACATCGGTTGAATGGAAAGAATTGAAGGACTAGCTTTTAGAAAGTGGTTTTATCTATCTAACTGTGTATATATAGTGTACTCCAGTTTTATTCGTAAGGAAGAATGATGATAGCATGAAGTTGTGTATGGATCTCGGGAAGGTAAATCGTATTGTGGTTAGAACAGTTATCCGTTACCTCGAATCAACGATTTGTTTAATCAACTTCTGGGTGTGAACCTTCTCAAGGATTGATTTAAGATCTGATTATTTTCAGTTACGTTTAAAGGAGCGAAATGGTCTTAGAATCGCTTTTCGTATCCGTTATGGTCTTTATGAGTATTAGTGATGCCAATTGTGTTGGCTACTACTCCGACTATTCCTATGGACTTGATAAATCGTGTCTTTCATGAATACTTGGACAAATTATCATAGTATGATATTTTGGTGTATTCAGAGACGAAGGAGAAACACGAGGATCATTTTCGTATTTGCATTGAAATTTCTACGTTAGAAGAAGTTCTATATAATATTCTCGAAGAGTAAATTTTTGTTTGGGATGAAGAATGAGAGGAGAATTTTTTTGAAAGGCTGAAAAGAAAATTGTTTCTACTCAAAAAGGAGACTTAGCTATGTCCTTATGCAATACGGGAAGATGATTGGTTATGCATCAGCACAGCCAGAATCGTAGGAAGAGAACTATCCGACGCATGACTTGGGAGTGATTTGTGACAGGCGTGAAGAAGCTCAAGAGCAAGACGGTGGAATATGATCTATGTTAGAAGACTTGAAGGAAGCAATTTTGATCGAAGCACACAGTTCTATTTGCTCTATTCATCTTAGTTGTACTATTATGCATAGAGACTGGAATCAGAATTTGATGGAATGGTATGAAGCTGATTGTGACTACATTGGTGGCGAAGTGTTTAGTGTGTCAACATGTTAAGATTTAGCATCAGCGTACAAGTGGTTTTCTTTAGCTTTGGATGTTCTTATGAGGAAGTGGGATTTAAACCTTCATTGACCTTGTAACGGTATTTCCGCGCACATTTAGGAAGGACAATACGAATTGAGTTCTTGTGGATCGTTTGACTAGGTCGGCTCACTTGGAAGATTCGCAAAGATTTCTTTCAGCAGAAGATTATTCAAGCTACATGGTGCACCTGCAGTGATCGTGTCATAGATTCGCGTTTCTACTTCACATTCCTAGGAAGAGCTACTGAAGGCTTGAGGAACCAGACTCAATTTTAGTAATGCTTTGCACCTCCAGACTGATGAATAAGCAGAACAACTATTTGAGCTTGGAAGATGTGTTAGTTCTGGTTGTGATTGCTCATTAAGATATATGACCTGCAAGTGACAAAGATTTTCCTTTCAGAGTTTCCTATGAATGAAGATGTGGAGCGCCTTTTGGTGGAATTGAGTCGGAGAGTTACTTATTGAAGGTCCGAAGTGGATTATAGTGACTAATGGATTAGTTATCATTGTGGAAGAGAAATTTTGAAACTTTAGACCGGGAATTTGTGTGTTCCGTATATTGTTTTCGTACAGAAAAGTTTGACCTTTTGGCATATAAAGAAGATTTAGTTCGCGATATGTTACTCCTTAGATTCGTTCTTATCTGTACGATTATCCTACCTATTTTGTTATGCCTTCTATTACGTTTTGATATTCCAATATGTGCTTTGTTGATCTTTGGTACAAATAGGTTACCCATCTCTTTATGAAACTCTTGATACGATTGATGATTCGGTATGTGCTTCTTTGATTATTAGCAAGTTCCTTAGTTCGTTCAGAATCTGCATAGAGTTGATGAAGTTTTATCGTTTAGCACTACCTCCATATTTGCCTCATATGTATATATGTTTCAGGATCTTCTCCTGAGATTACAACTATCATCTGCTACGTATTTGTTTCGTATTCGTTAGATCCGATTTGTTATGATTTGTGTTCTGTGGAGAGCCTGGGGCTATCCTAGTTGTCGGGATCGAGTCATGGGAAATAAAACTATTCCGTTTGTAAAGATGCTTTTGGAAGAACCCCTCCGAGCGTGAGGCTAGTTATTGTCATTTCTTTTCGTGATTGATACGTCTCCGTCTAACTTTTGCGACTTCAAATTTCGAGGACGAAAATTTTCTTTTTAGAGGGGAAGAATTATAACGGCCTAAAATTACGAATCGACGTTTGAACTTTTGAATATGAAATTACCTAAAGTTTTGAATGTTTGACTAAGTTATATACTTATGCTATACTCTAAATTACAAAATGAGAAATCCTATATCTAAGATTTCAAAGATCGACCTAACATTTTCTCAAATAAATATAACACGCTACTAAGTCTATATAGGGTCCGATCCTATTAAAAATTTGTACACACTACATCACCTACGTTATGGGTTAATGAATTTGAAAATTTTGAAAAGAATGAGTCCAGCTTATACCCCTTTAGACTCGGCATTCCTGGATATTCATATACACGTTCTTCTTTCACAACATATTATACGGATTCTTTTGTTCTCCTTCCAAACCGAAACAAACATAAACCCTAAAATTTTCAATCGATAGCTTCATTTTATCCTCTCAAGAAATCAAGGCACGAAGGAGGGTAGCAAGGTAGTGATCGGTTCTTGGTGTCCCAGCTTGGTGTGTTCGATGGTATGGTGATTGGTGTTGGTGTAATCGATGGTGTGTTTATGCAATTCGAGCCCTAAGTTCTTGTTCCTATTCGGTTTTCTCCCTAGGTCGATTCACAGGTTATATGTTCTCCTTTGTTCCCTTTAATTTGAAATAATACATATGAAATCACAACCTTAAGATATGCTATTTGAACCTGCTTATATACAGTTGTTTGCCTCGTTATATTTATCACATGAAATCATGAATATATGCGCTTATGTGAAACTGTTTTGTGTCGAGTTATATGGACTGTTTTGGTGTCGTATTCTAGCCCTAAGTGTCGACCTAATCTTAATCTAAAACGATCCTTAATAATCGACTTAAATTTCTCATTAAATGAGACTTGAAAGAGAAACCCTAGACGTGTGTGTTAATGTGTAGTGAGGGTGTGTATACTATGATTTTATGTGGATGTTTCTGTTTAGTTTTGGCTCGGGGTGATGGTGTGGCCTTGGTATGAACATATGAACATGTTAAGATTATAATTAATTAAGGTCTCGTGTTATTTAAAGGTCGCGTGGGCATTTGTATAAGTAAACATGTTATTTAATGGTCTACAATGGATTTCTGAATTGGGCAGTTTTGAAACCTGAATATGTGTGCTTGATAACATGAGTTTCATAAGTGTATAATACTGGTTCTTTGCTTGTAAACCTAGTTTAATGTCCTAATTAAGTTTTCCAATTGGTTTAGAGTGAATTGGAGTCGGATTGGTCATGTTTATGAATTTATGGGATCATGTGTCAAACCTTAGTTTTGGGAACTTAAAAATCAGTCGGTGTTTATGAATTTTAATTTTCAAACCACAAGAAACTGAGAGCTCTCCTTTTACAGCAGTGATATTTAATTTATTTTTTAGTTTTTGGAAATTTTGTGGATTTTTCTGAAGTATTGAAATGGGTTTACTAAAGGCAAACTTTCTGTATGTATGTGCAGTTAACTTTCTAAACTGGTCTGCAAAGATGATTTTTAAAACAGTACTTGTGTTGAGTAACAAAATCTATAAAAATTTGTGAAAGTACTTAACTGATATGGGAATCACTGAGAATTAATTCAGAATTTTTAGAGCTTAATTGACAGGACTTAAAAATCATAAGAATGTGATCCAGATTCAGTAATATGTCTTAACTAAGTGTTATATGAATTGGAAGTGCTATAAACCCTAAGTTTGGCTAATTATGAATGTGACCCTAACTTACTATTTATGAAAACTTGCTAAATAGGGTAAGTTACTAATTTGGGAAAGTTACTTAATTCGGGAAACTCACTTAATTTGGAAAGTTACTAATCCGGGGAAGTTACAAAATATGGAAAGTTACTAAATGTGGTAAGTTACTAAAAATGGAAAGTTTCTAAAAATAGAAAGAAACCCTAATATGTTAATCTACTCAACAACAAGTGGTGAATCAGTAATAACTTATGAAATGGTTCTTAAATAATAAGACGATCATTAATTCGTGTAGATTCGCTGAAGAAGGAGTAACTTCCGATCCATGTGTTTTCTGATATGGTTTCATTTGCGGATTAAGGTACAGATATTCTACCCTTTCTCAGTAAGGGTTCTGATCTCATGACTTTCCGATCCTTGACTTTGATTGTTTACTTTGCCATGATCCTATTTTATATAAGCCTTTGCTATGATCCCCTTGATATGATTCAGTTGATATCCATTCTGTTATGATGATCTGTGTATTATCTCATTGATTGAGATTCTGTTTAGTTGATATGCCTTTGTTGATTATGCTATGATTGCTTATTATGGATAGCTTTGTTCTGTTCTGTTCTGTTTCCCGAGCTAACTAGCCATGGAGGTACCATGGCCATGTCATTGAGGCACCAATGGCATGACACTTTCTGTGGAGGTGTGATTGATCCACGGCATTCCCTTCTGTTATGAATATATGATTATGGCGCACGTGGCCATTCTGTTATATGTATGTATAGTCTCGTACTTGCATATGTATTCTGTTTTGCAGGGAGCGTATGGATGCATCCTAGGTATATGATTTGACATTGATATGATATGATATGACTTAGTGACTGGTTGTACGTGCCATGTACCCCATTTCACTTCTGGGAGCTAGCTACTCCATTTAGTACTTGAGAGGTCTCCCCTCCTTGTACAACTTATGATTTGACGGATATATGGATATGATTATGATTATGTGACTAAGCATGTGGCATGCTTTCTGAGCTCGTTGGGCATTTCCTTATGATATTATGATTTGATTCCGTATATGTGATTATGTGGTCTATTCGAGTGCCTCGTTTAGACAGGTTTGTGGGCATTCCTATATGATTCGTTTGATTCCTCATGATTATCTGATCCGTTGTGTCTCTTGATCTCTTACTTCATTTGACTCATTTGATTTATGATATTTGTTCAGTTGATCTTTGATCTCTCATTCTTTTGGACAGATGATATTCGTTTCAGCAGAAGCTTATGTTTCCTTTTCCCTATACTTATATATGTTTTGATTATTCGGTTGTTATATATATTTGTTGCCTGAGATTTTTAAGCTCAGTCGCATTTCTTTTCCTGTGGCAGGTTTAGGTTGGAAGTTGGGTTTAAGTGAAGAGTGCATTGGAGCTCTTAGTGGACTACCCTGACGTTAGACACCATATGCTTTTAGATTAGACTTGGATTTACCTTCAGTTAGATTTGAGCTTGGATTTGTATTTCAGTTTTGGAACTCATTATGTATAGAGTTAGTGTCTCGTTATTATCATTAGAAGACCTTTGTAACTATTATGTTTATAAGTCTTCCGCTTGCGTTTGCATGTTCTGATTGACACCATAATGTGGCATTTTGACCCTTTTCGGGTTGGGGTGTTACACAACGAGCCCATACCAGGTGCTCTAAGTCAATCTAAATATGATCAAATAAGTTTAGTTTTATTGTGAGAGTATAAACAATTGGGTTATTGAAATTAATAAAAATAAAAATGACTATATATTAACTTATGTATGATTGTTTAACATAACTTAACATGTTAGTAGCAATATGCGACGATTTTAATCCGATTTTAGTAGCAAGCAATCATGCTTACCATTTTTAAAAGATATAATGTAAAGGATTGAAACTAATCTATACAAAAAGTATTCTATTAGTTACTAAAATCCTGGCAATTTTCCACTCTAGGATTTAGACATTTGAATACGAAATTTGAGTATGCATTCTAGTTCACAAGTAAAGATTCTATTTTCATTGTGCAATCAATCTACTATTAAATTTATAAATTTCTATACATCATTTCGGGGTCACTAACTCACGCATAAAAAATACAACATATGATTTCAAACTTAAAATTCCAGCAACTAAATTAGTTCTATGATATTATAGAATATAGTTTGCATGCATTTCACATGTTTTAACAAGTTTATTCAGTATTCTTCATAAGATTGATCCCTACTTTTGAAGGAAAATATTCTTTTCTATTAAAGTTTTGACGAACTTACACCTTACTGCTAGAAATATGTGTCATATTCAAACTTGTTGCTTTTGTGATGTGTAGGGACTAATCCTGCACATCCTTCTAATTTTAACAAGTTTTGGGTTGTTTTTGTATTTTCATATTCTACAGGGGTTGAAGTGAAAGTTGACATTATATATGTTGTTCCAATAATATCACGTTTACTCTAATAATCTTAGTAAGATAAAGTGGGTGTGGACACTTTAGTTTAGAGAGAGAAACAAGAGAAATAAGGAAAGTCTCGCATTGATAGAAAGAAGAACACACACCTCATAACCCATGAGGTAGGGGGTATTTATACCCATACAATAGTCAAGCATACTATCGCAACTATACAAGTGTTGCGTTAGTGTAATGCTGTCGCAAGCCACAGAATGTTACACAACATACCCTATACTAGTACAAAAGATAAATAGAAGTCCCTGCACTAATGATTTACACTTTTCGTGTTCCAACAATCTCCCCCTAAGGGTAGATCATTTGGGTCTTCTATTTATGGGCTTCTTGTCAGGCCAACTTCGACATCCTATTCTTTGTCCCATTCATCTCCATGATGCTCGAAGTGTCAGCCTTTCTTTTATTACATTCACAACTCTTGTCAACATACGATGATTGCTTGCAGTCATCTCTATCTGCAGTTGTTCAACCTTCATCTTTATCTGTTCAAGTTTCTTCAGTATCCGTAGCAATGTACCGTAAGAAAACTTGGCTACTTCAACGACTCTGAACAATCTCTTTTGCTTCTTGTCGGTCAAATACACCAGACATAGTTCAAGGCCGGGTCTTGTGAAACATGTCCAGCTCTTGACTTTCTGAATACCAATGCAAGCTAACATCGGAGGAGTCAGGTTGATCTTCCTCTGATAGCTTTCAATCCAGTGGAAAACTAGAAGGGGGGTTGAATAGTTTTACCGTTTTAAAATTCTTTTGCTTTGAATACTTAACGTGATTTCAACTAATGCAAATAATAAACAATATATAAGATGCAATTTAAAGAAAGAAACAATCAAACCACAACACTGATGTTTATAGTGGTTCGGTCTACAAGGACTCTCTTCTTTGCCCTACTCCACTCCTCGAGCCTCTAACTCGAGAGTTTTTCTTCCCTAAGAAACAAGCTCCCTTCTCGGCGGAGAAAACCTTTACACACGTCGCTTACACTTTTTCTGGTACAAAGCTAAATACCGAGTTCTTTTACAAGGGCACAACCACTCCCAATACTCTATGTATTTTGAGGACTAAAATACTAACCGATCACAAAAGAGGTATATGATTGTATGGTACAAAAATGATGTGTGAAAAGTAACAGATTCACACTATGACTAATCTAACAAGTCTTGCAACGCTTTGTTGAAGCTTGTGATGCTTTGATCTCTTTGCTACAAAAGAAAGATCACTAAGAATGAAATATGAATGGGTTAGTAATGAATGAAAGAATGTATGATGTTGTTTATGCTTATGAGTGATGAGAAAATATGAATGTGTGGCTTGCTATTTATAAACCAACTGCCATTGCAAACCACAGATGGGACGGATCCAATTTAAGGGATCCGTCCGTTATGCTGTTTGGTTCCGCGGGAGCCTGACAGGAAATCTCCAAATATCTTTCCCAAATCTAACTAAGATATTTCCAAATCTAATCTTTGAGTGAAGATCAATCCAAGATATTCATATGATCTTCAAGATTTCCTAAAGATATCAAGGTGATGCATGCCATGATGTCATTGTACATTTTCAATATTAAGAAATAAAATGTAAATGAATGTAACATGTAAATGTAAATGTATGTAACATGTATATACTAGTGATCATATATGTAGCATGTAAATAATGTTATGAGTTTATGAAAAGCTTGTGACTATAAATGTAAAATACTTAACTATATTTATGGTTTGCTAAAACTAAAGTTTATAATTGTCATTAACAAAATATAGCAAAGATCGTAAAATATAAATAACGTTTTTTAGACGATATTTGTATTAACTATCTCCCCCTTTTTGTTGAGGGCAAAACATAAAGTTTATTTTTAAGCAATGAAATAAATAGAGTGCAAGTCTTTTAAAAATAAAGATTAAACTAGTTTTATGCAATTTTAAAAATCAATTTAGGCATTTTAAATTGTATAAAACATGTGATGTATGAGTTTAATATTATCTCCCCCTTTTTGTCGAAACAAAAAGAAGAAATGCATTGCGAAATGTAGTGCAAGGCCTTTGGTTATTACTCCCCCTAATTGGAGTGCCAAGTATAATGATGCATGGATTTTGAGTGATTGATTAGCTCCCCCTTGGACAATACTCCCCATAGTTGGAGTGCAAAGTATATGATGCATTAATGAAGAAAGCTACAAAAACAAAGGTTAGTGCTTGATAAGCTCCCCCTTGATCAATACTCCCCTTGTTAGGGTGCCAAAGTATATGATACAAGAATGCTACAAAATGAATGTTAGTTGATAAGAAGTTTAAACGAATCATATAATGATGCATGAATAATGAGAGCTACAAAACAAAGGTTAGTGATAATAGTTCAAACCAACCAAATATAATACATAATAAGTGATCACAATCAACACATAAACATCAACAAACATCTTTCATTGGAAAATTATTTATGACCAAAGTCACAAATGGAGATGTTACAAAGGAAATAAAAAGAAAAAGAGTCTTAAAATAAAAATCCTAGAAAAGAAGAAAAGAAAAGAAAAAAAAAATCCTAAGATAAAAGGCTCCTAGTTTGAGCATCTATTGAGGTGGGTGTGAAATAGCGTTGAGGCGCTTAAGGATATGGTTCAAGATGAACCTCATCTCATTTTGTAACTCATGAACCAAAATGTTGGTTCGTTGAGTGAGATGGGCGGTTCGCTCACACATGGGGCAACCATGGTGTTGGGAATTAAACCAACAGTTAGTACTGCCAAGCATATAGTTAGTACTGTCAAGCATGAAGTTACAACTGCTGAAGATTACACTAACAGTACTAAGTCAGTTAGTACTGTTAGCACAGATGGTTAGTACTGCTTATAAGATGAAGACAAAGATAAAGAAGACGTGTGAAGATATATATAGAATAGATATTGTGTATATCTTAATATTATAGTTTGATACGTATTTTAGTTTTACTTGAAAAGGACTTCTTGTGCTATAAAAGAAGATCCTAGGTTATACTTTGTGTACGATTAATTGATAGAGCTTCAAGGTTTTTGTAACCCTCGTGATAAACAAAAGATCACTCGTATTGATAATAATATTGAAGCTATTTGGTTGTTTTTCACATTGTGTTCATACAATTACTGTTACATTCATTCATCACACAAACAATCTTCTAAGTATTAGCTAGCAAATTCCGCGTGCTAGTTAATATATACTCAAAGTATCTTCAACACAAGGAGTGTGTTTAGATCCTATCAAGTGGTATCAGAGACAGGTTCTTGATACTTTGAATTAGAAGATCCAGAAGTACTTATTCTTTTTCAACCAAAAAGATGGACATGGAAACACCTCAAACCTCAATCCTTGCCAAACTCCCAATGCTAAAACAAAACAAATATGATCTCTGGAGGCTCAGGATTGAGCAATACTTCATGGTGCAAGATTATTTACTATGGGATATCATTATCAATGGTGATTCGTTTAAACCAACGACTTCTGAGGAAACACTTGTTGATGGTTCCAAAACCACAAAGCTCAAAACTGAACCAGCCACAAATGATGAGAGGATCAAGAAGAAGAATGATTAAAAGGACAGAAATTTGTTACTCATGGCAATTCCCAACACATGACGAAGGAAGTTGGGTGGTAGGTTTGGTTCTTTTGTTGGTGGTGGTGGTGGTGGTGGAGGTGGTGGAGCATGAGTTGATTGTTGGTTGGGGTTTGATGGAGATATGATGGATGCAAGCAATGTGGATTGTAGATCCATTGCTTCATTGAGGTGGGAATCCACCATGTTTGAAAAGGCGTAGTGGCGGTTAAGTTCCTCATTTATTTCATCTTGAGTTTGTGGTTGGTTAATCTACATTGAATCGTCAATGCCTTGGAGTGTGGAGGTTGGTGAGAAAGGTTGAGGTTGAGGTTGTTGTGATGGAGCTTGATCACGGTAGAGAGGGCCATGAATGTCCCTATAGATGGGGTGGAAGAGTAGTGGTTCTTGTTGTGAAGGTTCAACCTCAAAAGTCATTGGTGGAGGATTGGATGATCTAGGTGGAAGGTCTTCCAAGGTTTCCAAGTAGGGGTGAGGAGAGGTTGGTGGTGTGGCAAACAACTCTATTGGTTGAAGTTTAGGTGATCGAAGAGGTGATGGTGATCTTGTTATCTGAGATGGTGCGGGAGGTGGTGTGGTGGCCACTGGTGTTTTGGTAGGTGGTGGAGTGGTGATGATAATATGTGGTGGCATTGGAGTTGAAGAGGTGAGGAAGTTCTCATTATCAATTGGAGATGAGATGTTTAGTGGTGATGATTCTGAGGATGAGGAGTTGAGATTTACAAAGCAACATGGTCTAACACTCATTCTGGTAGTTCTTCTGTGTAGTCTGGATGTTAATGAGGAGTTGTTTGACTTTGTCATTTTGAAGAGGAAGGTTGAGATATGCAGAAATGCTACTAGAAGTGGTAGTGAAGATGTGAGAAATGATCATCTAAAAGCTTCCAATTTATAGACTCCAAGGTTTATGGAAGAGTGTGTTTGGATTTGATGTTAAACCATACAAAAATGGTGGTTTACAATGATTTGGAAGTGGAAGAGAAGCATATCAAATCATCAAAGTCAATCCAATGAGATTGAGTTGAGTGAGATGAAGAAGATATGCAGTTAATGCATAGTGGTGAGTGGGAAATCTAATGATGTGATTGATCCACAGATGACAAGGAACCATTTTGAGGGATCCTTGCTTGTTGGAGAAAGGTAATTTGATTGGATTTTTAAATTTTCAAGTTTTGGTGGGAAATGTTTTTCCTACTGTTCTAAGTGATCTAAGATGGTCCTAATATGAGGTATTATCAGTAAAAACTATCCTAATGACAAGAGCGAGTGAACTAGAGTGCGCGATGAATCAAAAATTTAAAAATGTAGCTATTATACGGCGGAACTAAACGACTACACAGGCGGAACCCAAAATTTGGTTCCGCCTGATCCGTCAGGCAGTTTTTGGCGACACCAAAAACTTGGACAGACGGAACCAATATTTTGGTTCCGCCATATCCGCCGATCAAAAAAAGTAAACAGAGGGCATTTTTGAAAGCCCTAAACCCGTTCAAATCCCGTAAATTTTCCTAAAACATGTGTAATTAATTATTTGTGATTGAACACAAACAAAAAAACAGGTATTAACACATGTAAGCATATAGATCAAACCGGGGCTAATGAACTTACTAATAATAGAAGTTATGCCAAACAGTGGCTTAAGAGTAGAAAATTGATAACATCAAAATGTTATCGCCCTGCATGACAACATTAGTTCACATAGTTGTTAAACGATAAGTTAATATCCTACAATCATAAAACACATCACATCATTGTTTAAACCAATTGTACCAAACACTCATGAACCTCTCATTGCCTATCTAGTTTCTTGTTGATCTTCGTTAGGAATCGCCCGATACACTTGAACATCCCTCTCGTTTGCTTGAACTCTTCAGTTTGTTGTTCAATAGGTGGAAGTTGTTGCATATATTCTAGAGGTGGAAGCCTAGAATTTGGGAGTCCATCATCGTCGCTCATAGATGATGATGATGAGGAGGTAGGTGGATGAAGACGTTTTCCTTTTGTTTTGGCTACTCTCTTATCACTCAAGGGTACAAATGTGTGGGGAATGAGGGATTAGTCGGGGCAAAAACCTATAGGATTTGGAGGGATAGGTGCAAAGGCTCTAAAAAGACGGGTGAGAAGCATCCCGTATGGAAGAGCGGTGGTTCCTAACATTGGTATGCCGGCCATCCTTTTGGCCACATAGTAGGCAAGGTTGAAAGGTTGATGAGTTGACACGCAATAAAGCATGTAGCATAGGTAAGCATTGATATGGTCTCGATTCCCTATGGTGCATAAGACATTGGCTCTTAGAATTTCTTCCCATTTCTTAAATTGTGGCCTAAGTTCATTCAGCTCCATGCCAAAAGGGTCACGATTGACTTCATTTCCTTGTCGGGTGGTTCGAGTGTTGGAAGTTCTAGGAAGGAAGAGATGGTCTCAGATTATCTCTTTTGGGGTCAAAGGAGTGTCGTATGGAGGCATACGATCAACAATAGAATCTAGGATTGACAAAGACCATTTGTCCGAATAAAGGCAAGTACCTTCACCCGAAATTCCAAGGACTTCCGCAAATTGGTTTAAGGGTATGTTGAATTCGAATTGATTAACTTTGGATTGAATGGAGATGAGACCATAATCATTTGAGCTAAGGACAACACTAGCATAAAACTCTAATATAAATCTAGGACATATTGGTTCGTCAATGTCCAAGAGGCAATCAAAGTAAATGGTAGCTAGTTGTTGGCGGATGTTGGTTCCTTCCAGAAAGGAAGGGTCTACGGTTCTACCCTCGTGAACATATCTTTTCTCTAAGGCCTTAAAGATTTTTACTTGTGTCGGTGTAAGTCCCTTAGTCTTATGGTGTTTTGGAAGGTAGTTAAGAGTATCCTTGTGATCGTAGAAGGTCGCGAGAGGCATGTTTGATCCTAAATACAAAAATTATATACTTTAGTTAAAACTAACGAAAGTGTAGATATGATGTTCTAGTGTGTGCCTATATAGGGACAATGTGGAGGTGCGGTTATCTCGACTCCTTTTAATGCATGAAAATTTCATTTTGCAAATTTTATAACAAAATGAGAGATAACCCAAACGCTCCTAATTCAATGTAGCTTCGATTGAATGTACCCGAAAATACATATTAGTTATGTATTTCCTTTAGCATTCAAGAGACATTATGCAAATGATGTTTTAAACATAACATTTTTATTTGTATCAACAATGTGAAAAATCATTTTTTTCCTAATAGTGAGAAGCTTTTTACAAAAAATTTCACATGGGCTTTTTAGTGAATTATGATAATGTCCTACAAGATGCAATTCCTAACTATGAAAAACATGATTTGTTATGTATTTTAGTGAATATGCTTCATGAATAATCAAAAAGATGTATAATCCCCAAGTTTTGGTTTTGTGCAAGAAATAGAAATCCTAGACTCAAATCAGGAGTGTAAATATAGTTGGGATACTTACAGTGTGAATTAGAGCACAAATTTGTTGAAGGAGATGACCTAAGTTCTGAGAATGGTATGCTGTGGGGCGAGTTTGAGTTTCTTGTGTGTTGTGGGAATGAGAAAAAGGAGTTTTTGTTTAATATATTTAAAAACCAACCTAGGAACCCATGGATAGGGTGGAACCAAATATTTGGTTTCGTCCTTGTTGTCGAAGGGTTCCGCGGGACTGTTTTGGTTTTTGGTTATTTTTTTCGTGTTTGGTTAATCTAAGGTTTGAGCTAAAGTTTTAACTACATATTTGGTTCCATTAATCCTAAACCAAGTCTAAGAAGGTTAAATGGTTCTCTCTTAAGAGGTTTTATTAGGATATCGGCAATGTTGTCTTCTGAGGATACTTTCTCGATTGAGATGTTTCCTTTTTGAACATTGTCGCGTAGAAAGTGATGACGAATTTCTATGTGTTTGGTTCGAGTATGTTGAACTGGACTCTTGCTAAGGTCGATAGCTCCTTTGTTGTCGCAGAGAATAGGGACGTCATTGAGTTGAATCCCATAGTCGATGAGAGCTTGTTTCATCCAAATTGCTTGTTGACATGCTTTTCCTGCAGAGACGTACTCGGCCTCTGTTGTTGAGATTGCTAGAGCCGTTTGTTTCTTTGAGAACCATGTGGTAAGACAATGCCCAAAAAAAGTACAAATACCACTTGTACTCTTTCTATCAACATAGTCACCGGCATGGTCCGAGTCGGCATACACTATGGTTTCAATTCCCGTTCCTTTGGGTACCATAATCCTAAGTATGTAGTACCTTTAATGTATCTAAATATTCGTTTTACAGCTTCAAGATGGGATGTTTTAGGATCTTCTTGAAAGCGACCACATAGACAAACACTAAACATAATGTCGGGTCTACTAGCTGTGAGATAGAGTAGACTACCAATCATTCCTCTATATTTAGTGCTATCTACGGATTCACCTTCTTCATCCTTGGTGAGTTTAGTTTCCGAGGACATAGGTGTTTTCATAGGTTTGGAGTCTTCAAGACCAAATTTCTTAAGAACATCTTTGATGTACTTAGATTGGTTGAAGAATATCCCATCTTCTAATTGTTTTATTTGAAGTCTTAAGAAAAAGTTTAGCTCTCCCATCATAATCATTTCAAACTCGTAATGCATGATTTTTGAGAAATCGTTTCATAACTCTTGACAAGTTGATCCAAATATGATGTCATCCACATATATTTGAACTATGATAATATGTGATCCCTTTTTCTTAGTGAAAAGAGTGTTGTCTACTAGTCCCATGGTATACTTATGTTCAACTAGGAATGTCTTATGTCGATCATACCATGCTTTTGGTACTTGCTTAAGTCCGTAAAAAGCTTTTTTAAGTTTGTAGACATGACTTGGTTTTTCAAAGTCGGCAAAGCCGGGAGGTTGTGTGACATACACTTTCTCATTAATAAAACCATTAAGAAATGCACTTTTGACATCCATTTGAGAAAGTTTAAAGTCATGTGCACATGCATATGCAAGTAATATTCTAATTGACTCGAGCCTAGCAACCGGAGCAAACATTTTGTCGTAGTCAATACCTTCTTGTTGATTATAGCCTTGAGCTACTAGCCTAGCTTTGTTTCTAGACACTACACCGTTTCATCCATTTTATTTCTAAAGACCCATTTTGTTCCAATTATGGTTTGACATTTTGGTTGAGGAACCAATGTCCAAACATCATTTCTAACAAATTGGTTTAATTCTTCTTGCATTGCTATAACCCAAGATTCATCTTTTATAACCTCATTTATATTTTTGGGCTCAATGGTTGAAATGAAACAAAAGAAGTTACTTTGATTTTGAACTTTTGATCTTAAGGTTCTTTCATTAATTTCTCCTATGACATTATCTAATGGATGACCTTAAGATTCTTTGACATTGACTATTTCTCTATTTAAAGGTTCATCTTCTTTGTGATTATCTAGATTTTCTTGGTTTTCAACCATTTGACTTTCAACTAAGTCATCATCTACCAAAGGTGATGTCTTAGAGGGAGGTGGACTTTCGTCAAATGTTACGTTCAACGATTCCTCGACTCTTAAGGTTTCTTTGTTCAAAACGATATAGGCTTTACTATTTTGCGAGTATCCAAGGAACACACCTTCATAAGACTTTGGGTCAGATTTGGTGAGATAATCCTTAGTGTTTAGAATGAAGCACTTGCTTTCAAAAACTCTAAAATATCCTAATGTAGGCTTTTTGCCTCTGTATAGTTCATATGGAGTTTTATTCAAAAATGGCCTTATTAAAACTCTATTTAGGATATAGGTGGATGTGTCAACAGCGTTACACCAAAACTTTTGTGGTATGTTTTGTTCATTTAGCATTGTTCTACTCATTTCTTGAAGTGTTTGGTTTTTACGTTCTACTACACCGTTTGATTGAGGAGTTCGAGGAGCTGAGAAATTATGTATTATGCCATTAGCATCACAAAAAACTCCAAATTAAGTTTCATTATCAAATTCACGACCGTGGTCTGTTCTAATTGACACAATGCTACTTCCTAGTTGATTTTGAATTTTCTTACTAAGAATTTCAAATTTATCAAAAGCCTCATTTTTACTTTTCAAAAATTTGGTCCAAGTGTATCTTGAATAATCATCTACTATGACCAAAGTGTAGACGTTTCCTCCATAACATTTTATAGCGGATGGACAAAATAAATCCATATGCAAGAGTTCTAGACACCTAGATGTGGACACCATGTTTTTAGCCTTATGGCTATTATGAACTTGTTTCCTAATTTTGCAAGCATCACAAAAGTGTTGGTCATATTTCAATTTGGGCAGGTTCCTAACGAGTTCCTTAGATGATAGAGGTTGAATGAGTCTCATATTGGCGTGACCTAAGCGTCTATGCCAAAGAGTTGAGTTGTCGTCTAGAGAGGTGAGGCAAAGTTTGTCTTTAGATGTTTTATCTAATTTCATAACGTATACGTTATATTTCAAAACACCTTTACCTACGGTTATACCGTCTTTTAGTATTTTACTTCCGTTTTCACTAAAAATGACGTCATACTTTTTACGGCATAGTTGGCTAATACTAAGTAAGTTAAATCCTAGGTTTTCGACATGAGTAACATCATAAATAGAGAGAGAGAGTCATGAGAGATAGTACCTTTTCTGACGATTTTGCTTTTTAGCTTGCTACCAAAAGTAACATTACCTCCGTCATATTCTTGATAGGATGAGAAAAGGCTCTTATTTCCCGTCATGTGCCTTGAACACCCGCTATCTTTTATCCACTCGTCTGGTTCCAAAACGAATTTCAAGCATACCTAAGTTATAGAAAAACTCAAGCATTTGGTCCCCAATATCTCATGGGTCCATTTGGGTTAAACATCCCATTAACTTGATTCTTGTTTGGAAATGGTGGATAAGGGTTCCATGGCATGCAGTTGGGACTTTGATAATTCCTAGGAAAGTTTGGGATCCAACTATTTTGATAATGAGGTTGTGTGTTGTAGTTACTTTTTGGAAAGGGGCGTTTGGGAATAGTCGTCCTAGGTCTTTGTTGAGTAGTTTTAGCTCTAAATTCATTTCTAGCTTGTCCTACTCCTATAGTAATAGCTGGTTTTTGTTTATTAATAGTTGAGCTAGAACTAGGTTTCCTTGTGACTTTAACGAACTCTGTACGAGCCGATGTGCTAGCTTACTGTTCAGCAACAGTTCCCACGGATCCCTTCTCCACTACTGGTGGAACCAAGGATTTGGTTTCGTCTGATCCATGGGTTTCTGAAACTGTTGGAATAGTTTCTTGTACTTTTATGGCTTGTTTCTTAAAACTACTTAAGTCTCCTAGTTTCATAAAGCCTAATCCAGTTTTATCATGAGGTAATTTTTGAATTTTCATTATCTCATCTATACAACTGATATTTTTATCAAACCTTTTGAACTTAGAGTTTTGTTTGATAAGTGCATCCTGTGTGATTTTAAGCTTCTCTAATTCTAGTCTAAGCTCTTGACATAAACACATACTTTGTCAACAGCTTTACCTTTTTCTAATCGTTTAACTTTTTTCCTTTAATTCATAAACTTCGTTTTCTAGAAATTCCTTTTTGGTTTTCAAAAAATTATTTTTGTTTATGATTTTTAGGCTAAGTTCACAGAGATTGTTATATTCCTTTTGTAAGGTGTCATCATCAATAGAAGAATACGATGAGTCAGAATGTACCTCGTCTGAGTCATGAGCCATGAGAGCAACTTCGTCGTTCTTAGGCTCTTCGTCATCATCTTCACTTACAAAAGCTCTTTGAGTTTTGTTCTTGGGTGGCTTAGGACACTCTCCTATTAGATGACTTGTATCTCCGCATCTAAAACACTTTCTTTCTCCTTTTCCTTTCTTGTCATCACGGTCTTTCCGGAAGGATTTCTTTTCTTCTCGAGGTTGTCTTACGAACTTTCCTCGTCTCCTAAAGAACTTCTTGAAATCTCTTACGGCCATGGCATATTCTTCATCTTCGCTACCCGAACTAGACTCTTCATCATCACTTGAATCTACCCTAGCTTTTAAGGCAATGGATTTGACTTTTTCCTTTTTGCCCTCAACTATCTCCGAATCTTTTTCCATAACCATCTCATGAACTTTAAGATTTCCTATTAGCTCGTCAAGTGACATGCTTGAAAGATCCTTGGATTCTTCAATGGCCGTCACCTTTGCTCTCCACTTCGGATGGAGTGCTCTAAGAAATTTCCTGACAAAGTTCTTACTACAAAAAGAATCGTCAAGTTCTTTAAGAAAAGTAATGATAGTATTAAACCTAGCAAATGCACTATCAATGGTCTCATCTTCAGGAATAACAAATTGTTCATATTGTTGAACAAGAAGATCAAGTTTGTTATCTTTGACTTGTGAGTTCCCTTGATAAGTGATAATTAAAGATTGCCAAATATCTTTAGCAGTTTTACACATAAAGACTCTTTTATATTCTTTCCTAGGTAAAGCATTATAAAGCATCATTTTAGCCTCATTATTTTTGGCAGTCAACTTCTTTTGCTCATCACTGTGACGAGCAAGTGAAGTATCCTCATCCCAACCACTTGATATATCTTTTATTATGGCTTTATGGTCACCTTCTATAATAATGTACCGTAGATCTATGTCTTTTGATTTCACATAAGTTTCAAAGCGTTTTTTCCAATATATAAAACTATTTGGTTCAAATAGTGGTGGTCTTTGCATAGATTGCCCTTCTTTGAAAATTTTAAAATCCATGGATCGTTTCAAGTTTTAAAATACAATATATTTTGAAAGTCTTGAGTAACGTAGCTCTGATGCCAATTGTGAAAAACTAGAAGGGGGGTTGAATAGTTTTACAATTTTAAAATTCTTTTGCTTTGAATACTTAACGTGATTTCAACTAATGCAAATAATAAACAATATATAACATGCAATTTAAAGAAACAAACAATCAAACCACAACACTGATGTTTATAGTGGTTCGGTCTACAAGGACTCTCTTCTTTGCCCTACTCCACTCCTCGAGCCTCTAACTCGAGAGTTTTTCTTCACTAAGAAACAAGCTCCCTTCTCGGCGGAGAAAACCTTTACACACGTCGCTTACACTTTTTCCGGTACAAAGATAAATACTGAGTTCTTTTACAAGGGCACAACCACTCCCGATACTCTATGTATTTTGAGGACTAAAATACTAACCGATCAAAACAGAGGTATATGATTGTATTGTACAAAAATGATGTGTGAAAAGCAACAGATTCACACTATGACTAATCTAACAAGTCTTGCAACGCTTTGTTGAAGCTTGTGATGCTTTGATCTCTTTGCTACAAAAGAAAGATCACTAAGAATGAAATATGAATGGGTTAGTAATGAATGAAAGAATGTATGATGTTGTTTATGCTTATGAGTGATGAGAAAATATGAATGTGTGGCTTGCTATTTATAGGCCAACTGCCATTGCAAACCACGGATGGGACGGATCCAATTTAAGGGATCCGTCCGTTATGTTGTTTGGTTCCGCGGGAGCCTGACAGCAAATCTTCAAATATCTTTCCCAAATCTAACCAAGATATTTCCAAATCTAATCTTTGAGTGAAGATCAATCCAAGATATTCATATGATCTTCAAGATTTTCTAAAGATATCAAGGTGATGCATGTCATGATGTCATTGTACATTTTCCATATTAAGAAATAAAATGTAAATGAATGTAACATGTAAATGTAAATGTATGTAACATGTATATACTAGTGATAATATATGTAGCATGTAAATGATGTTATGAGTTTATGAAAAGCTTGTGACTATAAATATAAAAGACTTAACTATATTTATGGTTTGCTAAAAATAATGTTTATAATTGTCATTAACAAAATATAGCAAATATCGTAAAATATAAATAACATTTTTTAGACGATATTTGTATTAACAAATCTCCATCTGGAAGTCTTCGATGTGAGCTACTACAACATAAGCCCTCATGAAAATCAATACTGATTCAATTACATCTTGATCAACGGCTTTCTTGTTGTAGCAGTCTCTTCTTCTTTTTTGAATATCTTCAAGATCATGAGGATGAAGGTTGATGTAGTCAGCTTCAGTGAAGTGGTAGTGTTGATTATCTGTCCTAACAACGTGATATTCAACCGATCCATGAGAAGATTGATAATCTGAGCTAACTTCGATGTATCTGAGGATCCTGTGTTTCGAGTAGACTTCTTCACGAGGCTTGCGTATAAGCTGCCTTAGTCAATTGAATCCCCTCGATCTTTCATTAACATTTATGATCCCCATATATGCGTCTCTATTGTACTTCTCTGGACTTACTTCCTCATCATTGAAGATGTCTGCAAATCTTTCTTCTTCCATGAATGGATCTGGAATTTCTTCATAGGTTGCAACTTCCTTGGTAGATGGTTGGTATTTGTTTGGACCATTAAGCATGTATAAGAGATCGTCATTGAAGTACGAAACTAAAGGAGTGGTGTCAGATCTTGAAACTCTAGGGATTTGTTTCTATAGTGGAGTGCGTTCTCTTCTTCTTTGTCCAGTAACTTCTCTTTCAAATATTGAAGAAGTTGAAGCACCGAGAGCTTTAAATACCTCTTGATCGATAAGTATTGAATTTAAATCTTTGTCACTTTTTAACTTGTAGATTACCGAATCATGGATGACTTCTACTCTTTGTTCCAATGGATCATCTTCCTCGATGTTCAATCCAAATCTTTCATGCAGATTAGAGAATAGCCTGTCAAGTCTTGTTGTTGTAGGATCTTCGGTTTATTCATCTGTATGTAATGGATCCTTCAAAACGTCATCGAACACATCATCATCTATGTCCGAATCATCAAATCCTCTGAGCTCTGGAGGTATATCTCCTTCCTGATATGTCATGTCGGTCCAAAATTCTTCATCAACATCTATACCTTCATTGTGAGTTTCATCCCCAACAGCTTCATTGTCCATGTTCACAACTTCATATTTATCTGTTTGTTGTTGTGAACTTGATTTGTGTTGTTGTTGTTGTTGAGGTGAAGCTTGTTTGTGTGTTGAGAAGGTTGTAGTATTGTGGTTCTTGGTCTTTTAGCGCTTTTCTCCGCCTCAGGACCATCCTGATCGAGATCATCCTGACCGCGCCTTCGTGACTGTGGACGACATTGGCTTTCCAACGCGACTACCCTTGTTGACAATTTCTTGATTAGCTTGATTGCCTCAGAATTGTTTATCTTGATTTCCTTCTCGAGGTCATGAAGTTGATTTTCAGCTTGAGTTGTTGTCGGTGGTTCAGCTTCGGGTTCCAGTAATCCATTGTATATGTTGGGGTGAGCTTTTTGTAGTGAATCATCATTCAAAAACTTATCTAACATGATTTCTGAGAGAAAGTCCAATGATAGAGTTTTTGTTGATGACGATGATCCAGCTTGAGAGTCACGTGGACGTTGAGCTATGAGTCTTGTTTCCATGTCCGCTCTTAGCTTCCCCATAACTTCATTGAAGTGTGTTGTTGTTACAAATGGAACTGGTTCAGCTCGTATTCTATGAATGAGAGTGGATGTGGATGTTGCCGGGATATGTTTTAAATTAGTTGTTGTTGATGATGGTTGTTGTGATGTGTGAGTTGTGAATGGGGTTGTTGTTGTGGGTATTGTGTGTGGTGTTGCTGTTGTAGTTGTTGTTGATGTTGTGGTTGTTGTTGTCGAGATTCCTTGGGTGGTAGCGGGATGAGTGAGCTGGTGTTGCTCAGTGGACCTAGAGCTACTGGTGTCAATCTTCGTCTTCATCCTAGGCTCCTTTCTATGGGTGTCATCTCCGTCCCCCTTATCAAACGCATCATCATCTATGTCCGAATCATCAAATCCTCTGAGCTCTGGAGGTATATCTCCTTCCCGATATGTCATGTCGGTCCAAAATTCTTCATCAACATCTACACCTTCATTGTGAGTTTCATCCCCAACGGCTTCATTTTCCATGTTCACATCTTCATATTTATATGTTTGTTGTTGTGAACTTGATTTGTGTGGTTGTTGTTGTTGAGGTGAAGCTTGTTTGTGTGTTGAGAAGGTTGTATTTGTTGTGGTTCTTGGTCTTTTAGCGCTTTTCTCCCCTCAGGATTATCCTGATCGGGATAATCCTGACCGCGCCTTCGTGACTGTGGACGACATTGGCTTTCCAATGTGACTACCCTTGTTGATAATTTCTTGATTAGCTTGATTGCCTCATAATTTTTTATCTTGATTTCCTTCTCGAGGTCTTGCAGTTGATTGTCAGCTTGAGTTGTTGTCGGTGGTTCAGCTTCGGGTTCCAGTAATCCATTGTATATGTTGGGGTGAGCTTTTTGTAGTGAATCATCATTCAAAAACTTATCTAACATGATTTTTGAGAGAAAGTCCAATGATAGAGTTTTTGTTGATGACGATGATCTAGCTTGAGAGTCACGTGGACGTTGAGCTGTGAATCTTGTTTCCATTTTTGCTCTTAGCTTCCCCATAACTTCATTGAAGTGTGTTGTTGTTACAAATGGAACTGGTTCAGCTCGTATTCTATGAATGATAGTGGATGTGGATGTTGTCGGGATATGTTTTAAATTAGTTGTTGTTGATGATGGTTGTTGTGATGTGTGAGTTTTGAATGGGGTTGTTGTTGTGGGTATTGTGTGTGGTGTTGCTGTTGTAGTTCTTGTTGTTGTTGTTGTTGATGTTGTAGTTGTTGTTGTCGAGATTCCTTGGGTGGTAGCGGGATGAGTGAGCTGGTATTGCTCAGTGGACCTAGAGCTACTGGTGTCAATCTTCGTCTTCGTCCTAGGCTCCTTTCTATGGGTGTCATCTCCATTGCCCTTATCATCTCCATCGTCATCATCATGACGAGTATCACTAATCCTAGGCTCCTCACTATCCTTGTTCTCCTAAGAAGGTTCACTTTTCTCCTTAACCTCCCCCACGTCATCTTCACATACGTTTGTTTTCCTAGACTCATCAGTTTGTGGCTCGATGAGTGTATCCCTTACTTCATCATCTTCGTCATGTAACTGCCTAAGCTTACTCCTCGGCTTTGTTCGTTTCCTTGCAGTTGTTTTCTTTCTTGTCTTAGGGGGTCCTACTTTGGCACTAGACTCTACTTTGACCCTATGTGCTCCCGAGGTGGGTCCGCTCAGTTTTGAGCTTCCCATAGGAGCATTTACTAACTTCATATACTCCTTGTATGCATCTGATTCCTTGTCTACAAGGTCCAGCAAGCCTTGTAGTATTGGCATGGGTGCATTGTTTATCACAATGGAGTCTCCACTTGTGCTATGCATGTATGGTTCTTTTGCTGTTGGATCTTCTTGTCTTTTTGAGATGTTCGGATGTTGCCTCATGAATTGGGCAATCATCAAGTTGAAATATCTGACAAAAGGAATGCATGCATTCTTCTTCTTCGATGACTTCCTTACATGATCTAAGACGTTCGTCCTGATCATCTTAGCATAATTGACGTGGGACTATTTCACTATACCGTACGTGACTTGGTAAAGTGTTGTAGTGCCTCTATCCATCCCTGTTTCCTTACCCGTTAAACACCAGTTCAGAATTGAGAAGAGCGTAGCCCATCTCGCGGGTAGATACTTCCGATTGAATGCTAATAATATTTTGAAGTTTTCAGTACCTTCAGCTTCTTTCTCGTATCCTAGCTCAATGAAGAATTCTTTGAGCTGATCTACGTTGGGAGCTTCTTCGAAATCTTCATAATTTAGATGATTCACCGCAGGAAGATTAAGTGCTGTTCGTAGATCTTCTGACGTTAAGTTAATCTGTTGTGACTCTATGGTGCTTTGAAGTGTATCAGGTTTGAAATCTTCCAGGAGCTCAACATTACGCCAGAATTGTGGTAAGTATATCATGGGAGTGGTGGAGTCTGATGATGAGAGTGCGGGATATATGGGGTGATGTTGGAGAATTTCAGGGATAACGTTGTGATCACATTCAAATGAGGTGATAATGAATCGATGATTGCAATCACCAATTCTGAGGAAGTCTGCTTCAGAACAAGTTCATCATTTGTCGGTGCATGCACATCTTTAACTTCCTCTTGAATGTTTTGTGGTCTTTCTTGTACTTGCTCTTGAGCCATTTTTGTGAATGTGATTCTGAAATGATATAAAGATTGTAAGTATATGGATAAATTTAAATTCATTTATTTCGCTCTGTCTGTTTTTGTATGCTCTGCATTTCTTTTACGAGCATATTTCTTTTCTTATGCTTTCTTGCTTTTATAGCATAAGCGCATGCTCTTTTCTTTTCACATGCGATTTAATTCTCTCTGTCTGTTTTTGTTTTTCCTCACCAAAAGTGTAAACACTGCGAAAATCCCAAACTAGATTACACTATCTCTTAGAATACTTATCCTTTTCTACGTGTAAATTATTTATTTATTTATTATTATCTGGGCATAACTACTATCTCATGTGACGTAACTCACATCCTTGATAAACGTGCTCGCACGCAACCTAACCTCAACCTATTTAATGTTTATTTATATAAACATTTTTCTATGTCAAGTATAACACTTTACAATATACCATTTACCATTTTGCGATAATTCTTTAACGAACGCACAAACAAAACATTCATTATCTATTTAGAATTTCCATGAAAACATAAATTCATCACAACACCAAATATAAATAACAAAACCCTAGAAATACTAAAGTACAACTCATCTGAGTTAAGGTACAAGTATTCAAAGCACCAGAAACCCTAATTCTATCTTAAACTCCCGGTAAAACCCTAACTTCACAAAAACCATGATTTTATGTAGCAATTTCACCAACCCTAATTTCTCTATGTAAGATTTTTACAAAATAATAATTATACAAGTTATTTAAACTTAAGGTACAAGTCATTTATGCACAGAAACTGTATATTCATAAAAACCTTATTAAAACCCTAGATATTCATTATAACACCCGATTTACAAACCATTTATGCATAAGTCTTAAAATTTATATTTTTACAAGTCTTTAAACTAAAGTACAAGCACCTATGCACCAACTTAAAGATAATGAATATAACATTATAAACCTCAGTGTACTCACCCTAAAAGTCCGATATTCGCTATATTAGCCTTAGAAATTAATTACTTAGCATAAAATAGATATGTATCAATCTTTAAACCTAGAGTACAAGTCCCTGAACTAATATACAAGTCATTTAAGCATAAAACTTAAATGAAAATAAAAGTCTTATAAAAACCTTGATAATAAATATTTAAATGACATATTTTGTAATATTTTCACACAATAATTTCTAAAAATAATTTATTAAGTTATTTAACATATGTACAACTCCTTAAACTTAAGGTATAACTCTCCAATGCATAAAATCTTAAAATCTCATTAATAAGTATTTAAAGCTTAATAAAATTATATAAAAATTATATAAAATTAAGAAATAATTAAAATTATATTTTTCATATTTTCCTAACCCTAGTACAATCCTCTTAAGCCTATGGTACAACTTCATAATGCACAAAATCATTTTCTCATCCATATATGAAATTCGATATACATTTTATTATGTCATACAATTCTAAAAATTATTTTTAAGGAAACCCTAGACTTAGAAACCCTAACTAGAAACCTAACCCTAGAATACTACCCAACTAAGCTCAAGGTACAATCCCTTTTAGCTTATTCACACCAAACTCTTTCCAATCCTTTTCATCTAGTTCGAATACCACTACAAACTAACCAAAACCTTAACATACTTAACCCTTAAGACTTATAAATGAGAGAATAACATAACTCCACATCCCCCTCCTCTAGAAACCCCATACTTGTAAGGTTTAGAATAAAACACATCATCACCCCCTCACTAACACCACACGGCCTCATCTCCATCACTCAACCCACCAACTTAGGCTATGGCACAAATAAGAACACATCACTACATCCTTGAACCTTAGATAAATTCCTTTCTATAAATACCAACCCTACGCCTCATTTCCTTCATCACCACTAATCGAACAAACCACCACAGCCCTCTACCACTTCATTTCTAATCCCACAACACTAAACTAAGAACATTGTAGCCATTAAGGAGCATTGGAGAAGGCTAGACCTCTAGAGAGCTCAAATCGAACCCTAATTCCCCAAAATATACCCTAATCGACTCTAATACCCAAGGTATGTTCTTAGCCTTTTTAGTTTGATCTCTTATACTTATTTTACATCTAATAACATATTAAAACACTTCTGGAAACATGTCATAGCTCAGAAAACACATAAACAAATTATTTATATATATCGAGTAGTAAAACATGCATATACATGATTTAATTTTCTAGAAACCCTAGGTTCCTTAAAATGGTCTAGAAACACTTTAAATATTGTTTAACATACTACAAATAATCTAAAAGTACTAATTGATATGGTCAAAATTCGGAAAACAAGGTTTTTCTTTTCTTTTCTTACTATCGAGCGACACAGCAGATGCTGTGTTTGTGTGTCAAATTTTGGATAGTAAACGAGCTCCTAAAATTCTAGATTTTTGCATGATTAAAGATCACTAAGAGAGCTAAATATAGGAAAAAGAATCAGCTAAATTGGTTAAGAAACGAAGGAGAACCAACCTTATTTTGTCGAGTCAAATCTGTGTTGAACAAACTGTGGTTCGAGAGTTTTGAAAATTATTTGCGACATCTAGGGATCGAACCAAGGTCTAATTTCAGGTAAAAATAGTCTTAAGACATTGATAAGTATTTTGGTAAAAGAGTCGTAAAAAGTTTCGCCACGATTCATAAAGAACAAATCGTTTTTGTAAGAAAAGGACGACGGGTGCAATCGACTAGAAGTCTCAGGGGGTAAAACTGCCAAGACTCTAGCAACTTTTGTAATATGGATTATGTATGTAGTCGAATAAAACCCTAGGGGTAAAAATGGTCGATTTTGAAACTTAAGGGTAGAAAGTGTCAATTAACTAAAGTTCAGGGGTAAAAATTGTATATCTCTAAAGTTCAAGGGTAAAACTTGTCATTTCAATATAGTTCAAGGATAAGAGTTGCCAACCCTAGAAACTAAAAGGTTTAAAGTGAAAATATACTTATAAACCCTAATTCTTAATTTATTATTATTATTATTATTATTATTATTATTGTTATTATTATTATTATTAAGGTTTAAAAACCTAATTTACCTAAGTTGCGATAACTAACGAATGAAGTATCTATTTAACAAACGAACAGAACCGAAACTTACAGATAAGAAAATAAGATAAAATCTTATTTTTGAAACTACATATTGGCAATTAAGTATTTAACCATCAACCAAAGTATTACGAAACGAACATTGGAAAACTTATAATATTCAGAAACGATTACTGAAAACTTGACATACCAACCCAGGTTGCGAGCCGGAGACGTTTATCAACTTTCTTTAACATTGTAATCCAACCAGACTACTCAGGTGAGTTCATAGTCCCACTCTTTACTACGTTTTTTCCAAACTTGTGGGGAGATACATGCTACTAAACCGAACACAAGTATTTTCTGAATGCTTTCCTGATTTATATTGCCTAAGTTTGCTTTTGTCAAAAAGACCCCTAATCATGGACCTCTAATCACTTGCGGGTGAGTGCGAATATAATGGATAGATCTATTGGGTTTGACAGCCCCTTTGTGTTACCGTAACGTAACCAAATGCATTTTATTTGAGTTAAATAAAGAGACTGACAATCTCCTACTCAGGGGCAAGGTTACCTACATTTAATTATGGGGTAATTTATATCTCATAGCTTATAACTATGAAGATAACCTGTTAACGTTTTGCATGCCATGAGACTTAGTGAAATATATATAACGAACTGCGATATTACTGATTTACTCTCTACTTAGCTTGTGTTCAAACTGATTATAACTGAAAACACTATAGATTCACTCAACATTTGTGTTGACTTTTTAGCATGCTTATCTCAGGTAACTAGAAGTATGATTCGGCACGGAGTGGCTGTGGACTTTCTTCTTATAAAAAGAGTGTCCATTTTGTTATCATTCAAAGAATAATGTAACGTTTATAACATATTTCAAACCTCCCGCTGGGACCTATATTATGTACGTCTGTTTAAATAATGATATGTATACATTTCATTTACGAAACTTCTTTTCGAGTCGTTTTCTATACTCATTTGAACATGAAGAGCAGCCTTCTTTCACATCATTTAATTCTCTCTGTCTGTATTTCAAAAGGGTTTTTACAAAAGTTTGTGTTGTGATACTTTTTCAAAATATTTATTAGGTTTAGATTGAACGTTGTTTTATTTTGCTCATGCTTTAAAATGTACGTTCATCTAACATTTGTGAAGTTTTGGGAAAAAGTATCATCATTTGTTTCAAACTTAAGTAATCTAGTATATACTAGATAACTTGGTTAAAAAAAAGTACAAAGATAATTTAATTGCTAGAGCATGAGATTTCTTGATAAATAACTAAACTTTGAACTCTCTATTACATTGCCTAGTTAAAGGAGTCCATTATCAGCTTTTAGGTGATAACTATTCCTAATAACTATCTTGAAGTTGAGAAGTTTTAGGTTAAGTCAAATACAAGTCGTCTCAGAAGAGCTTTTGTTGCATAAGAGTGAGATTTCCTGAAACGTATCAAAATCTTGAATACCCTATTACGTTGTGTAGCTAAAGGGATGCATTATCAGTTTTTACGTGACAACTAGCCCTAATAACCACACTAAAGATGCGATATTCTTAGTTAAGACCGTATCAAGTTGTCTCAAAACCTTTTATAAACAAATTTGAGTGAAAACTTTTCAAGGTTGCATGAATTGATTTGTAAGTTTGAAATTCATAGCTTTGGCAACCGAGAAAGAATTTGAATTTTATACGTCAAAATCATTCATTCACATAGACATAGTAAAATGTCATTCAAAAAGTGTTCATAAAAATGCAATCTTAGAGAAGTCTAATTTTATAATTAAACATATGTATCACAAACTACTTTAAGGCAATATCGGGATACAATCCTAGTATAATTATTACTAAACTAAACATATGCAATTTTATGTCTCAATATTTAAAATTCTTCTTTACATAAAAAATTTGACCCTCTTTGAAATGAATTTTAAAAAATTGAGAAACACATTTGTGTTACCAAAAAAATTGCTCATTGTTGAACTTTTAAGTTTTCGAAAAGTTATTTTCAAAAAATTTGAAGTTTTGAATAAGTTGTGACTATTTAAGAAAAGAATGTTTGATCATAAATGTAACTTTGCTAAAATTTGTTAAAATGTTTGTAAAACTTTATAGAAATATAAAACTTGAGAAAGTTTTGCAAATATTTTAAAATTTTTGGGCAGAGTAACGTTTAGAAAAGGTGGGTAACAAAGTTTCTCAAAATCTGCTATGGCAGGATTTGGTATCGCAAATATGGTCAAACATAGTCAACTATCGCAAACAAGATAAAACAGGTATCGCAAACCAATGTTGTGATAGTAAATTGCTATCGCAACAAGTTTTGTAAAGTGTTGTCGCAAAGAAAAGTTGTGATAGCAAGCTATCGCAACACATTTAGGAAAAGTGCTATCGCAAGGCATCAGTTGCGACACTAAGTGTAAAATAGCTGTCGCAACTAAAGTCTAGCAGATTTTAAATTACTATTAAAATCATTTTTTGGCTCTATCCTAAAGTCTCGCATTCCACCATTATTGGTGTCACAGCCCTAACTGTTCATCTTCGACCCAAAATTGATCCATTTTACCCCAAATCAAGCCGTTTAAGTTCCCGTTTTCTTTCATAATCATGGTCCAAACATCTTGTCTCAGTCATCTAACCACAAGAATTTAACCAAAACACTCTAAATCGCAAACTCAATAGTGATCTAAGTGTTGTATGAATACGCAACCTTAACTAAACAATTTTGATCAATGTAATTCAAACCAAAGACTGAAATTCATAACAAAGATGTAAAACCATTAGTTAAATAAATTTGTTAGCTTACTTTTTGCACGAAAAACACTTGAGATGCAAGAAATCACTGTTAAAGCGTGAGTTTTACGATGCGAGTATTTGGGTACAAGGGAGAGATAGTTGGTGATAGAAAATAAGGGTTTGTGTGTTTTTCTCGCAGTCACTAGGTGGGTTAATAACCCTTTTTTACTTTTTGACCTTTTTTTATTTTGACCCAGGTCTGCGAGAGTTTTGGGCTGGGGGAGAGTTCAATAGCATTTTTAATATTTTAGCAAAACTGCCCCTTGGCTTAAGTTCTCTTTTCACACAAAGTCCTTTTTGTTAGCATTTTATTTTTAACAAAGTTTTTGAAAACATTTTAGTTTAAATAAATGAACTTTTGTGTTATATCAAAATTGTTTAAATAAAATTTATCACTCCCCCACGAAGTGATGGTATATCCCAACGTTTTAACAACATTTTTTATTTAATTTCCAACACATTTTTTTTTATTTTCCAACAACTTAACAATTTATTTATTGATTTCAAAAACAAACTTCTTAATTCCCCCCCCCCCCAAATAGCTTAATATTTTAAACTGTTTTTGATCTATTATTGAGGTGGGTATCATTGTTTTTGAAATTTTTATTCTTACTTGAGCTAAAAAAAGATTATATTAATAATCAGAAAAAACATGCCCAAGATTTGTTTATCATGAGCAAAAAAATTTAGAAAAAGCTTTTGTAAAAAGCTTTTTGTAAAATCTTGTATAAATTTTGCTCACGATAATTAAGAAGATTTCTCTTCGTTTCTGAAGGATTGACACACTGAAGCGTACGTTCAGGGTCCTTTCTTTAAAAACGGGTGTTGAATTGTGATTTAATCAACAGCCATTATGAGGTGATAATTACCCGATTGTTTTACCAGATGTACTTGTGATGTCTGATACTTTGATGACTTCTTTGACCTTTTGATCATCATTGTCATTTTCATCACGAATGCTTGCCATTCCTAGACGTTTTCGTAAGTATTCAAATCTTTCCGGTGGCAAAGCTTTTGTGAAGAAGTCGGCAATTTGGTAATCAGTTTTCACGAAGTACAATTCCACAGTCCGTCTTTCTACATGTTCCATGATGAAATGGTATCTGACTGCTATATGCTTTGTCCGTGAGTGCTGTACCGTGTTACAAGAGATGGCAACGGCACTTTGCGAATCACAATAAATTAGGATTTTGTCGTTGAAGAAACCATAGTCCGTCAATTGTGTTTTCATCCATAGTACTTGTGCACAACATCCGGAGAGGGATATGTATTCAACTTCTGCAGTGGATAAGGCACTATGATTCTGCTTCTTTGAAGACCAGCTGATTAACTTCTCCCCCAAGAATTGAGCAAATCCTGAAGTACTTTTGCAATCAATTTGGCAACCTGCATAATCTGCATCTGAATAGGCAATTAGTTCGAAACCAGTATCTTTCGGATACACAAGGCCCATATGAATTGTGCCTTTTAGGTAACGAAAGATCTGTTTTATAGCAGTAAGGTGCTTTTCCGTTGGCCTTGATTGGTAACGGGCACACATGCAGATAACAAAATGAATATCAACTGGTTTACCACCTCTATCTTCATCTAGTTTAGGCTTGTGTTGCATTGGAGTACTTATCGAGTCAGATTTATCCATTCCACACTTTTTTCAAAATTTACGTCATGTATTTTTTTTGATGAATAAAGATACCACGAGGAGTTTGGCTTATTTGTAGACCCAAAAAGAATTTTAACTCTCCCAACATGCTCATCTCAAATTTCTGTCGCATGATTTTTCAATTTTTTTGCAATATTTAGGATTCGTCGATCCAAAAATGATATCATCGACATAAATTTGGACTAGCATGATGTTGAGACCTTTTCATGTAATAAATAAAGTCGGATCGATTGAACCTTTGACGAATTTCTGTTTTAGCAGATATTCTGACAACACTTTGTACCATGCACGTGGAGCTTGCTTGAGTCCGTAGACGGCTTTGTCAAGGACATAGACATCATCCGGATGGTCTGTATCAACGAAGCCTTCTGGTTTACTCACATACACCTCTTCTTCTAACTCCCCATACAAAAAGGCCGTTTTCACATCCATTTGGTATACGGTAAAAGATTTATGAGCTGCATAAGCCAAGAATAAGCGTATTGCTTCGATCCTAGCTACTGGTGCAAATGATTCATCAAAGTCAATTCCTTATTCTTGATTGTAACATTTGGCAACAAGACGAGCCTTGTTTCTGATTACGTCACCGTCTTCATCAAGCTTGTTCTTTAGAATCCATTTCAATGCAATTATGAGTTTTCCTAAAGGACGTGGAACCCTGCGCCAGATGCCATGGCATTTGAATTAGTTTATATCTGCTTGCATGGCGACAATCCAGTCGGGATCTATAAGTGTTGCTTTGACGTTGGCAGGTTCAACTCTACTTATGAATGAATTGTAGAAATGGTAATCTGCTATAGAGCTTCTTGTTTGGACTGGTTGAGAAGGATTTCTAATTATTTGTTGTACAGGGTGATTGTGAGCTCATCTTCTTCTGTACAGATGTGGTTGGTAAAGCGGTTGTGGTATGTGCTTATTCACATACCTTTTCTTGACCAAAACCGGACCTAAAAAGAAAAAAAACTAACCAATTATGCCAAATATTTCGTGTTTTTGTGTTTTTGATTATGCAGGGAAGGATATTTCAAAAAAAGGACAAAATTTAGCAAATACCGGGAAAACGAGCACGGGATATGGAAAAGACTCAAAGCCGAAGCCGGGAGAGACATGTTTGGTCAAAAGTCAAAATTAGCCCTTAGAAATCCACCAAATGTCAAAAACAACCCTTAGATCAACTTTGAAAAATTGACAAGTTCAGTCCCTTAAAATTCAGATTATTCACAAATGATCCCTAAATCCTTAAAACTATTCTACCCAGATCTCAATTAAATAAATCCACCCATATCACTAACCCATCCCACCACTTAAACCAACCCAATCCACACCCTTAAATCCAAAAGCCCAATCCGCACATTTAATACCCAAGCCCACTTATCCTATTATAACCCGGTTACCAACTTTAACCCACACCCTGATTCGATACCCAACTAAAAAACCCGGAGGTCAAAGGAAGTAAAAAAAGGTCAAACAATTATAAAATAACCCCACTTAACCCGCGCCCCAAATCATTTGTTACCCAGAATTTCTACAGTACCCTAGAACCCTAATAATTACCCCGTCCAATTACCGCGATTAAGGGTACAATTGACAAATCATTGGGTTTCTAGAAGCATGTCAGAGTGTCAGATCGCAAAGAAGCACACGAATGGATACGTGGCAAGCCCTTATTGGACGAGACACCTCAGAAGATTTGATCATACGGCTATAGATGATTGGGATTTGATCTAAGGGTGAAAAAGGACTCAGGGAGCACACGGATTGCCAGAGTGTCAGCCTGGAAGCTTCAGCTCATCTCTATAAATAGGGAGTTCTCCTCATTAGTTAGGGTTGTCCAATTTTTATGTTTTAGAAAATTGTTACCACTTTATTTTCTTGTCAAATTTACTTCTTTTCTTAGTGTAATCATTTACATTTCAGTTGTAATGTTCAAATTTCAGTTTGTAATTTCAAGTTTGAGTTAATGAAATTTCAGTTTTATGATTTAATTCGTATCACTTATTGAATTCCATTTCCATTTTCAGTTGTTAGTATAAGCTTTCTTACTGTTACTTAAGCTGTTCTTACTTTAGTATAAGCTTTTGAATTATTTACTTCCATCATCATTGTTTAAAAATAAAAAATAATTCAAAAATCCAAAAACAATTTGAATTCCAGCTTCAATAAGCTGATTTTTCATTTGTATAAGCTCATTTAAGCTATCTAGCTTATTGTGAGTGTTTGTCTAGGTTCAAATCTGTTTTTATATCAAAAATCCAAAAGTCAACAGAAAAATTCAAACAAGGTATGCAATAAGCTCTGGATGATAAGCTGCTGTTCTGAAGAGCTTGTTGGGTTATTTTTGGCTTTGTTGGATAAGCCTGGGTTGGATTAGTTACTGAGTAAATTTCAAAACAGCAGGATAACTTGTGAGTATAAAACTTCATTTCTAGCTTATTAACTGCCAATTTTGGATCAGCTTATTTTCTAGCTTAATTGTTTGTGATTTCTGTTTTTAGATTAAAAGTAACTTAGTTAGTAGTAGTATAGAATTAATTTCAGTTCAAATCAGCTAGGTCTAGGTTAATTTTGCAAAAACAGTTTTGAAAGGTGTGTTTGGTTTAGGTCAAAATAGGATAGAATAAGCTAAGTTACTGTTGAATTGCACTTAGTTGAGATTCAGTTTAGATCAATGTATGGTAATTTAGCTGTGACTAAGGTGATTTGTTGAGGGTTAACTTGATTTAAGATTTCTAGTCTACTAGTACCCTAAATAGTCCCACACTGCCTATAATAAGCTCAGCATACGCTGAGCTTATTCAGACCCCTTATTTTGCATTTTAAGGTTGCTTTTAAGTATTTGAGTTAGATTACTTAGGCTAGATTGAGCTAGAGTAGTTTTGTACACTTTTGCACCAAAAATCAGTTGTCTGCTGTCTCAATTAGTTTAGTGCAAACTTAGGGTTTTAGCTGCTGAACTAGGGTCTTTTGTAGCTTAACCAGTCAAGCTCAGGACCTCAAATTTGGTTTACAGATAGTTGGTACAACAATCTTTAGGTGTATTATCTGGGATTCAGGCTTCCAGCTTATTTGGTAGCTTAATCAGGACTGCAATAAGCCCCCTTTGACTGCTCTCAGGCCTACACATATTTGTATCCCACAACCATTTATTCGAGGCTTCAATTAGATAAGAAATTGGTGAAAGAATTTAGGCAAAATCTGTTTAGGAGTAGTTGGTAGTGCTAGCTTCTTGTATCAGCTTTTGGTTTTCCCTTAGGAGCTTTTGGCTAGCTTATAGAATAGCTTAAAGTTAACTGTTAACTCATTGCTACTTTCTCATATTTGCTACTGCACATAGAGCTTTTGGGCTTAATCTGAGAGCTTATCTAGTCATCTTAAGTTGTTCCTAGCTTAAATTAGTGTGTTTTTCCATATCTGAGCTTTTGGGAATTTTTGGATAGCTGTAGCTTATTTCTAGCTTATTT
Organism: Artemisia tridentata subsp. tridentata; assembly: GCA_021014915.2. Classification (NCBI taxonomy): domain Eukaryota; kingdom Viridiplantae; phylum Streptophyta; class Magnoliopsida; order Asterales; family Asteraceae; genus Artemisia; species Artemisia tridentata. Next base: position 172,160,142 of record CP139502.1, on the reverse strand, counting down.
ACAAACTGCTTATTAGCTGAATTAGCTTATTAGTGTTTAGAAACTTTCTGAATTTATTTTTCCTAGAAAGAAAATTTGATTTTAGAATTAATCAAAATTTTCCAGATTTTTCTCACTTGTTTTAATATTTTTAAATCATTTAAATAGTTTTAATTAGTTTTTAATTCATAAAAAATTATTAAAAAGTCAAAAAAATATTTTTCCTTTTCCAAAAATTTTCTTTTATCAGTTTTAATATAGGAAAATTATTTTCATAATTTTAGGGCTTAGAATTTAGCATTTCACTTTTATTCGCGTTTTTGTAATTCGTCGCGTTCGTTTTTAAATTACGGTTTTCATTTTTTTAAGTTTACACGCTTAGTATAATTGTTCATTTAGTTTAATTAGTTGTTTTCTTTTATAATTTCATTATTTGTAGCATAAAAACCCAAATCAATCACTCTTATTCACATTCACTTCACGAATCACGATCCCGAATCACAATTCCATTCAATCTTCGTCGGGACAAACGACTCGGGTTTTGCATATTTCCTTTGCAATTCCTTGGACTATAATTCAACACATACCAGGTTGCATGTTTGAAGGATCAATATTTCACGTCTCAGAAGGTCCACCGACCTCAGCTTCGGGAGTCACGAATGGGTTTATGAATGGTTCCTCTTCAGACGATCCATTGGTAATTATTTGATCATCAACATTAACATTAGAGGTTGGAGTGGTATTGTTTGGTGAAAGTTCTTGTTGAATCTGTATGATTGGAGGGGTATCTGGTACTGGATCAGCATCTTCATAAGTAGTTGTTGATGAACCGGATACGGGAGATGGTATGTCTTCTTGATGATTAACTTCGATAATCGGAGTTGCAGTGGATATTGTAGACACCTGCATCTTGTTTCCTCCACATGATTCATCATAGAAGTTCTCAAACAATCCATCTAACACTTCCTTTTGAATATGTTTAGGTTTTGGTGTTGATGATGTTGGTTTTGGTGCGAGTCCTGAACCGTTTTGTTCATAAGTCATATTCTTTTGCACGGGTTCTGAACTGACTTGATCAGAAGCCATTTCTTCTACTTCGTCGAAGTGAACATGGATTGTCTCTTGTATCAACTTTGTTCTCCGATTGTAGATACGATATGCACTTGATTGTGTAGAATATCCAAGGAAAATTCCTACATCCCCTTTTTCTTTTAACTTACCAAGGTCCTCACGATCATTTCGGGGGTGGCACCGACAACCAAAAGTGCGTAAGTATTTTACATCGGGTTTGCGTTTATGAATGATGTGATATGGAGTTTTGTTGAATCGTTTATTAATGATAGATCGGTTTTGTGTGAAACAAGTGGTTGACACTGCTTCAGACCATAAATTTAATGGAAGATTAGCGGAGGTTAGCATTGTTCTTGCAACTTCTACTAATGTACGGTTTCGTCTTTCGACTACACCATTTTGTTGAGGAGTGTAAGCCACAGATCTCTGATGAGTAATGCCAAGTGAATCAAAGAAATTCTGATGAATCTGATTCGTGAACTCTGTTCCATTGTCTGTTCTTACGTATCGAACTTGAGCTAGTAGACAAACTTGTACTCTTTTGATGAACTTGATGATTACATTTAGAGTTTCGGCTTTAGAAGCAAGAAAATGAACCCAAGTGTACCGTGAGTAGTCATCCACAATAACCAAAATATATTTCTTTCCATTTCTGCTGACAACGTGCATTGGGCCATGATATTCGCGTGTCAAAACGGGTCACAAGCTAAAACCTCTCACGAAGAAAAGTCAACTCGCGACGGTTCAACGCGAAAATCGATTGTAATAACCGGATAAGCGTGTACCCGGGTCGTTCTCCCTGCGAGGCGTGAAATTGAGGATATCGTTTTCGGTTTGGTATTAAAATGCTTGAAAAGACGAGGGTTGATTGGTTACTAAAATCTACTAAAAACGAAAATTAAATAACGTAAACCGGAAACTACGAACGAGTAAAAACGTAACATTTTATGAAAAATAAACCTACGGGTACCAAAATAATTTTCCTACGTCCTAAATGATAAAAGAAAATTTTGGAAAAAAGAATTGTAATTTTTTGACTTTTAAATAATTAAATGCGAATTAAAAACTAATTAAAAGAAAATAAATAATTAAAAATATTAAACGAAAGGATAAAAATCTGAAATTTTTTGTGAAATAACTTTAAGGCAAACAAAAGCTGGGAAAAATATAAAGGATGTCCTAGCTTATTGCAATAAGCTGGGAAAAAGCAATTAAGATCGAATAAGCTAAAAAGACAAGAGGGGTTAAAAAATAAATAATGCAAGTTCTAACTAAAGAAATCATAATGGTGCAGTGGTAAGGTGTTGGTGTTTGTGAGCTTAAGGTCTGGGGTTCGACCCCCAGTTGTGCACTTTTTTTGGTATCATTTTTTTTTCAGTGTTCTCTTTTGGAAATCTGAACAAACAGGCAACATACGATACAAGTGGATGAAAGTATAGATATTATACCAATCAAATATCCAACTTGTTGACAAGTTTAATACTAAGAAAACAATAATGATATCATAAACTCGGCAAATTAAGCAAAATTTAAACTCAAAGAGGGGCTAAAACTAGACTATATAAAAAAACTTGCACAGAACTGGAATAAAGAAAAACATACTGATGCACAGATATGTTATATTACTAACTAAAACCAATCAAAACTAATATATTTATAAACCCAACTTTTAAAAGTGACTTTAAACTTCTAAATGAACTAAAAATCAGCAAAATCAAGTCCTAAGAAACTTATCTCAATACTAAGCTGTACTAGCATGTATGAACCTCAAGATTAAAACCACCAACTTAAGTCAAAAAAAAAAAATCCTCAAAGTTGACTGAAAAGAAGAAAAACTAAAAAAAATGCAGACTGATCTAAACCTAGTGCAGACATTCAAGATGGGTAAAAATGGGAAGTTTGACTAATAACACCTAAGTACCAGATATGCAACAACTAAATTAAACCATGTTGAACCTATTTGAAGCAAATCTAACAAGCAAATAAGCCCCTAATCTAAATTCCAACCTAGGCTGCTATGGTGGGGATTTTAAAGCAACAAATAACGCATAAGCTCTTAACTAGTTTTAAACTACCAAGAACTAAAAAAAAACAGTATCAAGCAGTAACATAAGCAGAAAATAGGCAGAAATAAGCAGTAACATAAGCAGTTTGACCAAAGTTGACCAACAAGAAAAACAAGAAACTTAAATTTGCATTACTGGAAAGTAAATTACATGACTGGAATTAAAAGTGAACAACAATAAAAAAGAAAAATTACCTAAAATTTTAAGCTAATAAAAACCTAAAAAAATTACAACTCTGCTACTATCCTATTTATACTAAAAATAAATTAGGGTTTCACTCTTCTCTTGTGTTTCTTCAGTGTGTGTGTTCCTTGTTGCTTTCTTTTCAACCCTTGGATGTATACTTGGCTCCACTTCTTCTCATTTGAGCCGTAGATCATTAGTGGTCCTTTGGGATTGCCATCGTGGAGAGGGGACCAAAGACATACCCATGTGAAGGGTTTGTATGGTAGCGAGGGTGATGGTGACTGGGTTGGGGATTAGGGCTAATGGCGGGATAAAGATGGGGATAAGAAGATGATGGTGATTAGTCTGGTTTTATTTTAGGGATTTTGACCGAGGGGTTTGACCCCGTAGTTTAACTAAGTGGGGATTGGGTCGGGTTTGTGTTTGGTATAAGAAAATGGGTTGGGCCGTGGGTTGTAAAGGGCTATTGGGTTTTAATTTGGGTGGATTGTGGGTTTAGTTATTCTTTTGGATCCGGGTAATGTATAATAGTTTAGGATAAATGGGATTAACCAAGGACCAATATTGTAAATCATGTAAACTGTGGAGACCAAAACTGCCACTTCTTCAAAGTTCTTCTAGGGACCATTGTTGTGAAGTGAAAATAATCCAAGGGCTGTTTTTGGAATTCTTGAGCTTGAATCAAATCCGCATGAAAAACGACTTTCCCGGCTTCGGTTTTTGACTCTTTTCCAAATCAAGCTCGGTTTTATCTGTATTTGCCTCGTTTTCAATCCTTTTGTACCTGAAACACAAAAAACACAATCCAAGGATATTTGTAACATTATATGGTCCATTTGGGTGTTTTTGGTCATTTTTGTGGGGTTTTTCGGGTATAAAATGATGAGTAAATGACCACTCATCAATCCCCCACACTAAGCAAATGCTAGTCCCTAGCAATCCGATCATATGAAGTAATGAAAGGATCAAAAATATCAAGGCTATCCCGTTTTGACTTTATTATAAAATGCAAGCAATTAAAACGAGAATAAACGTAAATATCATGCTTGATTTTCAAAAATGGCATCATGGAACGGGAATCACACAAAATGGGTGATTCCGGGGAATTGTAATCGTCATCCTCTTTTTATACTCCCCAACTAAGTCTAAAAACCTTGTGCAAACGTTTTTGTAAAATGCTAACACTACTTATATTAGCAACCTATGTAAGCCGAGACTTAACTTTCCACTCCCACAATTATTCATAAGTTAGGTGTGTGTGCTTGTTTTCAAAGTTTTGATCGTAAAAATCGACATTTATTAGGGTTAAAAACCGACAATGATTTAGAAATTAGAGATTCAAAGGTGAGATCACTCCATGTAGCGACTTTCTTCTCAGCTTGTCCTTAGTAAACTTAGGAGGCTAGGTTTTTACACCCTCGAGAATAGTATCGGAGCTCACGGGATCTTTGAAGTCAACAATTTCTAAATCACCGTCCAAATTTTTAGACAATTTTGACGAATACTAGTTCAACTTTCGATTTAAATTTAAGAAGAAGCAAGTTTCTCACATTTATTCATAAGCAAACATAAACATTTTTTTTTTCATCACTTTTTTCACTTTTTTTTTTCACTAACTCATTCGTGTACCATAAACTACGGAGCTTCACGGGGAAATTCCAAGACCTTACACCTTTCGGAATAAAGGATCCAAGGGCCGTTACAACGGAGAGTTCCAAGACCTTAACGCCTTTCAGAATTAAGGGTCCAAGGGCCGGTGCAAGAGGGTAGCCAAGACCTAAACGCCTTTTGGTAATAAGGATCCAAGGACCGATCTCGAACCGAAGGTTAGGACTTATTTATTCATACTCAAAACTTTAATTTTGCAACTTTCAAGCAACGACTCACTTTCATTTTGCATTCTTATTATGTTTACGAAAGTATGCTTGTTCCGAAATTTAAATAAAACTTTGAACTAGTACTCTAAATCAAGATTGTATAAAAATTTATTTGCTTAACAAAAACGGTTTTTGCGTTCAAAAGTTTGAAAATAGCACTAATTTTAGTCAGGTTAGGATCTTCTGGGAGGAAAAGCCATAGATTACTTATATAAGCTCTAAAGAGAACCAACTACTCCACGCTTAGCATTTTTATTTGCACAATTCGTAAAAACTTAGTCTAAACGTTAAGGGTAGCAGCTAGATCAACACTCTAGCAGAGTCGGGATTCCCCTTGTTCTAGCCTAATCAAGTCTAAACTTCCACTAATACCGAAGCATTAATGTATAGCAAATTATTTTTATTGTGCCAAGCACTTCTTTTAGACGAAAAATACGATAAAATTTTTTAAAACTTTTGGTCAAAACGGGGGTGCTAGGGGACTAGAAGGTACAAAATGTGAAAATTTTTAAAATTAGGGTCAAATTCGCAAGAATTCCCCCCCCCCCCCACACTTAGAATTGAATATTGCCCTCAATATTCAAAGTACCGGCCTGAGCCGACACTATAGAACGTAAAAGGGTAAGACTACTACCTAAGTGTGGAAACGAAATCTTTTTCACAAAAAGGATTAATAAGATATCCCTGGATAAACATAAATATAAAGATCGGATATTGGGCGGCTGGATTAAAAACAGGCGCATCAATCATCACGATCTACGGGAATCCTGAAAACAAAGGAAAACATACAACCACAAAGCAACAAGTAGAGGAATTCCCCCACAATTAGTGTTAGAAATAAGAAAGAAGATAGAATGATAAGCATGAGTTGCCACCCACGAAGCGCTTGTTTTTGTTGACCGAGTCACGAGCCTGACTCGTCCCCGAATTTAATTGTCAATGGGGAAAGTTTGGAGATCCGGGACAACCATGGATGGTATGTCCCCTCCAAAATAATGCTTCAATCTATGACCGTTCACTTTGAAGTTGGGACCGTCGGTTTGAGATAACTCGACGGTTCCATATGGAAAAACTTGAACAACGGTGAACGGCCCAGACCAACGGGTTTTTAATTTGCCCGAGAAAATCTTTAATCGAGAATTGAAGAGGAGGACTCGATCACCAACGTTAAAAACGCGGTTCTTGATTTTGGAGTCATGAATTCTCTTTGTTTTCTCTTTGTAGATTAAAGAGTTCTCGTAGGCTTGATCCCGAAGCTCATTTAATTCATTCAATTGAAGCTTTCGGTGATCACCCGCGGTCTTGAGGTCAAAATTTGCATGCTTCAAGGCCCAATAGGCTTTGTGCTCAAGCTCGATCGGTAGATGACACGCCTTTCCGTACACAAGCTTGTAAGGAGTACACCCGATGGGTGTTTTGTAAGCCATACGGAAGGCCCATAGTGCGTCATCCAATTTGTCCGACCAAGAGGCACGGTTTTCGCCTACGGTCCTTTCAAGAATTCTTTTTAAACCTCTGTTGGAGACTTCCACTTGCCCACTTGTTTGTGGGTGATACGCGGTCGCAAGACGGTGAGTGACACCGTACTTAAGCATGACTTTTGCAAATTGGTCATTGCAAAAGTGCGTACCGCGATCACTAATGATAGCACGAGGAGCTCCAAACCGAGCAAATTGAGATTTCAAAAATTTCACAACTACTCGGGCGTCGTTGGTGGGGAGCGCTTTCGCTTCCACCCATTTGGACAAATAATCGACCGCCACGAGTATATACTTGTTCCCTCGTGAAGACGGGAACGGGCCCATAAAGTCGATGCCCCACACGTCAAAGATCTCGCAAACTTGAATTGCATTTTGAGGCATTTCGTCCTTTTGTGAGATTTTTCCTTGACATTGGCAAGAGTCACAAGACCTCACCAAGTCGTGGGCATCACGATAAATCGTCGGCCAATAGAAACCCAAATCAAAGACTTTTTTAGCGGTGTAGTTGGCACCATGATGTCCCCCTGTGGGTCCATTATGGCAAGCCGTGAGAATGTCAACGACTTCTTGGCCGTGAACACACCGTCTAATCACTTGATCGGCACAAACTTTAAACAAGTAGGGGTCGTCCCAAAAATAATGTTTCACATCTTTAAAAAATTTCTTTTTCTGCTGGGACGACATCCCTTTCACAACAAAATTCCCCGCATGGTAATTTGCAAAGTCGGCAAACCATGGGGTACTCGGATCATCTTTCAAAGATATCATCCCAAGTGTCTCGATAGGAAATGTTTCGGTAATTTCCTTTTTCTCGAGATCACTTTGATGGGGATTTTCAAGTCTAGACAAATGATCGGCGGCGAGATTCTCCGCTCCTTTTTTATCACGAATAGTGACATCAAATTCTTGTAGGAGGAGAATCCACCGAAGCAATCTCGGCTTAGCATCTTGCTTAGCAAGAAGATACTTAAGAGCCGAGTGATCCGTATACACTATGGTCTTAGATAAGACGAGATATGGTCTAAATTTCTCAAAAGCATAGACAACGGCCAATAACTCTTTCTCGGTAGTAGTATAATGAGATTGAGCCTCGGTCATTGTCTTGCTAGCATAGTGTATCGGCTGAAAGTGCTTAGATTTTCGTTGCCCCAGGACTGCCCCAATAGCATAATCACTAGCATCGCACATGAGCTCAAATGGCAAGTCCCAATCGGGGGCAACTAAAATTGGTGCCTCAGTCAATTTCTTTTTAAGAATCCCGAATGCTTCGATGCATTCGGGAGAGAAGAAGAATGGAACATCTTTTTCAAGAAGACGGGTCAGAGGCCGGGCGATTTTAGAGAAGTCTTGAATAAATCGTCTGTAGAAACCGGCATGACCAAGGAAACTTCGGATTCCTTTTACAGTGGTGGGATGAGGTAGCTTAGCGATAACATCGACTTTAGCTTGATCGACCTCGATCCCGGCATTAGAAATTTTATGGCCGAGGACAATGCCCTCTTTGACCATAAAGTGGCACTTCTCCCAATTTAGAACAAGATTGGTGTCTTCGCACCGTTTTAGCATTTTGTCTAAATGGGAGAGGCAAGAAGAGAAAGAATTTCCGTACACCGAAAAATCATCCATAAAGACCTCCATTGTTTTCTCGATCATGTCATGGAATATGGCCATCATGCACCTTTGAAACGTACCCGGAGCATTGCATAAGCCGAAAGGCATACGTCGATAAGCAAACGTTCCGTAGGGGCACGTGAAGGTGGTCTTTTCCTGATCTTGGGGATCAATTGGTATTTGAAAATACCCGGAAAAGCCATCAAGAAAACAATAGAACTCATTTCCCGCTAAACGCTCAAGCATTTGATCCATAAATGGAAGCGGAAAATGTTATTTACGGGTAGCATCATTGAGTTTTCGATAATCAATTTTTTTGGCTTTTGGATAAAAATATTCACAAGATATATACGAAACTTCACGAGGAAGGATCTTCAAGCCACTAATCGTCAAACCATGATGATATTGTCGCAACACACCTCCCCGACAACGGTGCCAAAAATTGATAGTCGGGCTAAAATGCGTCACAAGCTAAAACCTCTCACGAAGAAAAGTCAACTCGCGACGGTTTAAACGCGACAATCGATTTAATAACCGGATAAGTGAATACCCGGGTCGAGGTCCCAACGAGGCGTGTAGGAATCAACTCATTTTCTTCGTTGGTAACAACGGTCATACCCCCCTTTTTGGGGACACAATGGATGGGACTAACCCACGGGCTATCAGAAATGGGGTAAATCATTCCGGCATCAAGGAGTTTTAGAACCTCCTTTTTGATTACCTCATGAATTTTTGGATTCACCCTTCTTTGTTGTTGAACCGTGGGTTTGAAGTCATCCTCCATCAAAATTTTGTGAGTACAAAATCTAGGGTCAATACCCTTGATATCCGAGAGTTGCCAAGCAATGGCACTCTTGTGCTTCTTGAGCACATCAAGAAGTTGAACCTTCTCCTCATCTTTTAATTCTTTAGAAATAATGACGGGAAATTTGTCATCATCTTCTAGAAAAGCATATTCAAGATGAGGAGGTAAATCCTTGAGCTCGGGCTCCGGAGGATTAGTTGGCTCAAGTTCTTTGATTTCTTCAATTTGAATTTTCTTTGGAGGGAGAGAAGGTGATGGATCATCATTAAGCATTTTCTCAAGCAAGAGAATATCTCCCTCCAGATCAATGTCAGCATAATCAATTTCCGGCGAAACTGATTCATCCTTAAGATAGGCCTCGATCTCTTCCAAAATGAAATCACTTCCCTCAAACGGAGTGAGGGAAGGGGAAGATTCGGAAAGAATAGGTTGAGAAGAAGGAGGAGTGGGATTGCCACTCAAGGATTTGTTTATAAATCCTAAAATCTCCTGAGCGTACTCCTCAGAAGCAACATCAATCACATCAATACGATTATCCGATGTATCATCGTGAGTGGAGGAGTATCTCATAGTTTGATCAAGCTTAAATGTCATAGCTTGATCATCAACACGTAAGGTGAGTTCCTCACCATAAACATCAATCAATGCCCGACCCGTCCTCAAGAAAGATCTTCCAAGTATAAGAGGAACTCGGGGGTCGGCATCAAAATCTACAACGACGAAATCGGCCGGGAAATGGAACTTCCCCACTTTCACAAAAACATCTTCGGCTACACCTTTAGGACTAGTAAGAGTCCTATCGGCTAGCTCAAGAGTCATACATGTGGGAGTAAGTGGGGGTAGAGAAAGCTTGTTCCAAATGGAAAGCGGCATAAGGTTAATGCTTGCACCAAGATCGGCTAAGGCGTAGCATTGAACCATGCCCGGAAAATCACAAGGAATGAGGAATTTTCCGGGATCTCCAAGCTTTTCTGGAAGCTTTTTAAGGAGAGCTGCCGAGCAATTCTCATTTACCGGAGTTTTTGCTAGCTCAAATAATTTCTCTTTGTTACTGAGCAAATTTTTGATTGTCGAAGCAAACTTTGGCATGAGAAGAAGAACATCCGCGAAGCTAATATCGAAGTGTAAATCTTGAAAGATTTGTAAAAACTTCTCAATTTGGATACTAGCTTTTTCGCGGAGCTTTTGGTCATTAAGTCTAGATGGGTATGGGATAGAAGGTTTAGGTTGAGACTTCGGAACATCGGGTTCCGGAATTTGGGTTGGGACTACCGAAGGTTGGACGTGTGCGGTACTTCGTGAGCTTGTGGAATGCACCTTGTCCTTTGTCACCTCGGTCTCTCGTTCTACTTCCCTCACCGGAGAAGGAGTAGGAATCGAGGGTCCATCATATGCTTTACCACTTCGGGTGGTAATAGCTTTCAACTCACCCTTCGGGTTGGGAATGGTATTACCCGGGAGAGTTCCCGAGGATGAAGCTTGGTGAAATTGGTTGATAAGGGTATCAAACATACTTTCAATCTTTGTTTGAGATTGATCGATTTTGTTCTTAAGCTCATTACCCTGCTTAATCATTGAATTTTCAAATTCCTTTTTCAAATTTGTGATTTGATTTTGCATAGCCCTCATTTTCACCTCATTTGTCTTAATGTAATTTGAAAGATCATTAGAGGGAGCAATCGGGGCTGGGTAATTTTGAGCTTGATACGCTTGATTGTAATTGACCCCTTGGGTCGGGTATTGGTTAGTAGGGGCTTGATATGGAACATTTTGCCCCCTACTTTGGTTTTGATTAAACTTGTTTTGATTGTTTGGTTGAGAAAAACCGGGTGGTCCTGCTTGATAGCTAGCACGATAGCTCGAGTCACCTTGAGGACGATATTGAGTACCTCCTTGGTTGTAAGACCCGGCTACGGCATTGATTTCAAAAGGACGGCCATCGGTGGCGGTACAATTGTAATAAGCATGAGGACCACCACAAGTAACACAACTTTCTTCCACCGCTTTGACTTGAGCGGGTGGAGAAGCTTGTGGGGTAGAAGAGGTGGTAGAAGAAGAAGAAAGATTTTTCTGATTAGAGAGAACCAAAGCTTGAATTGCATCCGTGAGCTTGTCAATTCTAGCATCCGTGCTAGAAGTATTCATCGAATGTGAACTAGGAGGCGAAGCACTCACTTGGGAAACAACCGGCTTGCTCCGTGAAGTGCGAACCTTTGACTTGTTCTCGATGATGGACAAAGCATCACCCGTAGTTCGATTCAATATATAACCACCGGAGGCGGCGTTTAGAGAATCTTGGTCAGTTTGGTTCAATCCATTGTAAAACGTATCAATTTGGTGCAACTCAGAAAATCCATGGTGAGGACATTTGCGAAGTAATTCTTTGTAACGATCCCACGCTTCACTAAATGATTCATCAAATTTTTGAGTAAATTTGGTAATTTCATTCTTAAGACTTGTGGTTCTGGAAGGGGGAAAGAATTCATTCACAAATTTCGACACCAAATCTTCCCATGTTAAGATAGAACGAGGGGGTTGTTTTCCTAGCCAAATCCGGGCTGCCCCCTCGAGAGAGAAAGGAAAGAGAAGCAATTTGATTGCTTCTTGAGGAACATTCCTACATTTGACGGTAGATGAAATTTTGTTAAACCATCGAATGTGGGAATGAGGGTCATCCCTCTCGAAACCGTAAAATTGATTCGACGTTACTAAGGATAGTAATGCCGGTTTAAGTTCGAAATTATCGGCAACGATCGGGGGAACAACAATGGCATCTCCATAACCCTCGATGGGTGCTTGGAGAAGCTCAAGCATGGTGCGATTCTCCGCCATTATGACAATGGGAGGATCGGGATTAGTACGAATCTCGGGTTCGACTAATGAGGCAGCACGTCTACGATTACGACTTCGCGGAATTGCGACGAGTTCAAGTAAGGGACTCGATGACGAAGAAGAACGTGTGCGCATGCACCAAGAACATTAGGTTAAGAAGAAAAGAAGAATATTTTTGGGTTTTTTGGTTTTTCAATTTTTTTGGATTTTGGATAAAAATATTCACAAGATATATACGAAACTTCACGAGGAAGGATCTTCAAGTCACTAATCGTCAAACCGTGACGATATTGTCGCAACACACCTCCCCGGCAGCGGCGCCATTTTGATATTCGCGTGTCAAAACGGGTCACAAGCTAAAACCTCTCACGAAGAAAAGTCAACTCGCGACGGTTCGACGCGAAAATCGATTGTAATAACCGGATAAGCGTGTACCCGGGTCGTTCTCCCTGCGAGGCGTGAAATTGAGGATATCGTTTTCGGTTTGGTATTAAAATGTTTGAAAAGACGAGGGTTGATTGGTTACTAAAATCTACTAAAAACGAAAATTAAATAACGTAAACCGGAAACTACGAACGAGTAAAAACGTAACATTTTATGAAAAATAAACCTACGGGTACCAAAATAATTTTCCTACGTCCTAAATGATAAAAGAAAATTTTGGAAAAAAGAATTGTAATTTTTTGACTTTTAAATAATTAAATACGAATTAAAAACTAATTAAAAGAAAATAAATAATTAAAAATATTAAACGAAAGGATAAAAATCTGAAATTTTTTGTGAAATAACTTTAAGGCAAACAAAAGCTAGGAAAAATATAAAGGATGTCCTAGCTTATTGCAATAAGCTGGGAAAAAGCAATTAAGATCGAATAAGCTAAAAAGACAAGAGGGGTTAAAAAATAAATAATGCAAGTTCTAACTAAAGAAATCATAATGGTGCAGTGGTAAGGTGTTGGTGTTTGTGAGCTTAAGGTCTGGGGTTCGACCCCCAGTTGTGCACTTTTTTGGTATCATTTTTTTTTCAGTGTTCTCTTTTGGAAATCTGAACAAACAGGCAACATACGATACAAGTGGATGAAAGTATAGATATTATACCAATCAAATATCCAACTTGTTGACAAGTTTAATACTAAGAAAACAATAATGATATCATAAACTCGGCAAATTAAGCAAAATTTAAACTCAAAGAGGGGCTAAAACTAGACTATATAAAAAAACTTGCACAGAACTGGAATAAAGAAAAACATACTGATGCACAGATATGTTATATTACTAACTAAAACCAATCAAAACTAATATATTTATAAACCCAACTTTTAAAAGTGACTTTAAACTTCTAAATGAACTAAAAATCAGCAAAATCAAGTCCTAAGAAACTTATCTCTATACTAAGCTGTACTAGCATGTATGAACCTCAAGATTAAAACCACCAACTTAAGTCCAAAAAAAAATCCTCAAAGTTGACTGAAAAGAAGAAAAACTAAAAAAATTGCAGACTGATCTAAACCTAGTGCAGACATTCAAGATGGGTAAAAATGGGAAGTTTGACTAATAACACCTAAGTACCAGATATGCAACAACTAAATTAAACCATGTTGAACCTATTTGAAGCAAATCTAACAAGCAAATAAGCCCCTAATCTAAATTCCAACCTAGGCTGCTATGGTGGGGATTTTAAAGCAACAAATAACGCATAAGCTCTTAACTAGTTTTAAACTACCAAGAACTAAAAAAAAACAGTATCAAGCAGTAACATAAGCAGAAAATAAGCAGAAATAAGCAGTAACATAAGCAGTTTGACCAAAGTTGACCAACAAGAAAAACAAGAAACTTAAATTTGCATTACTGGAAAGTAAATTACATGACTGGAATTAAAAGTGAACAACAATAAAAAAGAAAAATTACCTAAAATTTTAAGCTAATAAAAACCTAAAAAAATTACAACTCTGCTACTATCCTATTTATACTAAAAATAAATTAGGATTTCACTCTTCTCTTGTGTTTCTTCAGTGTGTGTGTTCCTTGTTGCTTTCTTTTCAACCCTTGGATGTATACTTGGTCTCCACTTCTTCTCATTTGAGCCGTAGATCATTAGTGGTCCTTTGGGATTGCCATCGTGGAGAGGGGACCAAAGACATACCCATGTGAAGGGTTTGTATGGTAGCGAGGGTGATGGTGACTGGGTTGGGGATTAGGGCTAATGGCGGGATAAAGATGGGGATAAGAAGATGATGGTGATTAGTCTGGTTTTATTTTAGGGATTTTGACCGAGGGGTTTGACCCCGTAGTTTAACTAAGTGGGGATTGGGTCGGGTTTGTGTTTGGTATAAGAAAATGGGTTGGGCCGTGGGTTGTAAAGGGCTATTGGGTTTTAATTTGGGTGGATTGTGGGTTTAGTTATTCTTTTGGATCCGGGTAATGTATAATAGTTTAGGATAAATGGGATTAACCAAGGACCAATATTGTAAATCATGTAAACTGTGGAGACCAAAACTGCCACTTCTTCAAAGTTCTTCTAGGGACCATTGTTGTGAAGTGAAAATAATCCAAGGGCCGTTTTTGGAATTCTTGAGCTTGAATCAAATCCGCATGAAAAACGACTTTCCCGGCTTCGGTTTTTGACTCTTTTCCAAATCAAGCTCGGTTTTATCTGTATTTGCCTCGTTTTCAATCCTTTTATACCTGAAACACAAAAAACACAATCCAAGGATATTTGTAACATTATATGGTCCATTTGGGTGTTTTTGGTCGTTTTTGTGGGGTTTTTCGGGTATAAAATGATGAGTAAATGACCACTCATCAGGCCACACAAATCCATATGCAATAAATGCAATGGAGTAATGGAACTAGGTTCGGATTTGGATTTGAGTGTTGCACGTTTCATCTTTCCTAATTCACAAGCTGAACAAAGATGATCTTTCTTGAATGATAGTTTTGGCAATCCTCTGACTAGGTTTTTTTGAGCAAGGTCGTTTATAGTTCTAAGATTCAAATGAGAGAATCGACGATGCCATTGCCAGGCTTCTGATGATGTAGCTTTTGCAAGCAAACAAATCGGTTTTGGTGATGTAATTTATTTAAGTGCAATTTGGTATAGATACGAATCCCTGGAGCCATTGAGAATATTAACACCTTCAAGAGTGCGAAGAATACACGAATTTTTTCTGAATGCCACCACTAAGCCACTATCACAAAATAGGCCAATACTAAACAAGTTGTGACCTAGTCCTTCGACAAAGTAGACTCTTTGAATTGTGACCTTATCGTCAATGAGATCCCCATAGCCGGTGATTTTAGCAATGTGATCATTCCCAAAATGCACTATACCCAAGAATTTGGCCACGAAGTTCTTAAGCAGTGCCTTATTCTCGGTCATATGTCGGGTGCACCCCGAGTCGAGGTACCAGAGGCACACTTGGACAAGCTGCATATCAAAGCAAGAAACAAAAAATTGGGAACCCGCTGATAAAGTGGTTCCACGCAGTTAGACAGAATAGAATGCAAACCTAGTGGGTTGAACTTTTCTATTGTAGTAGTGCTAGGTTCAGATTGCTTCTTAACTGGTTGCCATCTATAACCTATGTGTTTGAACACTCTTCCGGTGGGTTTCCACTTAAAGCAGGATCTAGGGAATAACTCATGATATTCAAATATTCTACCCATTGGGATCCATGCCCATTTTTCTCTTTGCTTATGGTTTCTTGGATTTGGTGAAGTAGTCCTAGTTGTGTTGGCTTTCACAATTCAAATCATCATACACACAATTATAAGAAGCAGAATTATAAGCAACATAATTAAAACAAGCATTCTTGCTATTAGAAGCAACAAATCCATGCACATTTAAGTCATTATAGTCATCCATTCGCTTATAGCATTTTTTATTGAAAGCTTTAAAATGTCTAGGTTTTTTTACAACTTTAGATTGAGAGGCACTAGTCTTCAACGCACATTTCTTAGGTGGTCTCTCCTTGCTATAAGTAGTGTCTAAACCTGGATCAAAAAGCAAATATGTGTTAGGAGATTGTGTAATTTGATCATGTTGAGCTAATTTCTGTTTCTTACGATTTTAGTTCTTATGTTTATTTGACTCTTTGGTTTTCTTTTCTATAGGGGGAGGAGTCAAAGAACACATTGGTGCATCTAGAGGCATATCCTTACTAAGTAATGCTTGCTTCCTAGCTATTTCTAATTCCTTGTTATGAATCATATCATTTGAACCATATGGTTCTCTAGTAGAAGTGGATTCAATTTGATACATACCAAGAGCAATTACTTTATTATTAGATAAAAGCTCTTTCTGTTTTGGCTCAAGAATATGAGTTTTTTGTTTTTGATTTGCCAAAAAGGTTGGTTGGTTTGAAAAGTGTGAAAATTTTTGATTATCCAACTGGCGTAAAGCAACAAACTCATGATTCTTGTTTTTCATCAAATCAAGCACTTTAGATTTGAGTTCCTCGTTCTCTTTTAAAGTTATTTTCAAAGAATTTTCGTAAGAGAGCTTGTCGTATTTGTTTTCTTCAATTTTTCGCTGCCAGTTTGCTTCAAACATTAAGGATTGTTTTTCAAGTTTAGCACAAGAGTTTTCAAATTTGGCAGTACAACAAGACAATTCCTCGTTCAACTCAACATTCTTTTGCAAACATTCCCTAAGACTATCTGTGAGTAAAAGGTTTTCCATTTATAAAGACGTTTGTTTATTTTCTAATTCTTCAATTTTCTTCACATTTATAGCAAATTGTGGTTTGATTGATTCCATTTGATTGAGAAAATATTCTTTTTGAATGTCAGAGTTGAAGCTGAGAAGGTCATATTCATCTTCAAGAGATGTGACATAAGTTAAATCAGTTTGCATTTCAGAAATCAATGCCTCTTCAAAGGCTTTAAATTGATCGTTAATTCTATTCACGAGAGGCTCGATAAATGTTTTTTTCTGTTTCTTGACTTCCCTTAAGACATCCACTTCATAAGAATTGGATCTCAAAAGTTCATCCATTTGAAACTCTTGCTTTCCACAAATAATAGATAATGTTCCATTTATTTGATTACTGAGATTGCAAAAGGTTTTTCTTGCTAAACTCACATATTTGTTAGAATCATATGGGTTGTCAGAAATCTGATCCACATGATGTTTAACATTTGTTGGTTTTCTTGAAAGAGCATTTTCTTTATTTATCAAACCATAATCGGCACTAAAGTAGGAGAAATTGGTTTTCTTTTCATTAACATTTAAACGTTTTTGGATTTCCTCTTGAGAGATGTCATTAGGAACAAACATGTAATCTTTGAAGGTATCACGTCTCATGTAATCAGCATTATACAAACTTGGTGTTTGACGTTTAACCATATCAAGATAAGATGGTTTAGTATAACCAAGACCCTGTTTTAGATCCATAACTGAATCTGGTTTAGGAAGTAACATGTACATAGTCTGAGAAGTCTGATTGGTAGTGCGAAGTTTAGTTTCAGCTCTTGTTAATCGTTGAATACAATTAGCTTTTTCTTCTTTAAGTTTAGAAACTTCATCTTCAAAATTATTTTTGATGTTTTCAAAATTTGATATATTTCTTTTGAAAAGAAAATTCTCATTTTGTAAATCTAGAATTTGACGTTTAAGCATTAGTGGTCGTTCTGACTGCTCTTCATATAACATGTCCTTTATTTTCTTTTCTAAAGAAGCACTTTTATCTTGTTGTAGTTTTATCAAGTTAGCATAATTTTGAATTTGAGATTGAATAGTGGCATAGTTTTAAAGCATATCAACATGATCTTGACTTGTTGATGCATGATTGCACTCGGTACTATTAGTAGATGACTGAGGCGTAGCACTTGTAGATGTTTCACTACGTATGTTAACTTCAGTTGTCTTACTAATGGTACGAATGTGACCATGTATGAATTCATCAAGATCATCATTATCACAAGCATCTGATGTGTATACCTTATTGACAAGAGTGTCATTTTCTTCAGCATCAGTTTCATAGCTTGGAGTTGCATCCTCATCTTGAGCATCAAAGACATCCACTTTTCCCAAAGAAGCCATGTACACCATGTTTGTTTCCAATATCTCACCTTCGTCATCCGTGTCCACCATGAAATCATTTTCGTCTGCGCTAAGTAGTTTAACCTTTTCTTCCATGTCAGCTAACAACATTTTCTGTCTGTAGTAAGCCCTGTTACGTACTTTCCCATTTGGACAATTCCTTGCAAAATGACCTTGTTGACCGCAACCAAAGCATTTTGGTTCTTGATTGTCTTGACTAGCATCATTCTTTTCATTCTTCTGAGCACCTTTCCTTATAACTTCACATCTTGGTGGGATATCTTGTCTTTTGTTTATTGTAGTGGGTGTAGAAGTGGTTCGAAGATTGTTGTTGGTTGGACGTTTGTAGAAGGATTTTTGAATTTGTTTTCCAAGTTATGCTAGGTTTTGAACAATTTTGGTAAGTTCAACATTTGCTTGGTCTTGAGTAGAGTCAATTGCATCTTCAATGGGTGAGTAGTGTGTGTCGTTGTTTGAGTTGTAGGAAGATTGATTTTGGTGGTATGAGGAGACCAAAGCAAGTGGATCAATAACTGGTGGTTGTGTAGAAAGTTGAGTTGAGAGTTCTTTTTCCTTTTCTTTTCTTTTCTGTTCAAGGATGTCATTGACTTCAACCTGATTGTGTTTCAGAAGATCAAACAAATTGTTGATGTCTTTCAAAGTTAGGTCTTGATTCTGTCTGATAGCAATAGTGAAACGTCTCCATTCAGGTTGTAGGTCTGTGAGAAACATAGTGTTGTGTTTAATGTTTGATCTTTTGAGGTTATGACGATTCATTTCATTGATAAGCTTGTTGAACCGAATGTATGCATCTTCTAAACTCTCCTCAGGTAATTGCTTAAAATTTTGATAATTCCACAGAGCCAGAGTCTGTTGTGTTTGTGTGCCAACATCTGCACCTTGCATCAATCATTCCAGAGCTTTCCATAAGTCATGAGCAGTGAGATTGTTGTCAATGGCATTGTATATGTCATTGCTTAACCCGTATAGAATTAAATTCTTGGCACGAATATCAGCTTCAAATTGAGCAAGTTCATTAGGATTCAAATCATCTTCAGTTTGTAGCCATTTCTGTCCTGGGTTAGTGGAGTCATCAATCTCTTTCATGACATAAGGACCATGTTTGATGGAGTTAAGTAATAACTTTTGCTCTTTGTAGCCCATGATAACATTCATACACCTTGAAGACCATTGAACATAGTTTCCCCGGTACAACATGGGAGGCCTTGCATCACTCCCCACAGCCAATGCATCTTGAGTAGTAGAAATTGTGATGGTGGATCTTTGATATGAAATGTTGTTTGTGTTGGAAAGTGGTGGTTTAGTTTGTTTAAGTTGAGATGGTTGAGTGTTTGGAATTATATTGTGATATTTAAATGATTAAAGTCTATTAATAATTTTTAATCTTTTTAAAGGATTTAAAAATGAATTAAAATTATTTGAATCAAGTTATCGCAACAAGGTCTTGTGAACAGTAACTATCGCAACTTTTCAAAGAAAATTGGGCAGAGTTTTCTTTCACAAAACGTGGGTAACAGTAAGTCTCGGAAGATCCGGTGTCGCAAAACTTCTTTTATCACAACAATACTAGATCTATCGCAACAATTTCTTGCGACTTGGGCAGAGTTTTCTTTCGTAAACAGTGGGTAACCAAAAGCTTCGCAAAGCAAGCATCACAAAAACTTCTATCGCAACCCAAACTATTGCTATCGCAACTCAAACCAACTGCTATCGCAGTCACCTATCGCAATCAAAACAGCTATCGCAACTGTTTCTAAGCCAACTGTTGCAACAAAACCCTTAATTTTACGAACAAAATTTAACGAATAAAATACTAAACCCTATTTTTACGAGAAAAAATACACTTTTTCAAAAACCCTTAAACCACGTTTTCAGCCTAAATCTTCCCCAAATTCATAAGAATTTTGTATAGAATGATAAAAGCTCTTTCTTTTTCTTCAAATATGTTATCCTAACACACGTTTTATAAGATTAAACACGTTTAAGAGTAATCTTGATACTACGTATCAAAGTAAAGATATTCTAGAAATAGAAAGTTCTTGAATTCTATAAAAACCAAAACTTTTACTACTAATGAAGATTGAAACAAAACTAAAACACAACTACGTGAAACAACGAATCATATTTGGCTCTTGATGTCAATTGTTGTTCCAATAATATCATGTCTACTCTAATAATCTTAGTAAGATAAAGGGGGTGTGGACACTTTAGTTTAGAGAGAGAAACGAGAGAAATAAGTAAAGTCTCGCATTGATAGAAAGAAGAACATACACCTTATAACCCATGAGGTAGGGGGTATTTATACCCATGCAATAGTCAAGCATACTATCGCAACTATACAAGTGTTGCGATAGTGTAATGTTGTCGCAAGCCACACAATGTTACACAACATACCCTATACTAGTACAAAAGATAAATAGAAGTCCCTGCACTAATGATATACACTTTTCATATTCTAACAATATAATCCCTCTTCCCAGTCCTAGCCGCTCATTCAGTCTCATTGTTATCTCACTTTTCTCTCTAAAAAGTACACACAGTTCTCACTTGTATTCTAGTTATTCAAATTTTGATCATCTTTAGTTTGTAAAATGTCTTTTGAGTGTTGTAGTGAAGTTTTGTGTAAGATAGTTGTATTGTATTTTTTTGGCATTGCATCTATTTGGGGACAACACATTTCTTTTGTATGTACTGTTGCACCTGTTTGGGGACAACACATATGATCTCATTAGTATATAAAAAATAGCATGTGGGAAGGTTGGCTGAGTGCAAATCGTGTGTTGTGATATTGGTTTGATAGTTTTTACAGGGTATAAGAGCTAGCAATCGTCTTGATTGTTGGTTCTTGATTTCCCGGTAAAGAATTAGTGATTTCTGTTTTTTTAGGGTTTTGAAAATTTGGGGGTTTTTGTTCTGGTGGTTGATTAGTTGTTCTTGTTACTAGATCTTGTTTATTGGTGGTTGAATCGCGTTCTTTGGGTGTTAATTGCTCATATCTATAAAATTAGAGTTTTATCTTGAAACCTTAATTTTTCCGATTTGGGGGCTTTTTTGTTTGGTGATTCTTGGTTTATAATAACCTGAAATATGAAACGACACTTGAACATGGGACTACGAATATTACCTAAAATTTTGAGCATTTGACTAACTATAATTATACCATATGTTATAAATGTAATTTACAAATGAGAGATTCTAATCTAAGTATACAAAATCGACACAACATATATACCTATGTATCTATGACACGTTCCATAAGCCACATTAAACTAGACCCTACCTTTTTAAATTTGATACAAAAATTAAATATATACTAGTGATAATACAGAAATTTGAAATGGAACTTGTGAAGGGAACTAGTCACCCTTCATCCCCTATTTACTCGGCCCTTTATTCTTCATCTCACCCATTATACCAACTGATTCCATATTTCAAACTCACACACAAACTCTAAAACTTTATCACTAGTCGGCTGTTCTTTTTCCCCCAAGAAAATCAGGTTCGAAGGAGTCTAGCAAGGTGGTTCTTTAGGGGTACGAGCGTTGGTGTGATCTCGGTTTAGTGATTGTTTTGGGGTGACACTAGTTGTTTCGAAAAGGATTCTGGTTCTTGTGTTCTTATTTGTTTCGTTTGACCCGATCAAAGGTCGTATCTTCATCATCCTTCCTTATTTGTTCTATCACTACGACACATACCTGGTACATAAGTCAGAAGTATTAACATGTAAACGAACCATATAATCACGTTTTGACATACTCCTGTCTCGTTAAATCTGTAACGTATATAACAATGTAAATGTCACATGAAATCATGAATCTATAAAAAAATATATGTCGACATGTAATTCTATTTTGGGAACTTTCGATCTATGGTATTATACGTATTGATCTGGAAATTTGAACGAGTATATGATCTCTAATATATGTACAAGAACCTGAATAAAACTACACGAATAAAGAAGGGATATGCGTGGGTTCTGGTGTGATTTCATGAAGTAATTGTGGGGCGTTAATTTATGTTTTGTGTGTGAGTTGGGTGACAAATATAGGGCTGATCATGTGTGGTGTTGTATGATGTGTTGTGCTCGTTAATTGTGTTAGTATGTGTATCATATGCGTGATCGTGTAGGGTTGTTTTGCATGCATGTGTGCGTCGTATTAAACCTGTAAAAGAAGTGTGTTAATCAGATCTGGAATGGTAAAGTATGGGGTGTGTTTTGGATCGTCTTGGTCATGGGTATGTCGCGCTAGTTGGGCTGTCGAATGGTATGTTTGTGCATGGGCTGGGGAGTGGTCTAATAGGGTCGTTAAACACGTTTGCAAGCTGGTTGAAAAGGGTTTAAAAACAAATGAAAGGAGCGTATGAGCAGGTCTGAAAACTGAGGAAAAAAAAAGAGTAGGGCACTAGGGTGTTTTGGAGTTCATTAATTCATGTGAATACGTATAAAATGATGAGAGTGCATGCATGTGTATTATGTGGTTAAGGGTGTAGTAATGTTGTGCTCCATATTTGATTTTGTACGTGTAGAGTCAAGTATGTGAGTGTGTATTGTGAATGTACTGAACACGTGGGGCTATATACTTGTGTGAGTGAAGTGATTTAACATTATAAAAAGAGATGTAATCGGAATTGTATCTGGTCAAGGGTGGGAATTGTTTTTGGTCTCGTATTGCAGGTATGGGTCGCGTGAGTTGAGCTGTCAAAAGGTGTGGAAATGGTTGATATTACATGGGGTCATTTTGGTTTTGTTGTGTCTCGCTTAAAAGTATACCGAAAAGAGGGTTGAGTAACTTTGTCTCGTCTATTTTAGTGTCTCGTTGGATAGAAATACCAAGAAGATAAGATGGGTGTTGGTTTGTGTCTCGAGAGTTATGTTAATCCGAGTTTCGTTTTGAGTATGTGATACGAACATGATATGTCTATTTCGAGTTTACGAAAGGATCTGAAACTAATTCGAGTATTCCCTAATTGTTCTAATTCGATAACTAAGCATTTCAACTTAAATTTACACTTTAGACCCTAAAATTTGATAATTTACATATTTAACCCTAAACTTTGCTAAAATGACATATTAAACCCTGAACTATTATAATTGTGATTATTAACCTTTAACTTTATCTAATTATCAATAGTAACCTTAATTAATCAAAGTTACTAATTCGGAAAAGTTACTTAATTGGGGAAAGTTACTAATTCGGGAAAGTTATTAAAATTAGAAGTTTCTAAAAATAGAAAGAAACCCGAATCTGGATAACTATAAGTACTAAACTTATAAAATGAGCTTATAAGTAATACGTGATCATTAATTTGTGTAGATTCGCTGAAGAAGGAGTAATTTCCGATCTTTGTGATATGGTTTCATTTGCGGTTTGAGGTACAAATATTCTACCCTTTCTCAGTAAGGGTGTCTTTTCTCATGACTCTTGGTCCTTGACTTTGATTCGTTTACTTTGCTATGATATGAGCCTTTGCTATGATCCCTTTGATATGATACTTTGCTATGATTCAGTTGATATGAGCCATTGCTATGATTCTTTATATGATCCTATGACTTGATATGATTTGATATGTTTAGTTGCCCGAGCTAACTAGCCATGGAGGTACCATGGCCATGTCATTGAGGCACCAATGGCATGACACTTTCTGTGGAGGTGTGATTGATCTACGGCGTCCCCATTTGATATGATATGATTTGATATGATATGAGATCTCTTGGCTATTTTGATATATGTGTATACTTGTTTAGTACATGGTACATATATGATTTGTTTTGTGGGGGGCGTATGGATGCATCCTAGGTATATGTGATTTGATATGATTTGATATGATTATGATATGATTTGGTGACTGGCTTGTGTGTGCCCTACACCCCACTCACTATTTGGTACTTAGAGGCCTCCCCTCTCCGTACACTTATGATTTGTTATGATATATATATATATATATGTGATTATGTGGTCTATTCGAGTGTCTCGTTTATACAGGCTCGTGGCTGTCCTACGTGTTTCTTTGGTCTATTCGAGTGTCTCGTTTAGACGCGTTCGTTGCCGTTCCTATTTGACTCTTTGATTCATTATGATTGTATGATTCATATTATTTTATTCTCCATTTCATCTGACTTATGATATCTATGCCTTTGATTTGTATTACTCATATTCGTTCACTTATGCTTATTACATATCAGTTTTGTATATATACATCTGTTCACTGGGCTTTTTAAGCTCAGCCGCATTTCTTTTCCTGCGGCAGGTTTTAGGTTGGAAGCTAGGTTGAGTGAACAGTGCATAGGAGCTCTTAGTGGACTACCCTGACGATAGACACCATGTGCTTTTGGATTAGACTTGGATTTACCTTCAGTTAGATTTGAACTTGGATTTGTATTTCAGTTTTGGAACTTATTATGTATAGAGTTAGTATTTCTTTATTATCAATAGGAACCTTTGAAACCATTATGTTTATAAGTCTTCCGCTTGCGTTTGTATGTTCTGATTGACACCATAATGTGGCATCTTGACCCTTGTTGCGTTGGGGTGTTACATGGTGACTTTGGGTTCATTCTTAGGCTCTTACTTCTCTTATTGACTAAGTGAATCAATAGGAGAGGTGGAATAAGTATTTTGCTGATTTCTAGTTGCTGGTTGCATGCTCTATAACACCCCTCATGCTTTCTTGACTAAGTGAATCAATAGGAGAGGTGAAGTTGTTGTAGTTGGATTATTGGTGGTTATCTGTGATAGAAGGTGTTTGGATACTGCTTAACCCTGCTTTAAAAATGTTGGTTATCTGGTTTTATACCCTCATTTTTTTTATCACACTTGACCTACTTCCTCTAAGAAGCAACGAATCTTATCCCTAATCATCAATTGGTATAAGATTAGTACTACGTTGTGACTTGGTCTACTAGTTTTCCATCTGGTGGTTATCTATTTTTGTGTTATGTTTGTCTGTTTGTTGTTCTGTTTCTTGTTTATCATGGCTGAAGTTTTGGTTAATAGTTTGGATGCTGGTAATCATTTGTTTTTGCGGGCTAATGATAATTCTAATGTTTCTATTGTTACTTGGTCTACTAGTTTTCCATCTGGTGGTTATCTGGTTTTGTGTTATCTTTGTCTATTTGTTGTTCTATTTCTTGTTTATCACGGCTGAAGTTTTGGTTAATAGTTTGGATGCTGGTAACCCTTTGTTTTTGCATGCTAACGATAATTCTAATGTTTCTATTGTTAATTTCAAATTAAATGGCTCTGAGAATTATAAAATGTGGTCTACTGCTAAGGAAATTGCGATTAAAGGTAAAAATAAATGGGTTTTATTGGTGCTTGTGTTAAACCTGTTATCAGTCCTGTTTTGGCTGTAATGCTAAGAAGAAGTTAGAGGAAACTTATGATAAAATGTGTTAATACAAATAATGTCAAAAACGGCATTTGCATTATTCGGTCTCTATACGTTTTGATAATCATAAAATATAAAAACACATTACGTAAAACTACGTTTAATAAGTTTTTGATCGAGAAAACTTTTTTCGACAACATCTCGACTACAACATCACTTAATGTATGAACAAACACTATACCAATTTAGTTAAGTCATCAAAGAAAATATTTTTCTTAAAACCTCACATTTTTATGTGACAAAACATTTTTACAAAAGTATTTTTGTAATTATAAAGAAATGTTTTAATAGGAAAATATATTTGAATTTCAAATCCTCTAACATCTAGTTTTCCCGCCTAAAATTAGATAAATTTTCACCAGATAAATTTTCACCACACCAGGACAAAAATGGGAGTGTTTTTCGGGACGGTCCCATAAACATCGCGACGGTCCCTTATATATACGAGACCGTCCATGGTTTAAAGGACCGTCCCGGCTCCTCCTAGTGCCTATAAATACTGCACTATACCCTGCAGAAAAACTGATTCTCTTGGCGCAAAAACATTCTGTTCTTTCCCTCATTTTCTTTGATCACTATAACGTATTGATATGTGTTTATAAGTGATCCCGTTATCCTCTACATCAAAGTTCAAGAGAAGAACGCTCGTATTCATCAAGAAACGAAGTGTTATAGATTAGTCATCACACACACACATAACTTGTGTTACGATTCTCTTCTTCCTCCAAACTCTCTCTTTTGTGTAAATTGTATATTAGTGTATCCGACTTGTGTGTGAGTCGAGATTAGATGTGTTAGTGTAGATTAGGACTCGGTGTGTGAGTCCTTGTATTAGTGTGTGAAGAATTGGACGGTGTGTACGTCCGTGTGAAGAATTGGACGGTGTGTACGTCCGTGTGAAGACTTGGGCGATGTGTACGTCCGTGTGAAGACTTGGATTGTGTGTAAATCCAAGTGGACAAGGTGTATGTCCGTGTAGTGCCGTGTGTCGGTGTGTAGATTGGTTCTACCAAGGATTAGGACTCGACATTCTGCTTAGTGTCGTAAATTGTTGTAAGCTTTGGTGTACGGTTTGCTCCGCCTGAAGGGAGTGTGTTGACATAGTAATTGCGAACTCTCAAGTGTGATACTCGAGGAGTGGAGTAGGACGAAGAGTGAGCTTCGTACCGAACCACTAAAAATCTCCGTGTCTCGGTTTTGTTTGTTTTCTTCCTTTATCTCTAGTCTTTACATTGTTATAGTCACTTATTATTATTGTGTTCATACACATTCGATAGATATCACATAACTACGAATCAAACATTTTTCAAAAAGAAACAAAAAGGATCTAAAAGTTTTAAAATGTAATTGTAAACGGTGAAACTATTCAACCCCCCCCCCACTTCTAGTTTCTTCAATTGGTATCAGAGCTGGTCACTCAAGAGCTTTAAAATATACTCTATTTTAAAATTTGAATCGATCTATGGAGTTTGAAAGATATCTAGAAGGGCATTCTTTTCAAGGACCACCATTTTTCGAAAACAATAACTTTATTGAATGGAAAAATATAGTTGAAAGTTATGTGAAATCAATAGATCAAGATCTTTAGCATGTCATTTCAATTGGTGATTTTCAATCAACGAAAATAAATTTTGAAAATCAAAGTAATGATTTTAAAACAAAATTTTACAAAAATATTGAAGCTAAAATAATGATTTAAAAAGCTTTTCCGAAAATTGAATATAAAAAAAATTTATTATGTCAAATAGAAAATGATATTTGGAAAAGTCTTTTAAACTTTCATTAAGAAAATAGTCAAGCTAAAGATAACCAAATTGATCTTAAACATATATATGAACAATTCGTCACTTCTGAAGATGAATCAATAGATTGAAATTTGGATAGATTAAATACAAGTACTACTAGTTCAAATTTTTTCAATGAAGGTAATGCCATCAAGGATTACATGAGTAATTTACGAAGAGAACTCATTGAAGAATCGTGGAGTGATACGGATGAAGAAGACAACGCCTGTCCTGAATACGAAATATGTCGAATGGGTGAATGTTGTTCCCTTAGCACACCGAGTAATAACAATTAAGTTAAACTAAGTGAGCTTATGACTGAGATCAATGCAAAGAATATTTCTAACAGTTATAATACATGAATATAAAAAAACACAATATTTTTCAACGTTTAAATTCTTATTAGAAATAATTCCAAGAATCTATTACCCAAGTGTTTTGCGGAACAAACACTTGGGATTGAATAGACAAGGGTTTATGGTGTCTCCTATCGAAACTCAAGTTTTTCTTGAGTGGTAACAATATACCCACTGAGCTATCTCAGTGAGTTGTATACACTTTGTACGAGAGAAGTTACTTTGTAAAAGTTCTAAGCTTTCAATATACAAAGCACACATAACTTCTCTCCATCTGATCTATTTATACACAAGTAATCTAAGTATAAGTGATTAAAATATTACAAGTTGTTGAGGTAGCGTGTCTGACAATTACAAACAGTAATTGTCATTTTCAAGAACCAATAGGAATGGGCTAATAAGACTTTGGGAGTTGTTGGCTGACACTCCATGACTTTTAGCCGCAATAGGGAAGGTTGGTATCTGACAAGATAAGAGTGTTTGGTCTGACACTCTTATCTTCTCAGATCTTTCCCTTTTGTTCCCGCCTATTCTTCAGGCATTGGTTCCTCAGTCTTCAATCACTTTAATGTTGTTGAGGAGACTGGGGTTCAGTGAGTTCTTGTCCAACACTCTCTGAACCATCATCTTCTTCTTTGGCTTAAGTCCTACTCAGGGAGTACCGCCTTCCTGAGAGTGAGTCCTTTATTGAACTCGCCTTAAGCATCCTGAAGATGACTCACTGAGAGGCTGTTCTCTCAGTGACTTGAATTGTTCTCGGTTTAGCAAACACTTGGCTTAATTTGTGTTCAAATCCTGTTTAAGATAATTGGGTGATTTACGAACCCAACAATCTCCCCTATTTGGATATAAATTATGCCTAAGTGTTTTGATCAGTATGAGTGAGCTAAAGTCTTCTGCTCATACTGAATGTACTAGAAAATAAATAAGGACATTGATATTACAAAACATTCATCAATTTATTCATATCATTACAAGTCCTATCATTCTAAGTACAAAATACTCAAGGTTCCTGAACGAGACCCATGAGTTCTAGTTTAGCCTTCTTTGACATCAACACCTCTTTATCAGGTCGTTCCTTCATCATTTGATCCATCAACCTGACAAACTCCTCATTATCAGGACTCCTGATATTAAGCGCCATCAGTTTTTAGGCAAGGAGTGTTGTCGTTTCCACTTTATCAATGTCAGAGACTCTTTGAAAGGCTTCCTGACCAAATTCATCCACAAAGAAGATACCATACTTAGGTTCCTTGATGACCAGGTTGGGACGGAACTTGACTCCCTGAGGAGTAATCCTGTTGCAGTGAAGTGCAGCTATGTATTGTTCAGGTTCAAGAGCCACAGCTTTTCTTTTCTTCCCGGTCTTCTGAGTAAGTTCAGGGATAGTCAGTCCCTGAGAAGCAAGTGCCCTATCATGTTCAATTCCGAGACTCTTGGCCACTCTTGCGAGTTCCTCATACTTGGCACTCAGAGACTTGATAAGGTTTGGGGCATTCTTGCTTGAGGTTTTCTTCCTTAGGATGGGCATCATCATATCTCATTCTCTTAACCCATAGTCTGAAAATTTGATTGTTAGAAGGTGTTCAGACTTTCTTGGACCTCTATGTATCGTTATGCTCAGGGGTTTGGTGTTGTGAATGGTGATGTCAGTGATAATGCCTTCATCCTTGGTTTTGGTCATGTGCCATACATACCTCTCGTATGTTTTCTGCCTCCTTTCTTCCTTAAGTTTGGCTTGTTTGTTGTGTTCCTTAAGGAGTTCAGCCTGAAGCTTGAGAAACTCATCCCTTTGATGTCCTTTTTCTCAGACTCCTTGATCACTTCTTTGGCAACCTTAGAAATTACAGACCTGTTGAGTTCCTGCTCTTTTTCTTGGTCCTTCCTGAGATCTTCTTGGTGTAAGATTTCAGCAAGTTCTTCATGAGTCCCATAGACCCTTCTCCCATCCTCTAAATCAACATAGAACGGTGCATCAGGATCTGCACGTCTTTCAGTTGAAGCCTTGACTAAGCGTGCTTTAGGAGGAGGGTTTGTTTCAGTCACCATGATTTTCTTCCCTTTGTCAATGGGAGGGGGTTGACTGGTGGATGTCTTAGGGACAGTTACCAAAGCAGAAGTAGGATCAGGGATCGGATCATCATTTTTCTCCCCCTCAGCAGATGGTGGAACTTCAGTGGAGACACCTGCTGACTGAGGAGTTGGAGGAGCATGAGAGGCCTGAAGAATAGATAGGATGTCGGAGACCATAGACTTTGTCTCAGAAGTCTCATTCTTCACGGCACTTAATTCGGCAGCCATTTCCTTTTGGTGGGTGGTGAGTTCAGTGACATGGGTGGTGTAGTGGTTGACCAGCTCATTATGTGTTGTTGAGAGCTGCTCAAAGGCTGAAGAGATTTTGATCATTATGTGTTGTTGAGAGCTGCTCAAAGGCTGAAGAGATTTTGACCAGCTCATTATGTGTTGTTGAGAGCTGCTCAAAGGCTTAAGAGATTTTGACCAGCTCATTATGTGTTGTTGAGAGCTGCTCAAAGGCTGAAGAGATTTTGACCAGCTCTTTATGTGTTGTTGAGAGCTGCTCAAAGGCTGAAGAGATTTTGACCAGCTCATTATGTGTTGTTGAGAGCTGCTCATTATGTGTTGTTGAGACCAGCTCATAAGTGTTAACAGCCTGATGAATTGAATCCTGCTGCGTCCTGAGACCTTGAAGATCTACCCCCTGAAGAAGCTTTAAAAGCTCAGTAATGTTGGTGGAGGTGGACGCCTGAGAGGCCAAGTATGCATCCAGTCTTTTGACAAAGGTGGGATCATCTGTAAGATGTTCTTGGACTGATTCAATAGCCTTGAGGATGTTGGAGAGTTCCTGATGCTGTCCAGTGGCTATGTCATCTACAGATTTGTTCAGGTCGCCAAGTTGTTTATCAGTGAGATTGGCGGCCTGAAGAATCTTTGCCTGAGATTCTTCTACAGAAACCCTGAAGTCGGCATAGGAGGCTGCCACTTCAGTGTGCTTATCCCATTGCTCATCCGTGAGTATATTGTAAAGACCTTCGTTGGCTTTGCGAAGGAATTTGGCCACTTGCCTTTCAGAGGCCGGACGAGCATTGTCATACTTTTGCAACCACTCAGGAGTGGCTGAAGCACCTGATGATGATGATGAGGTTGTTGGGGAACTGGGTGGTTGATCCTCAGTAGGAGGAGAAGAATGTTGTTGCTCAGAGGGCTGAGGAGGGTTTACTTGACTCTCCATTTCCTCCTCAGCATCAGGGATATCATCATCACCAAAATCAATCTCCTCCTCTGACTCATCAGCCAACAAATTTTCATAGTCAGCCAGAGAAGGAGCCTTCAGGATATCCGGCTCCCCCTCAGAAGAGGGCTCACCTTCGTTGTGGCCAGGTTCTGACTCTTTTGTCATAATAACTGGTGGGGTTTGACCAGCCTGACTAGTCATAATAACTGGGGGGGTTTGCCCAACCTGACTTTTAGGGTCAGTTCTCGAGAGAACAAAAGTGCCTGAGATGCCTGAGGTGGGTTTGGGTTCCGTATCGGCGGGTGGTTTATATCCCTCCGAGTCTTTGTCCCCCTGAGCGCCTTCATCCACTGATGGGTGTTTTCCAGTGGAATCATGAGGCACTCCTTGTGAAGATGTATGGACCCCCTTCCCATCAGGATTGGTCTGTCCTTTTGGGGATTTAGGGTCCTGAACTCCCTAAGACCCTGAGTGTGATTGCTCAGGGACGTTAGCAGGATGTGAGTGGGTATGGGTCCCCTTCTCAGTGGAGTAGTGCTGCCCCACTGAGGATATAGAACCCTGTACTCCCTCAGGCTCTGATTGTGATTTATCAGAGCCTTCATTGGGATGTGAATGGGTGGATGTTCCTGATCCCTCTGACTTGTTTATGTCAAAGGAAACATGCGGAAAGGGTTTGTCCGAGGACACTAAGGATGATTTCCCAGTGACCTCCGGTGACGGTTGTTTTGTGGTCAGAAGGGTCTTTGCAGTGGGTGTCTCAGAGGGCTGGGCCACAATGTTAAGGGTACCTGAGGCAACAGTCTCAGTGACGACTGGTTTAGGTCTAACCACCTTACTGGACTGTCCCCCTTTCTTCTTCTTCACCTTCTTGGTTGGTGAAGGTACTGAGGAGCTAGCATTCTCACCCTGAATGACTACTAACATGTAGTTGGTCAGGGCGGTGGGTTGTACCTCAGTGATGTCACTACAAAAATTGGTCTTATGCAAGACGTCAGGTTTTGTACCTTGATCGTCAGACCTTAAGTAGTCAGAACCAAGAAGGTCCTGAATCGCACAGGAAATGAACCTAGGATAAGACATGTGTCTTTGCCTATGTTTCCCTGAGAGCTTGGCAACGGGGTCTCGGAAGATTATACCTCCGATATCAATTTTTATACCCTCCAAGAGACTGAACATCATCATTTGCTGTGATGAGTTCACTTGCTCAGTGGAGGATTTATTCCCTCCTAGGACTTGAATGACAAATGTCATCATGAGTCTCCAGATGGGGTGAAACCATGTCTTCACTATGGGAGCCTTTTCTAACAAGGCTTCAGGAGACAAAATAGGACGCTTAGCGTCATGAGGCCCAAGGAATAGCATTTCTGCTTTAATTTCCTGGTCAGTAGGGTTTGCCTCAAAGGTCTGGGCAAAATCAAGACCAGTGGCCTTGAGAAAGGTCTTGTAGTCTAGGGAGAGGGGTTTCTTCCCATTCATCACAGTGAATGTGATGATTGATTCTCTGGTGTCCTTAGGGCTAGTAGTCGTTGCGGTACACCAGAACTCCCTGAGATAGTCATGATAAATGACTGATGGGGTTTTGGTAAAAGCCGTGGCAAGGAAGCAGTTATGTAAATACTTAACCACATCCTTGTACCCCTCATATTGTTGGGGGTAGTGGAAATTTCCCACCACGTTGTTTTTGGTCATGTCCACGCCCTCCATTGGGAAATTCCCATTTTGGGCGAGGGTGATAGCATTAGAAGATTCCATTTTATTGTTTGTTTGGACAAATGGACTGGGTTTCTAATTTCTATGAACACACACAGAGTTTTGAGAAATAAAATGGGCAGAGTTTAGCTTAGATTTTTAAAACGCGTGTGTGTGTTTGTTTTGGTTGGGGTATTTATAGGATAGTGGAGATGGGGTTATTTTTGGCATTTGAGCGGTTTTATTTAATCAAAATATAATTTTTTGGAAATTATTTTGAATAAAATGTTTGAGATCCGCATTAAATGCCACCACTCCACTTTTCCTCTTTTTTCGCAACTGGCAGGGTGAACAGTTGAGCAGTTTCTGCAAAAGGAGAAGTTGCAGAGTTTCCATCATCACACAGTGTATTGTGTGAGAGAGGGCATTGAATGCCAAGTTGGGAAGTGGGGGCCCATGAGGTGTATGCCAGAAAGGCAAAGGAACAAATATTCTTATATTTAATAAGAATCCAGTTACCAACCTCGGACATTTACTAACTAGATACTTAGAGCATTTAAGTTAGTATTGAATGTCCTTTTCAGGGCCCTGAATGACTTTTCATTCAGTGATGGTTTTTCAGGGACTTAGGATTAGTCACTGATGATTCAGGAATATGGAATGATTCCTGAGCTACAAGGATTCAGGAACTTGGGTTTAGTTCCTGAACCCTAAAGATTTCAGGAACTTGGGTTTAGTTCCTGAGGTTGAGGATTCAGTGATTTTTTCACTGATGTACACATTGAGTCAGGGACCTGAGGTTTATTTTTTTAATTGACACTTGGTTGGGAGAAATCAATCAGTGGACTGATTCTCTATATCCAGCATTCCTAATTCAGCTTTCAGTCTGGTGAAAGTTGGTTCATCCAATGGTTTGGTGAATATATCAGCTAACTGATATTCAGTAGGAATGAAGTGTAATTCAATGTCACCATTCGTGACATGGTCCCTGATGAAATGATATCTAATATCAATGTGTTTTGTTCTCTAATGAAGAACAGGGTTGTTTGAGATTGCAATTGCACTTGTGTTATCACAAAAGATGGGTACCATCTTATACTGAATTCCATAGTCACTGAGTTGACTTTTCATCCAGAGTACATTTGCACAACAACTAGCTGCTGCAACATATTCAGCCTCAGCTGAGGACAGGGCAACTGATTGTTGCTTCTTAGCACTCCAACAGACTAGTTTTCCACCAAGAATTTGGCAAGAGCCTGAGGTGCTTTTTCTGTCCATGTTGCATCCAGCATAGTCAGAGTCTGAGTATCCTTTAAGATCAAGGCCTGAGCATTTTGGATAATATAATCCAAGGTTTGGAGTACCTTTCAGGTACCTGAATATCCTTTTCACAGCTGTGATGTGTGATTCTCTTGGGTCAGATTGTTATCTGGCACATAGACATACTGAGAATTGGATATCAGGCCTTGATGCAAGTAGATACATCAGTGATCCTATCATTCCTCTAAAGAGAGTTTGATTTACTGGTTTACCAGTGAGATCAGGACCAAGGTTGTTTGGGGGAACCATGGGAGTCTTGACTGAGGCACAGTCACTGAGTTCATACTTTTTCAGTAGGTTCTTAACATACTTCTCTTGACTGATAGTGGTTCCTTTATCAGTCTGCTTGATCTGAAGCCCAAGGAAGTAGGTTAATTCTCCCATCATGCTCATTTCAAATTGCTTAGCCATTAGTTTTTCAAATTGTTTGCAAAGCTTGTAACTTGTTGAGCCAAAGATGATGTCATCAACATACACTTGTACTAGTATGACATCAGTATTTGTCTTATAGATAAACAATGTGTTGTCTATCTTGCCTCTGACAAATTTCTTTAGGATCAGAAAGGCTGAAAGAGTTTTATACCATGCCCTGGGAGCTTGTTTCAGTCCATAAAGGGCTTTATTAAGCTTACTGACATGATCAGGAAACTCATGGCTTTCAAATCCAGGAGGTTGCTGAACATAAACTTCTTCTTTCAGTGAACCATTTAAGAATGCACTTTTAACATCCATTTGGTACACCTTGAAGTTCATGTATTTAGCAAAAGCAAGGAAGATCCTGATGGCTTCCATCCTTGCTACTGGTGCAAATGTTTCTTCATAGTCAATGCCTTCTTGTTGATTATAGCCTTTGGCTACAAGTCTGGCTTTGTTTTTAATGACTATGTCATTTTCATCAGTTTTGTTTTTGAGTACCTATTTCATGCCAATGACTGAGACATTCTCAGGACATTTGACCAAGGTCATTACCTTGTTTCTATCAAATTGTTCCAGTTCATCATGCATGGCCTGAACCCAAATTGGATGTGTAAGTGCTTCATTAACAATTTTGGGTTCAATTATGGAAATGAAGTCCACAAATAGGCATTCATTGGCTGAGGCTGCTCTTAGACTAGCAGCCATGCTCCTGGTGAGCATGCCTTCAGTAGGCTCTCCAATAATATTGACAAGTTCAATGTCCTGAGACCTAGTCCAACTTTCCTGAGGTCCTGGATACTGATTTGAACTTGTGGAGGCCTGATTGGGTGGAGGGGTTGGTTTTGGAGTAGACACATGATCATTGATTGGATCTTGAGTGTCTACCTGATCACTGAGATTGTTTGGTTCTTGAGCATTTTGAACAGACTGATTAATTTCATCAGTGTTTGCATGTGCCTCAACAAACTCAGTGATGGTTGGGTTAGGTAAGTTGTGAGGGATTATATAATAGGAGATGTTAGCATCATCTTGATACTGAGTGGAAGGATTGTTTTCAGGAAGATATTCATCAGGAGGATATCTTGAAGAGTTATCAATTCCTATCTCTTCTACTGAGGCAGTTGAGAACCTGATTGCATCAGTGCTCTCATCAAAGGTAACATGAAATGTTTCCTCAGTCTGCTGTCTCCTTGTGTTGAACACTCTGAAGGCTTTTGAGACAAGTGAGTATCCCAGGAAGTATCCATCATCAGCTTTTGCATCAAATTTCCCTAAGTGATCCTTGTGATTATGAATAAACACAGGACACCCAAAGACATGAAAGTAGCTGATGTCAGGGATTCTTCCTTTGAATAACTCATATGGGGTTTTCTCATGTCTCTTGACAATGATGGATCTGTTTTGTGTATAACAGGCAGTTTTGATTGCATCTGTCCAAAAATGTTTGGAAAGGACTGATCCACTTAGCATTGTCCTAGTAGCTTCAATGAGGGTTCTATTTTTCCTTTCAGCAACACCATTTTGTTCAGGTGTGTATGGAGAGGAAAATTTTTGGGAGATACCTTTCTCATCACAGAAACATTCAAGTTCATAATTTTTGAAATCGGTCCCATTGTCAGTTCTAATCTGTTTGACCTTAATGTCATTTTGATTTTCAATGTTCCTGACAAAGGACATGATTGTTTCAGCTGCCTGACTCTTTTTGATCAGGAAGAATACCCAAGTGTATCTAGAGTATTCATCCACTATGAACAGAGTATACTTCTCCTGGTTAATAGACCTTGGACTGACAGGTCCAAATAGATCCACATGGAGAAGATGTAGGCAGTTCCTGATGGAAAAGTTGGTTTTGGTTTTAAAGGATGCTCTGTGATGTTTACCTTTTTCACAAGCTGAGCATGGTTTATCCTTTGAAAGCACAAGTGATGGTAAGCCAAGGACCTTGTTTTGTTTTACAAGATTGTTTATGTTTTTAAAGTTCAGGTGGGTGAGTCTCTTATGCCAAAGCCAGTTGAGTGTATCAGTGGCCTTAGCAAAGAGACAAGTTCCATCCTGAGTTAGACTGGACATGTCTAATACATAAACATCTTGTCTTCTTGGTGCAATGAGGACAATTTCCTTATTTGCATTGAAGATGGTTCCTTGCTTATCATCAAACTGAACTATGTATTTTGCATCACATAGTTGACTGACACTGATCAGATTGTACTTAAGACCATTTACATAAGCTATCCTAGTAAAGACAACACCATTGCAGTTTACTGAACCATAACCTT
Source organism: Artemisia tridentata subsp. tridentata (assembly GCA_021014915.2). Taxonomy (NCBI): domain Eukaryota; kingdom Viridiplantae; phylum Streptophyta; class Magnoliopsida; order Asterales; family Asteraceae; genus Artemisia; species Artemisia tridentata. The sequence continues at coordinate 172,123,684 of CP139502.1, read as the reverse complement.
CAGTGAGACATGATGAATTATCAGCAAATATCACTTTGGGTCCTAGTTCTTCCACATATTTGTGCAGACACTCCTTAACACCAGTCATGCTCCTTGAACATCCACTGTCTAGATGCCAAACAGGATCCCTGGCATGCCTCTGCACAAATAGTAAACTGGGTCAGTTCTTTCTAGGACTCCATTTCATGGAGGGTTTGGTTTTGTAGGTCTTTATGAAAGTATTAATCGATTCATGGTCAGTGGTTGAGTGGACTGAGCTACCATATGTTTTGCATTTAGTCGTAGGGGTAGCCTCAGTAATCTGAGAGGATTGTTTATTCATTCCTCTTCTTGACTGAATGACCCTCTCTTTTCCTGAGGATTTCTGAGTGGAACTTCCACTAGATTCACAGTGTTTGTCAATTTGACAATCCTCAGGATGATGGTCATTGAATCCACACAATGGGCAAGGTGGAAAAGGCTTAGCCTTTTGCTTCTGTTTCTGCTTAGAATCAGAAGGGTAGTTCAAGCACTGAGCCTTAAGTCCTGAAAAGTTTGACATGACTGAGCATTTTTTGTGATCAGAGGTCCTGTGATCTTCCTTTTTGCAAATCATGCAATAAAGGACTCTATAGCAATCATCAGTGAGATGATTTGTATAGTTGCACAGTTCACACTTTTTCAGGGGTTTGGTTGGTTTGGGTTTGGTCTTTGAGGAAGCTAGTTTTTGTTCCTTCTTTAATTGAGAAGGTTTTTCCGAAGATGTAATCTTCTCACTTAGCTTCCTGACCATTTCAGTCAACTGATCAATTCATGGATCAGGACTTTGGGTTGCTACTTCAGAAGGGACTGAAGTTGATGAGTCATCAGTATTTACTGAGACTTCAAGGGGTGGTCTTCTCAGGAGGATTCTACCTTTTCCTGATCTCTCCTTTGGAAAGTGTAGGGAGTAGACCAATGGTGGGAGGTCTGATCTTGGTGCAGCACCCTGAAGGGTATTTAGTGGAGGGAGTGGAGGAGTTGATTCTGATTCACGCTCACTGATTGGATCAGAAATACTGAGTTGGTCAAAGAGTCCAAGCATACCTTTCAGAGCCTGACTTCAGGGAGCAAGATGTTTCCAGTCTCAAAGTTTGGCAACTTACTGACTGGGTTGTCCCTGACAATCCAGTCATTTGACTTGGGTTCCATCTCTTGCTCAAAGGATATGCCAGCTGGAACAAAGGTCATTTCACTAGGACTCTCACTGGAGGTTTCAGTGAGGTGGTCAATTCCTATAGTTATCTTAGGAATTAAGCCCACAGAATCAAAGACCTTAGGGTTCTTTTTGGTCCAGCTTTCAATAACAGCCTTTTCTTTCTTAAGTTCTGTTTGAAGGGCTTGGTTTTGTTTCAAAATTTCAGTGTTCTGAATTTGTAGAGTAATAGATTCTAATTTGGCTTGTTTCAGTGCAAGCAGTTCATCTCTACATTTATTCAATTCTAACACAATATTGTTATATTTTGAAAACAGGTTAAGCCTTTGTTCCTCAACAAACTTTAGATCAACACAAATATAATTCATGTAAGACTGCCAATCAGAATCATCATCCATAGAAAGTAAAGTATTTACCTTCTTCATGGTGATGTTGACCCACTCTCCATTCCTAGCATGGCTTTTTCCAACAGCCACCTGATCCTCTTCAGAAAGTGCCATCAGTGCACTAACTCTTATTTCCTCATCTGAGGAAACCTCTTCTTCATCCCAATCATATGCTTCAGCTATTAATACCTTGTTCTTTGTCTGAATAGGTTTGGATGTTTGAGCAGCCTGAGACAATATGGGGTTAGTTTCAAGAAGTGCAAGTTTAGCTTTGATTTTCCTATATTTTGTTTCAAAATCCTTTTGACCCTTGTTTTGAAATTGTTGGGTGGACTGAAACATTTTTGGTTGAAACTTGCTAGTTCCTGAGGAACTGTTTCCTGAGAATTTGTAAGAGGGTTCTGAGATAGTTTTAGAATAACAGTCCCTAGCAAAATTACCCTTTTTACCACATTTAAAGTATTCAGTGGTCTCATTTGCTTTTGGTTTTGTAAAGTTGGACTGATTTCTTTTGATGAAACGTCTTGAACTAGCAAGGAGTGCCCTTTCTTGGAATTCCAAGTTCAAGTCGTTCAGGTACTCCTCACCAGTCCTTTCATCAATTTCATCTTCAGAAACCTCTTGAAGATCCTGCACAACACCATTAGAATAGAAAGCAGTTGATATGGGTGTGGAGGTTAAGGCCTTTTTGGACTCAAGAGCTTTTGAGTCAGGGTATCTCCTTGAGATCAAGTTGTCTTCATAGACAAACTTTTCATAAATTTCAGGGAGCTCAAGGGTCTGAATGTGGTTAGCATTCCTCAGGCCTTGTGAGAAGTTGAGGCACTTCTCAGGGAGACTGTTGACAAAGCCAACATTAGTCTCATGCTTAGATAAAGTTACACCATCATTTGATAGCTCATTTATCAAAGTCTTGTATCTGGTGTAGGTCTGAGAGAGACTTTCAGAGTCCTTTGCCCTGAAAGTATTGTACTCAAGTTTAAGGTCCATCACCCTATTTTCCTTGGTATCTGAGGGACCCTCAAAGCTATTTACCAAGTCATCCCAAGTTTGCTTGGCTGTAGAACAGTTGATGACTGATTCCATTATATCGTCAGGAAGACATGATATAAGGATGCTTTTCAGGCGATGGTCCTGATTGGCCACCCTCCTCTCATCTATGGTCCATTGAGCTTCAGGCTTAATTAGCCCTGCAACAGTTTTTGGGACAAATGGGCCATCCTTGATACAAGCGATGTAGTAGGGTTCCATCCCAGTTAAATAGCAAATCATACGTTTTTTCCATTTGCTAAATTTGCCAGCCTCAAGTCTGGATGCTACAGCAGAATAGCTGCCACCCTTTTTATCGACTAACTGGGGTACATTGGTATCAGTCATTTTAGGATCTTGGTTTTAAAAACCTGGGGCTCTCTGGGTTTTTGAAAGGTTTTATAAACCAGAGGCTCTGATACCACTTGTTGTTCCCTTAGCACACTGAGTAATAACAATTAAGTTAAACTAAGTGAGCTTATGACTGAGATCAATGCAAAGAATATTTCTAACAGTTATAATACGTGAATATAAAAAAAACACAATATTTTTCAACGTTTAAATTCTTATTAGAAATAATTCCAAGAATCTATTACCCAAGTGTTTTGCGGAACAAACACTTGGGATTGAATAGACAAGGGTTTATGGTGTCTCCTATCGAAACTCAAGTTTTGCTTGAGTGGTAACAATATACCCACTGAGCTATCTCAGTGAGTTGTATACACTTTGTACGAGAGAAGTTACTTTGTAAAAGTTCTAAGCTTTCAATATACAAAGCACACATAACTTCTCTCCATCTGATCTATTTATACACAAGTAATCTAAGTATAAGTGATTAAAATATTACAAGTTGTTGAGGTAGCGTGTCTGACAATTACAAACAGTAATTGTCATTTTCAAGAACCAATAGGAATGGGCTAATAAGACTTTGGGAGTTGTTGGCTGACACTGCATGACTTTTAGCCGCAATAGGGAAGGTTGGTATCTGACAAGATAAGAGTGTTTGGTCTGACACTCTTATCTTCTCAGATTTTTCCCTTTTGTTCCCGCCTATTCTTCAGGCATTGGTTCCTCAGTCTTCAATCACTTTAATGTTGTTGAGGAGACTGGGGTTCAGTGAGTTCTTGTCCAACACTCACTGAACCATCATCTTCTTCTTTGGCTTAAGTCCTACTCAGGGAGTACCGCCTTCCTGAGAGTGAGTCCTTTATTGAACTCGCCTTAAGCATCCTGAAGATGACTCACTGAGAGGCTGTTCTCTCAGTGACTTGAATTGTTCTCGGTTTAGCAAACACTTGGCTTAATTTGTGTTCAAATCCTGTTTAAGATAATTGGGTGTTTTACGAACCCAACAGTGAAACTTTAAGTGAGGTACATTCCAAAATGGAACATTTTTGCTATGACACATTCATTCTAGAATTTTCAAAATTAGAAAGTAATTTTGAACATTTTTGAAACATAAGTCTAAAAACATTTTCGGAAAATGAATCTTTGAAATCTTCTGAGAGTAAATTGGAAAAAGAAATCATTTTGGAAGATAAAATGTCTAGACTTGAAAGTGGTATAGAAATTGATCTAGAATGTAAAATGTGTCAAGATCATAAAAGTGAAATTAAGAAGCTTAAAGAAAAAACTAATAAGTTAGCTAAATTTGAAAAGAGTTCTCAATCTCTTAAGGATTTACTAAATAGTCAAAAGGCATTCGGGGATAAAACGGGCTTAGGTTTTAATTCATGTGAGTCATCAACAAGCAAGTCAAAACAAATTAAATTTGTGAAACCTCTTAGACAAATCTAGATTTGTTATTTGGAAAACTTATTTTTCTAAAAATCTTATTTATCACTAATGAATTTTAAAAAATCTTTTATATCTTGAAATAAAATTCAACTAGACTTGTATTTATTGGAATTTTTGTTCCCTAAACAACATCCTCATCTTGTGCACGTATATGCAAAGGATGTTCATTACTAACTGATGATGTACCCTCCGAACGGGTCAAAGGACTCCCCTTCGATCCTGTAGAAAGCCCTCTCTTCGGAGGCCCAGGTTAATCTCCTAACACGTTTCATTGGCGTAAAACCATTCGCCTACGAACTGGTTACCATGTGGGAATCCGCCAATCGAAGCCCTAAGCCCTTCGGGGTATTCCTCTCGAAGGAACTTGCACGAAGAGCTATCCTGACCTGGTCAAACCCACGTCTTCTCTTCCCCTTGGCTTTCCCGCCAAAAAAGAGATCGTGGGCTACAAAGCCCTAGCGGTTACCATATTTCATGGGACGCCCCCATGATCTCTGAATCATGCGCAAACCGTCCACTAAGCCCTATTTCTCCCCTATAAATAGCTTAGTCGGGCTGGAACAAAGTAAGTTAACTTCACTCTCTCAATTTATGACCTAAATTACCATTACACATACTTACTCGCACGCCGGAGGTGGTTCGCAGGGTCCAACCCCTGCGCAATCACTTAACGTAGTGTCTTAGTATTTCTTATTTCAGGTTAAGAACGAGCCTGGCGCAATCTCAACACCCCATTATTCCTTTGATCACCATCGAAGGCTTGGTTGAGCAACTATTTGTTCAATCAGTGGCGCCATCCGTGGGACCGCTACAATTGGTCTCGTTATTTCCAAGCTTATAACCAACCAACTACTTTCACTATTATTCCGACATGGATCAAGGGAGAGAAGATACTCCCCCACCGGGTTTCTCTACCCTAGCACCAATACCAATCAACGACTCTAACAACCTTCCCCCAATAACCGCTTCCACGTTCACCACACGTTCTCACCCAGAAACAACAACCAACCATCATGCTTCGACATCAGCCAATTCGGAGCCCATTATTAGCCCAGCCTTTGTCGAAGCCAACCACGAAGTGTTGGAATCCCTCCTAAGGGCTTGTAAGAGGCAAGTCAGGAATGCTGAGATGCGAAGGGAGTTGGAATACTCAAGTGATGAGTATGATGAAGAAATGGATATGGAACCTAGGCCTCCGACCCAAGGAGCAACTCTATCGGCCTTAAGGATTGGGTCTCCAGTCAGTCGAAGGCTAAGCAGAAGGTCCGTTGGTTTCGAAGGAGTTCCCGAGAGGGCTCGGACTAGGAGAGAAGGGGCGGTTACCGAAGGCTCTAACGGTAGGAGCCAAGGAAGGGAAGAAGTGGGGGTGACTTTGCCTCCATTGCTAGCAGCTCATCTTGGAAGAACTGAAGATGGGGTTCCGTTGCAGCCTTCTCACGCATCAGGCGTAGACGGAAATCCGCCTACAATTAATATGGGAGGAAATCTTCCTCCCAATGGTATGTACCCCTCGTTCCAAACTCAGTCTTATCCTCAGAATTTATATCCTCCAGTAAATGGACAGCCTAATAACCCAAGCCTCCCTCAAACTTATGGGAGCATACCCTTCGGGCATCCTATGGTGTACCCTCCGTATGCCATGGGAAATGGTTATCCGTTTGCCATGAATACACCTTATCAGTCTTACCCAAGTCAAACTCCTATGGGAATGCCCCAAAGCAACAATCCCTATAATCCTGCTCCCATGTATGCACCTCCTTATAATTATCTATACTCAGACCCTATGGGTTCAGCTACACCCTTCGTTAGGTGGATAGAAGATTACCCATTGCCTGATGGGTTGAAAATGCCTTCGCACATTGGGACTTATGATGGGAAGGGGGATCCGGACAATTTCTTACACTTGTTCGAAGGGGCTATCAAAATGCAAAAATGGGTTATGCCGGTGGCCTGTCATATGTTTACGTACACCCTACGGGATTCTGCTCGTATTTGGTGGAACGGGCAAAAGCCCGGTAGCATCGTCAATCTTGATGATCTTAAGGCTAAATTCCGGTCACACTTTAGTCAGCAAAAGAAGTTCACAAGGACTCATTTAACGGTGCACAACATCAAACAAAAGGAAAACGAAAGCACAAGGGCCTTCGTTACTAGGTACACCAATGAGACTTTGCAAATTTTGGGTCTTCATGAAGATCAGCGTATTTCGGGTTTCATACATGGTCTTCGAAATCGAAGTTTGGTGGAATTCTTGTCCACCGACCTTTCGACAACTTACAAAGGGTTAATGGAAAAGACGTATACTTGGATCGAAGCGAAAGAGGTATCCACTAATGGGGCTCCGATAGACAGAGACAACAGCAACAAGTTTTCGAAGCATTCTTCGTGGGAAGGGTCAAAGAACAAGAACAAGAACAGAGACAGGTTTTCTCCGTACAACAAAGGTCCCAACCACGGTTTGTTAAACAGTCTAACCAAGTCTCCAAAGGAAATACTTGCTACGGAGAGGGCTGCTAAGGCTTTCGAAGCACCCCCTCGTATGACAAGTAAGGGCAAAAACAGGGATACCAGCAAGTATTGTCACTTTCACGAAGATTATGGTCACGATACGAACAGTTGTAGAGAGTTAAAGAAACAGATAGAAGAAGCTGTGAAGTCCGGGAAATTGGCACACTTGGTGAAGGGTATAAAGAAGGGAAAGGAAAAGATGACCGACGCTCAATTAGCTAAAGATACTACTCCTCTCGAAGGCCCAATACTCATGGTTCATTGGGGCGAAACCAGTTTAAAGAGAAAGGTGCCGGAGCCGGAGACTAACGAGATAAGGGAGATAACGTTTCCCCCTATCGCAGGCAAGGTCTCTTCGAATGATCCAGTGGTCATCGAAGTCCTCATTTCTAACCAGAAAATGAATGGAGCTTGTATGGACTGCGGAAGCCCTTGTGAAATCATATATGAGCATTGCTTCCGAAAGCTCGAGCCTTCGATCAAGTCTCAAAGGGTTGACTCGAAGATACCCTTGGTAGGATTCTCTGGCAAGCATTCGTGGCCTCTGGGAGAAGTTCCATTAGAAGTAACCATTGGAGAAGGCAAGCTCACGAGAACAGAAACCCTCATGTTCACCATAGTAAGGTCCAATTCCCCCTACAACTTGCTGATAGGAAGGACAGCCATGCAAAGGATGGGCATCGTGGTATCCACCATACACGCGGCAATAAAATTCCACACACCTCATGGAATAGGAACCGTATTTTCTAGTCATCGTCATAGAAGAATCAAGGAAAGCCCTCAGGAGCCTTCGAAGGCTATTCCAAGTCATACGAGCACCAAAAAGCAAGTTGTGATAAATGAGTACCATCCAGAGCAGGCGATGGTCACCAAAGAGCAACACCCTACTGATCCCAAGACAAATTTGGAAAAGCTGCGCAAAGCCAACAAGGAAACCCTCGCGCGGACATGTTCTGACATAGCTAAAGCCCCTCGAGCACTAAGGACCGAGGGCAGGTCCTCCGACGCAGAACATAAGCTTAAAAAGTCCAAACACGTCACAACAATTAAGCATGGGGTCAAGGTTAATTCTTTAAAAGCCCAAGCTACCGATAATCTGCAAGCTTCAAAATCATCAAAAAGGCATAGGGGGTCAGACTCTGTCAGAAATATGATATTCGCAAGTCCTATCGCTAAAGCACCTTCCGAACACAGTCAGGACAAAAAACAACCATCAAGGATGAAGGAGAAGTGGAAACTATACACAGACGGGACCTCGAATTCTGATGTTTTGGGAGCGAGTCTAATCCTAATCAGCCCAAAAGGAAAAGAGTACGCTTACGCATTGCGATTTGAGTTCAAGTCTACGATCAATGAAGCAGAGTACGAAGCTCTATTAGTTGGCCTCCGGCTTGCAAAAGGAATGGAGGCTGATGGCCTCTCCGCCTTCGTAAGCTCACAGCTAGTTATCAACCAAATCAAAGGCTCCCAGGCGGTAGAACTGCCTACAATCAAGAAGTATTTGGACATGTGATGAGTGTGTAAATACTCATCATTTTTGTCATATCTGAACTGCCAAAACATCCAAAAACACTCAGAAATGCATCAAAATGCTAAAAATATCCCAGGAGTGTGTTTTATAAGTTTCAAATACAAAATGTTTGAAAACAATTGAAAAACAAACAAAGTTTGCTTAATTGGCAGTTTCAGTCCCTCAACTTTCAAAACTTGTCAAAATTAGTCCCTAGGCATTTATTTTATAAGAAATATCATCAAAGGTCCTTGGGGATTCATAAGTTGTCAATATTAGTCCTTTAAAGTTCAAGTTTTCAAAATTACAACTTTGGTCCCCTAAGTTTGAAAAATGTCAAAAATAGTCCCTGGGTTTTCAAAATTGGAAAATTATCAAATTTAAATCCTTGTACTATTGAAACTTGGCAAGATTGGTTCCTTGTGATACTTTGGGAAAATTACAACTTCAGCCCCTCAAAATCCAAAAGTTACAAGAATGGTCCTTGTTATTAAACTATAACCCAAACCGGACCATGTATTAAATTAAACCCAAAATAAAACCAACCCAAACCCTTTATTTAACAAACCCAGCCCAACCATAACCCTTGACCCGGCCCAATCCCAACTTAATTAACCAAAACCAGGGTTTGACCCCAGTCAAACCCTTCTCCCTCTCACACAACCCCGCCAAAACCACCCTTCCACCATCAATACCAGAAACCACCTCACCTTTACACCTCAACCCCCACCTCATCATCCCAGCTCACTAATCTCTCCCCTCCACCTCCACAAACACCCAAATTTCTTTAATTGTAAAAACCTGCTCAAGCTACTTGTGTACGTTTTGGCGCCAAAATGACACTTGTAAGATTATGATGAAATTGTTGAAATCAAAGGTCAAGATGTGGTGGGAATTGTTCAGAGATGTCGACAATGGGATAAAAGTCTATAAAGAAAGAATGGAAAGCAATGTAATAGAGTATCTAGTGTAATTTTATTTTATTTAGGTCGTTTTTAATACTTTTCAAATTCCAGTGTTAAGTTAAGCTTTCAATCACTTTTATTAGTGTTATCAGTATGTACTAAATCTCTTATAAGTTTTAATTTCAGTGTAACAATCAATTTCAGTTTATGCAAATTTCATGTTCAAAAATCTCATATAGTGTGAATGTTGTTCTTAACATTGTTATTGGACTCTTAGGATCATATAAGCTCCTATATAGCTTATAAAAGCTATTAGTAATCCTTAAAATCAGTTAGTAATAAAAAAATCAAAAATACAAAAAAAAGGTCAACAAAAGTCAAAGTTCAGGTTTCATGATGATCATGGCTGGAGCAGGGTGAATTTTGGATTGCCCTGGGTTAGAGGCTTTGTGGAAAGCCCATAGGTGTGATCTAAAGTCCTTGGTTCTTTGTTTTTCAGCTGGAAAGTTCTTGTAAGCCTTATACTCAATATTTGCATTTCACTGTATAAGTTAGTTCTTGTTTAAAATCTTTGTGTTTTCAAGTCTCTGTGGTGTTGTTAAGTTATAATCTAGCTTAGAACAGTTAGCTTGTTCATTAAATTTCCTTGTGCTCAACTTTTCTCATTTGACTGTCTAATTAGCATAGTTGTGATCCTTGTGTATTTGTAGTCTAAGCTTGTGTTTCTGCACTTGTTTTAGCTTAATACTCCATCAGAAGTTGTTAGAAATCAATTTCATGGTCTTGATCTAGTATTTGTTTTGAAAATCAAAAATTGGTTCAGTTAAAGGGTTGTTTGGAATTGCTGATAAAACAGCATTCAAGTGCATGCTAGTTGTTGTTTGTTGTTGTTACAACTCACATAAGGTCATATTAGCATAGTCAAGTCCTTAAAAATCAGTGTTTTTAAGAAAATAGTCAAAATCACTTTTAATCTCACATAAAGTTGATCACTGTTGGATTTTAACTTGTGAAATTCATCACAGTTGTGTAAAACTTGGTAATATAGCTTAATCTCATCTCATTATATCATAATATAACATAATCAGTAAGAGAATCTAGCTTAAAGTTCATAAAAGTCATCTGTTTAGTTTTGCTTAGAAAGTCAATCATTTGCCCTGTGCACCCAGAAAAGTCAGATTTTCATAAGCTTGCATAAGCTTCATTCCTTTGCCTTAGCTTTTGATTTTTAGTTCTTTGTGAAGCTTATCAGTCCATCTTCAAGTTCCAATAATAATTTTCTAATTTCTAGCTTATTTGATAGGGCTGCAATCAGCTTCTATTTTGTCCCATTTTCATCAGTGTATACTGATCAGTATATTTGACCCATTTTCAAAAGCTATTCATGAGCTCTCTAGTGGTCCCCACAGTGAGAGCTTTAGCTTTTTGAACACCCCACCAGCTCATCTAAACACCTCAGTGCTTATTTTAGGCTTAGGAGCTTTTGCCCCTAGCTTAATTTGCTTTCAAAAAAGACTGCAGGCCTGAGTGTTTAACTGAGTGGGATTTGGATTGCTTATTGGCTTAATCTGAGCTTATCAGTGAATCCCTTTGTCCCTCTTTGCTCATTTCCAGTTTAGTTAACTTATTTACACCTTATTTTCCCTTTGTTTCAAGATTGTAGCTTATTTTGAGCTTAATTCCCATTTTGAGCTCATAAGCTCAACTGTTTAGCTCATTAAGTTGCAAGCTGCTTATTTTTAAGTTTTAAAATTTTTGTCTTCATTAAAGTTGTTCATTTTCAGTAGTGTAACAAGTTTGTAGTATAAAGTTTTAGATAAAAATCACTTTTAAGAAAGTGATAGCTTCTATTTAAGAAGCTTGAGCTTTTTAGCTTATTTTTCTGCTTTTTAATTAAGCACTTTCTGTTTTTATAATTTTCTTATCTTCCTGTCACCTTTAAATAATTTAGGAAAAAGTTTCATAATTTTCTGAATAGTTTTGATATTTTTAATCTTTTTAATTAGTTTAAAATAGTAATTAAATCATAATAAATAAAATAATAATCAGAAAAATATAATTTTAATTTTCATAATTTTCTTTTGTCATTTTTAATCTAGGAAAAATATAATTATATTTTTAGACCTTAAGAAAAACCAAAAATAGAAAAATAGTGATAGCTTCTATTTAATAGAATTTATCTTTTTAAATTTTAATTAAGCAAGTTTCATTTTTATAATTTTCTTAGCTTCTATTTACCTTATAGTATTTATATAAAAAAATTTAGATTTTTCTTTGATCTTTTAGTAATTATTAGCATTTTAATTAGTTTAAATAATTATTAAATAGTTTTTAATTAATAATAATTAATTAATAAGTCAAATAAATAATTTTCTTTTATTATTAGGATTGTAAAAATATAATTTTCATATCCGTAGGCCTTTTATTTATCAAATCTCACTTTTTATTTTGTACGTTTACTTTTATTTAAATTTAAACGTACGTTTTTAGATTTTAGACGTTTTAAGTAATTTGGTTCCCTTTATTTATTTCAATAGCTTGTTTTAAGCTATTCTCTTTTATTTCCTTAGTTCAATAATTCCAAAACCCTTTCCCATTCAATTACACTTGATCACAAGCCGTTTTTAAAGCACAATTTCACATCTCGCTGGGACTTAAACGACCCGGGGATAAAACTATACTCCTTGGTTAATTGTGTCCTCAATTGGTTTGACTTTGTTTGATCATATCCGTGGTTAATTTAAGTTGACTGTTTTAGGAGCAATCAACATGACCAAGGAGCTTCTTCAGAAATTTAAACCATATGAGATAACGCATGTTCGTAGAAGCCAGAACAAGAAAGCAGGCGCCCTGAACAAGCTATCTTCAACGACTATGACCCGCCTACCCGAAGAGGTTTTAGTAGAAATATTGGCCCATAGGTCAATCGCACAAGATGAAGCCTCTGACGAAGGCTCTAGCTGGATGGCTCCAATAAGGACATACTTGATAAGTGGTATTCTACCCGATAATCCGAAAACAGCACGAAAGATCAAAGTTAAGGCTCCTCAATATAGGCTTATAGGGGAAAACCTTTACAAAAGGTCTTGCTCGTCCCCATGGCTTCGTTGTGTGGGACTGAAGCAATCTTCAAGCATCCTCTATAATATTCATAGAGAATCTTGTGGAAGGTACGTAAGCCCTAGATCCATAGCCTCAGAAGTAGCAAGATGGGGGTACTATTGGCCATCTATATTGGAAGATGCAACAGGAGTAATCAAAGCATGCGCAACATGTCAGACGTACTCAAGGGCTCGAAACCCATCAAAGTATGGCACGTCTTCTATCGCATCAGCAAGGCCTTTCGGCCAATGGGGAGTCAGCATAATCGGACCCCTAGCAGCAGCCCCCGGAGGGGTACAATTCTTGGTCATAGCCATAGACCACTTCAGCAAATGGGTGGAAACTCAGCCTTTGGCATTAATAAAAGGAAAGCATGTGGAAAAATTTGTGTGGGAACACATAATCTGCAGGTTTGGAGTCCCACAAGTCATCACTTCTTATAAAGGGAAACACTTTGCCGAAGGGGTGTTCCCTCCTTTTTGCGAAAGCCTGAATGTGAAACAAATATTCACTTGTGTCGACAAGGACATTGTCATTGTAATCGAGACAAAGTTGGGACAGTATCAGCATGAGTGGGTTGATAAGCTACCCAAAATCCTGAGGGCATATAAGAATATGTCCTTCAAATAAACACAAGCAAAGCCAGGTCGAAGGGTCCAGTGGCAAAGAGAGATGCTGCGAAAACAAAGCACGCGAGCCCGAAGAACTGGATACTAGCTTTCGTAAGTTTTTACATATAAGACTTATTATTTAAAAAAAAAAAAAAAAAAAAAAAAAAAAAAAAAAAAAAACTTAGTTGTTTTTCAATTTCATGTAACGCATTCTTCTCACATGGGAAAGAAGCATTAATGGTAGGTGTCCTAGTGTTCATTTCTATAAATGATGTAATCCTCCCTACCCACTTAATGATATAACGCATTTCCCTCAAAATCTCTTGTTTCGTTTTATACAACAAAGATTTGCTCAGCCAAGTACTTTACAAGTTTCAATGTCGAAGGATGAAGCAAGACACATGTCTTGTATACAAATAGCATCCATTACAATTCACATTAACTTTCCTATAAAGTCTTAGGGTAATAAAAGCCCTCTGCAACTTAAGGATAAAGACGGAGTGGGTCGCGACCCTCTGTCGCAGTCAAATTATACGATTGCCAAAATCTTGGTCCAAAATACACACAATGAGGATATAAGCTCAGGATGTATGTTTACGTTTTTTTTAAAAAAAAAACGTACGAGAAGATAAGCATGATATCAAAAACGGGATGTAATCCCTACGATTGGCATTTATAAGGCCATATCCAACATAAACATAAGAATAATTGTCTAAGTTTTGGGCCAAAGCCCAGACATACGAAAGATAAATTGTTCAAGCAGGAACGCGCCTGACAAAAGCACCATAAATTGTTAAACACAAAGGCACATGCCTTCAACCATGGTAAATTATTTAAAAAGGGGTACATGCCACCCCCAGAGACTGAATTAATGCCCACACGGCAACCTTCAAGCATTTTTAGAAGAGTTTGGATCCTCTTGGTGAACTGGAGACATAGGCTTCACAGATAAGGTCCTCTTGGTGGGGGACGGAGGCTGTATCTTCTTTGGTTTTTTAGAGAGGAGATCTTCGATGGAGGCTGAAGGATCTTTGGTTGCTTCGACAAGGAAGGGGTACTCTGCTGTGGTAAATGCATTGCCGGCTTCATCGTATTCTCGCACAGAATTCGGACGGTAGTATGGTACCTCCGACAGCACAACTGGTTTTTTGGTCTCAGCAATCTCCTCCAAAGTTGTGCACTTTCCATGAAATATAGCCGCATTTACTAGCTTCCCCACAACCTCTCCCACCTCATCGCTATGGTACAGCTCCATAGCAATGTAGGGGACAACTTTCGATACAACCTCAGCCCTATCTCTCCTCAAACTTTGGCATTCAAACTGCAACTCATCCAACTCTTGACAGCGCTTGACATCCTGCTTCACCAATCTGACCCTCTCAGTTTCCAAACCAGCACATTTAGACTCCAGGGCACTCACCTGGGTCTTATAACCAACAACTTTAGCCTCCTCCACCTTTAGCCTACCACACTCAGCCTGCGACTTCTTCAACTGCTCTTCAAGATCTTCCATCTTTACTCGAAGGGCCTCGTATCTTGGATGCTTCTCAAAATCTGCCATTGCTTCATCACATCTGGACTCCAACTTAGCATAGTTCTCCTCCCTCTCTTTCTCCCTAGCTACAATGACAGCAACCTCCTCTTTAGCCTCCTTAACCTTGTTAATCAATGCCCTTGTACAAAAACTAAAATGGTTATCCAACATGGCCTGCCGGGTATAACTTTTGTCATAGAGATCACACAGCTTTTCAATAGACATCTCAGTCATCGTTTTCCTCCAAGAAGCGGGAGTGACATTTTCAACAAGCAAGCGGCAGGAAAGGGCATCAGGCAGCTCTTTGGTGTTGGGCAGTCCTAAATAAAGAAGAAAAGCAAGAAAAACATAAGATACGGAGCATTTTAAGAAAAGAAAAATGAGGAGTGGGTTGCTCACCATGAATGTCATCATCACCAATTTCTTCAGTCGAGTACATCAGGGTTTTCCCACGAGCTTTCTCTACTTTTTGCTTGATATTCCTCGAGGGGGGGGGGGGGGTAGGAGCATTGGATTTCCTCTTTGGGGCAGCCTTAATAGCTTTGGCACTAGTACCTTTCCTAGTCCTCACCCTGTCTGCAATACCAGAGGAGCCAGTTATCTTTAGTTGATCAGAATCGGAAGGTGGGTCATCGGAATCAGCAATGTCCTCCACAAGAAGAGGGGTTTCCTCAGTACTCACTGGCTTAGTAGGAGGAAGTATAGAAAGAGGTTTCACTGCAGAGGCATCGACATCATTATTGTTAACAGATCTAGATGGAGATCCAACTCCATAGCTTGCATCTTGGGGTTCCCTTGGAATGAAACTGACTTCTTTGGCACCTCCGGCAACAACAAAATTTCTGAAAGCCATCTCTGCAAAAAAAAAAACGAAAAGGAGATGAATATCAGCAGATAAGTTATTTAAATTATTTGAATAAGAATTATACATACTTTTTCCTTCACAAATTATTTCAGGATGCAATGGAGAGCCTTCCTAACTCTCAACAATACCAGCCATGAACAGGATAGGTTCGGGGAATGTCTGGACATTAGCAGGATGTCGTGCAAGTCGTTGATACAATGGCTCGCTCCTTACCTCGTATGGCAACGGGTCATTATATTTCTTCTCATCATACATAAACGCTTTGTCAAGCAAAGCTGGGTAATCGGACGGTATAATTGTACTTTCAACATAAAAGAATTGACCTTTCTAGTTTCTTATATTCGAAAAGGGCTTCGTCACAAGGACGGGAACATCATGTTCACCTCTTTTGGCAATAGTCACCCAATCCCCGCCGGGATACAAATTTACAAAACCCCTAAGAACATCTAACGAGGGCTCATGCCCGTAAGCTTTACACATCACAATGTAGGTGGTCAGTTTGGCCAGCCCAAAGGGGTTAAATCTGGAAATGTGCACCTTATAGTATTGCAAAAACTCAAGAATCAAAGGATAAAGTGGAATCCGAAGGTTTGACTGGTAAATGCGTGCACATACAAGCCCACATACCCTGCGGGGGCATCAAAAACATTTTGTCTTTTACTTGGAAGTATGATTTTGAGCCCAGCAGGTAAGGGGTAATCACGAAGGAATTCAGATAATGCTGCTTTTGATAAAGTGCATGTTTGTTCTCTGATTATTCTCTTTGCTGCCATGCTCATATTGCTATTAAAATAGTAAAAAGATCAAAGAAAAAGGCTAGAATTTTTACCTTATCGTTCCAACGGAAGCACAAACACGCAGATGGGTATTTGTGTATTTTGGGCGGAAGGTGAAAGTGATCTAGGGTTTACCATCTTAAGGGTTTAAATACCCATCATGTTTTTTAATCCTAGCCACACACGTGTTTCATCTATATCTAATGTATAAGCGGACTTCAAATGGATACAAAATTTGAAATGACGTTTTGCGTTTACCGAAGATCCGGCCATTATGGCTATGGGTGATTGGGCGGATAATGATGATTTTGCATTTAATGCGGAAATCAGTTTAAATCCTTATATTTTCTCGTTATACGTTTTTGTGACAAAACGAATGGTGTATGGGTTATATTTTGAGTCGAATGCAATTTATACTCGTACGTATATATCACTTTCGACTGGGGGCTTGATGATGTACCCTCCGAACGGGTCGAAGGACTCCCCTTCGATCCTGTAGAAAGCTCTCTCTTCGGAGGCCCAGGTTAATCTCCTAACACGTTTCATTGGCGTAAAACCATTCGCCTGCGAACTGGTTACCATGTGGGAATCCGCCAATCGAAGCCCTAAGCCCTTCGGGGTATTCGTCTCGAAGGAACTAGCACGGAGAGCTATCCTGACCTGGTCAAACCCACGTCTCCTCTTCCCCTTGGCTTTCCCGCCAAAACAGAGATCGTGGGCTACAAAGCCCTAGCGGTTACCATATTTCATGGGACGACCCCATGATCTCTGAATCATGCGCAAACCGCCCACTAAGCCCTATTTCTCACCTATAAATAGCTTAGTCGGGCTGGAACAAAGTAAGTTAACTTCACTCTCTCAATTTACGACCTACATTACCATTACACATACTTACTCGCATGCCGGAGGTGGTTCGCAGGGTCCAACCCCTGCGCAATCACTTAACGTAGTGTCTTCGTATTTCTTATTTCAGGTTAAGAACGAGCTTGGCGCAATCTCAACACCCCATTATTCCTTTGATCACCATCAAAGGCTTGGTTGAGCAACTATTTGTTCAATCACTAACCATCTCGGACCCACGAGAAATTGGGTACCAAGTTTCTTGCAAGTTATCTCTTTAGATGATGCACGAGGGAAGCAACTTAAAGATATGAATGTCTACTCATGCTCTCGTCAAATATGGGATAACTCGTCACTACTCAAACCTTGCTTCACTCATAACATCACTCACAGTAAGGTTTCTTTAGGAAATGCTATTGGCAAATGTATGCTTTCTCAAAACCGTGATAGTCCTACGTGCTATGTACTTGCTAGTAACATGTTAATTGCTTGATTGAAATCCTATGTGTTTTAATTCTAAACGTGGTAGATAAAATTTAGGAAATTAGACCATGTGCCTAAATGTTTATCCCCCGTAGGATAGTAATGTATTTTTAGAGATAATAGTGATATTTTTGCAACCACTATCAATAGTCATCTACGCAACCACCGAAAAGGCACGTCTATCAATCACTATGGATGACACACACTCCAAACGTCCTCGACATCTCTTCTCTCCTCTATTTCTCGTCTACAACTACTATTCTACTCCTATTCTTTTCTCTATTCGCCGTAGACATGATTGACTTCAGAAAAACCCGATGAAAGTCTCGTATTGATTCTCGTTTCATCTATATCTCTTCTATTTCTTCTATCTCGACTCTATTCCTACTCTAAATTCAGGGTATCGTCAACCTCCTCACTTAAAACAAGTCTCCTCTATTTCTTCTGTCTCAATTCTTCTCAATACCCATTCCTCTAGACTACTCATGCATATCGTGTCTCCTCTATTTCCTCTATTCCGTGTCTATTATTCTATAT